>VZSF01000033.1:0-264471 GCA_013398295.1 Chionis minor | reverse complement strand
AAATTAAATAATTTTAAATTAAAAATTAAACTTAGTGTGAATTTCAAAACTCCAAGATGTATCCTCTTGGTGGGGGATGTCCTTCCTCCTCTTTTCCTTAAAAAGCCAAGAAATTTCAGTCTGTACTTGTAACTCTGTTGCCTTACAGGAGTTGTGATCTCAGTGTCTTGTGTTCCTTTTTTGGCCAGAGAAAGAAAACAGAGTAAAGGCAGGAGGGAGGCACTGGAGTGAAAATTATGAAAGAAATGAAAAAACAAAGGTTGTCATCAGTGGAACTCTTTTCTTAATATTTTCCTCAAATAGCCTCAATCAGTTGGATTCGCTGTAGTGATGGTGTCTCTCATTAATTGATGTCTCTTTGCTCTCCATTTGCATAGTCTCAGAAGTGGAAAGAGCTTTGCGCAGACATGAACGAAGATCCCATAGTCAGTTATTGCTCAGGCACTCTTAGCAGCCAAGGACTGAAACTGCAGAGGAATCACTTGTAAAAAAGTCATATAATGAATAAAAAAATAGAAAACACTCACAAATGCAAATAAACTACTGTTTTCAAGATCAGATATGTCCTAGTTTCAGCTGGGAAAGAGTTAATTTTCTATTTCATGATTGCTGTGAAAGTAGTGTCAATAAGGCATATTGTTTTAGCTGTTGCTCAGTGCTGTTTATACTTTTCAAGNGAGGCACTGGAGTGAAAATTATGAAAGAAATGAAAAAACAAAGGTTGTCATCAGTGGAACTCTTTTCTTAATATTTTCCTCAAATAGCCTCAATCAGTTGGATTCGCTGTAGTGATGGTGTCTCTCATTAATTGATGTCTCTTTGCTCTCCATTTGCATAGTCTCAGAAGTGGAAAGAGCTTTGCGCAGACATGAACGAAGATCCCATAGTCAGTTATTGCTCAGGCACTCTTAGCAGCCAAGGACTGAAACTGCAGAGGAATCACTTGTAAAAAAGTCATATAATGAATAAAAAAATAGAAAACACTCACAAATGCAAATAAACTACTGTTTTCAAGATCAGATATGTCCTAGTTTCAGCTGGGAAAGAGTTAATTTTCTATTTCATGATTGCTGTGAAAGTAGTGTCAATAAGGCATATTGTTTTAGCTGTTGCTCAGTGCTGTTTATACTTTTCAAGGACTCTTTTCAGCTTCCCATAGACATAACATAGACAGAACAATGGAACGGCCAATGGAATATTCTGTACCATAGATGTCATATTCAGTATATCAATGGGGGTTGCCTGGGGCTGGGGAAAATCCATGATCACTGCTGGGGAAGCTACCAGTTCATCAGGTGATGACAGTGACTTGTGGTGGTGGTGTTGCTGCTGTTACTACTACTACTACTACTACTACTACTACTACTACTACTACTACTTCTTCTTTCCTTGTCTATTATTGTTCTATTAAATTGTCTTTACCTCAACCCACAAGGTTTTTTTTCTTTTTCTCTTTCCCCTCCTTTTCTCCCTCTTCTCCCTGCCCTTCTGGGGGAAAGAGGGAGAACTGCACGAGCAGCTGTGTGGTCTTAGCTGCCAGTTGGGGCCAAAGCATGAGAAGATGTGATAGGAGGCCATACCCTGTATGGGGTGTCTCATCCAGGTGCCATGTGTACAGATAAACCAAATATTTGTGAGCCTGTCTGTCCAAGTGGGCAGAAAGGTCATGTATACTGCAGGGCATCAAGATCCCCCTGGCTATTTTTATTTATTTCCTTACCCAGTAATCACTCTGTATTTAATCCTGTGTCCTCCCTCTTTGCTATCAGATAAAGAAGGGAATGAATTGAGCTTTACACATGACTGTAAATACCTGTGATCAAAAGGAACACCACTTTACTCTCTAAAGTAGTCTTATCATGTGTGTATCTTGTCAGTCAGCATTATGGTACATCAAGGATAATGCTTATGTTCTTACGCTGACATCTTAAGAGAGCATATGTAAATCTCCTTGTATGACTGGCCCAGAAAATTGTGGAAGGCAGCCATTAAATAATCTTTTCTTTCTATGTTATGCAGCTGCCACTGCTGTTTCCAATACTCCATTTCTGTTTCATTGCTTGATGGTATTCTCATGAGTCTTTGGCTGACCAAAAAGGACAAGACAAATAACTGGAAAATTAAAAATGTATGTGGTCGTGCATCTTGGTATGTGGTCTGACACTATGATAGCATCTTCAATCCTACACAGCTAATAAAGCCAACATTACTGTTGGCAAAACTTCAGGAACAAAGTACAGACAACAAAGGGACTCTATTCTCATTTAACTCACAAACATAAGAGAAAATTCACCTTCTCTGTCACCTTGTCAATTAAAAAGGAGCATAGCCTGGTGTGCATGTGTGAGAAAGAATGAGAGAAGACGTGAGACAGACAGAAAATGCAAAGAGCTGTTTTGGAAACTAAGCTTTTTTTATGGGGGGAAAAAAAATCTGATATCAAACTGTTTGAGGCTGGAAATGGAGTTACCAGGCCTTGTGGGGTCTGTAGTCCAAGTGCCTGTGCGCACTTTTGCCTACAGAAAGCAGCTCATTTTTTCAGTGAGCTTCCTCCACCCGTCAGCAGTCACAGCCTTCCGTTTAATGACTGGGTGCATCGTGTGAGTTTAACTTGCTTTTTTGGTCTTAGGCAGCAAGTATGAGGTGGAATAATTCAGCTCTCAGATGAAATTTCTCAGTTCGCTCACTGAGTTCCATAGGGTGGTTTTTAATGTATAAATTTTACCCCCAAAATTGTGTTGACTGTTAAGCATACAAAGGGGGAAAGGAGGACCCTAGTTGTTTCTAAGCCAAATATCCTCATTTCTCCTTTCCCATTACTTCCCAAATGAAACATTATTAAGCAGTTTTTCCTCTCATGGTATTAAGAGAAAGCTATTTCAGCTATTTCTGGGCATTTTTTAGAAGAGCTATCAAAAACAATCAGTGGTAGCAATTGAGAGACAGAGAACAGATGGTATGTGATTCCAGATTCTGCCACATTCCTATAAATGTATTAATTGACTGTTGAAACACAGTAGTTTTTTTTATGTCATTCATGAAAGGAGAAGATGACATGAAATATTTGATCAGTGATGATAATGTGGTTTCTTTGGTAAATGCCACTTTCCACAAGTTTCACATTGATCACCAGGTCTGCAATATAGTTAACTACAAATTCTTTTCTATGGTAATCAAGCTGCTACCTTAGTAACACTGTATATAAAGTCAAAATATTAATCAGTAAGCCTTTCTTTATTTCAATATGTTCTCCTTCATAAGTAATCCAACTGGAGCCTTTTCAACCGCACTGTAATTTATGAGCCAGCTGGAGCACAATACATTTTTAATAAAAATTAGGTACAAGCAGATACAGCGGATTAATAGTTGTATTATAATTTTATAGTTTTCAATATACACTGCCATAGAAAAGACAATCAAATATGGGGTCCATCTCAAGGATATAAAATGCAGTATTTATTTTTAATGGAAAGAGAATTTCATGAATTACTGAGCCATGAAGAGCTGATGAATGTACTCACTAGGAAAAACAAAGGACAACTAGAAAGAATAGGCGTTCAAAACAACAGAGCAGTGCTGTTTATTTGGGATGTGGACACCTCTGTGTATGCTTTCGAATCTCAGCTCTATCAGTTTGCACAGATTTGTGTACAGTTTCGTAAATAACCTCCTTTTCTCAGCAGCCTATACAGGCTGGGTCTCTCTTTTTTCATGTGTTCCTGATGCACACTAATTAACAATTTATTACACAGGGGAAAATAGGAGTAAAAGCAGTGTTCGTAAATTGATTAAACCATTAGAAGAATTACATCTTTCTCAGATCTACTTTAAACTTTATTGATAGGACTGAGTAGTGGAAGTGAAACAGCTATAAATTTTTGTAGTCCTTGCAAACTTTTAAAATATGAATTCCAGGAGTTAATGTTTTATTGTACATCTCTTTCCACAAACAGCCAGGGAAGAACAAGTTAGTCACTGTTCCTACAGTCCTAGCAACTCCTTGTGATAAGCATTTTCTTTTGCTTTTAGAAATCCTAGAAGGTTTTGCTCTGGCATTCTTGCAAGCATCTTTAAATCCTTCTAGACTTATGAGTGGGTGCCTTCTTGATCCAAAAACCTTCCAGTTGAATGATAAACTCACTGAAGAATTACATATTGTCCAGCATTTAATCTGAAAAATGATCTGGCAATTGAATCAAAGCACATCAAAGACAGTTCCCAGTAAGAAAAAAAAACTTCTAGGAAAGGGCAGCTCTTTTCCTCAGAGATGCTAATTACACTACAGCAAACCCCTAAATTTGGTTTACACTGTTCCTCTCCAGGGTTCAGGGATGTGACATGAAATTGCTTTGAAGAGGACCCCAATGATATCATTTTCTTGTTCTTTTTCTTTTTCTTTTTTTGAAAAATGAAATGAACGGGTAACAAAGGGCAGGAAATCTTCAAATACTGCATGCCAACAATGAAATCTTTGAAGGAGTACATACTGGCAGTGTAAAATCTCCACTGGGACCATGCCTTCATCAATTCGAAAGGGAGACTCTCTTTCTGAAAGCTTTGAAGAAACCCCCTCCTTCTGAAGAGACGGGAAATCTTTGAAGTTATTAAGCATGCATTAATCATTTTAGATAGGTAAACTCTGGAATAAAGCTCGTCCCAACCTGTAGTATTCTTTCGTGGTGCTTTGCTAACTAAATCACGCAGAATGTTTCACTGTGGAGGAGTTGGTAATAGCAGCCCAGAGCGAGAATTTTTTAAATCTGGGAGCTGAAGTTTAGTGCAACATCTTAAGTAGATTTTGGCAGCAGGCTGAAAGCATCATCTAGGTTATCAGGTGTATAGTATGTAAGAAAATATTCCTCTCCTGGAAGTTCTTTTATCCATTCTTTCTGCATGCTTCTGTTTCTCGGAGAGGCTGGCCATAAGGCATTGCCCCATGACAAAGCCTCTGCTCAGCCAGATCAGCTTCGAAGAGGTTAATGATGGGTAAAACCCATGGAGACCCGGTCACAACACCACAGGGAAGGGGAAGCATTCCTCAGGAGGACCAGTGGGACGTCTGCACTGCCTCAGCCTGCCCTTCGGGTCACGGCTGGATGCAGGGACACATGCTTGAACCACACACAGCTTAGCAGGGTCAGTGCAGGGTTAACTGAGCAGAAATGGATGGCCTGCAATGCTCAGCAGGTCACAGTGCGTGGTGAAACGGCTCCTTCTAGCCTTGGACAGTGTGATTCAGTGAGTTTCTAAGGGAGGAGAGGCTGGTGAGAAGGGAAGTTTAACTATTAGTAACTTATTTCTAGCGTTAGTTGGACTGGTTTTTCACAGCTGGTATCATAACTGCCCGTGTGCTTGGACAGTGCTGACTGTCTCTTCAGTGCCAAGAGAGTGTTTGGTTACAGCCGAGACCCAGGTTAGGACAAGACCCTCAGTCCCATTGCCAAGGCAAACATGAAGGAGGGCACCCAGGAGGAAACGCTGCCAGAATGGTTCGGCTGCTCCGTGCTGACCCCAGGAGGTGGGTGGAGAAGAGGAACCGAGAGGCAGCTGCAAAGGCAGAAGAGAGGAAACATTGAACTGCACCACTTAGTGATTTGTTAAGACAATTCCTTGCAATTTGGCGTGCTTGAATCAATTATCCTACTCTCACCCGATACTGTAATTCTGAGCATGAACCACTAATCCCTCAACTGGTTTAAGCAAACGTGGTGTGCTTTAGCGCAGCAGTGGCCTCACAGTGCCCATATGCTCTCCTCCCACCACCTTAGCCCTCCAGCCAGGGACAAGCAGCTGAAAAACAGTGAATTATTTATGATCATCAGTCCATAACCTTAGTTTATGGCCTTGCCTTTCTACCCAGTGCAGGCTTGAGGAAACAGCTTTAGGAGAAGGCTTGCTCTCAGAGACACGCTTCCACACCAGGGTGGGGTGGAAGCAGGCAAAACCAGTGAACAATGATATATCTGAGATTCCATTTCAGATTAAGACATGTAAATACATGTGTCTACTTGTAAGCATCTGAACATTCATTAGCAATATCTAGGTATCAGGGGGAGACGGTTCCCTAAATATGAATAACTAGCACCACTTCAGACATCCTAAAATACCCAAGACATCTGCAGGGATAGATAAGAAAAAGGACCTGCCTTTTTTGGTATCAGCAACTGGATGCCAAGCAGATATTTTAGGTCATCCCAGACAGTAACTAAAGTGAGCTTCTGCTGACTAAAATATTACAAAATAGCATCTACAAGGACATACGTATATTCAAGTGTCTTAAACTGGAGCTGTATCCCACTCCCAGAGTCCAAAGAGGTAGCTGGCTCCTTAAAGCTTGATAGCTCTCCCATGGCCTCCCTTTATATTCCTGGTATTATCTAAAGAATGAAGGGAAGGGAAGGGAAGGGAAGGGAAGGGAAGGGAAGGGAAGGGGCGGATACAAACAGTTTCCAGTTTGGAAAAGTATACGTCTGATATCTCCTGATGGGCCTATGACCATAACTTAACATAAAATGTAACACTATGGGGCTATGTTTTGTACCAATGTCCAGGGAGAATTTGCAGGATAATAATGATGAATCTCATGAATACCTATAGAATGCAGGTCTGTGGTTTCTAGCAGGATATCCAGAGCTCTTTCAGTGTGACAGTAGTACTGACTGTGACCTACTCCCAGGTTAAGAACAATGGAGAAAGAGTGGAATCAATATCTCTTTTCCTTTGAGAAAACTAAAATGTAAGTCTAAATTCAAAGCTTATACCTGTGCCTCTTTCCCAATAATTACTAAGCCAGAGAACAAACTGAAATTGTGGGGCATTCTCGATTGCCCATGTCTTTGATGAGTCTAAAGTAGTCAGTGCCAAGAAGACTAAGATGCTTTGATGCTTTCTCCCTCGTAGTCCCTTTTCCACAGCCTTTGGCAGCCATGGAATAGGACCAGAGGTATATCTTGTCCTATTCTTCCACATAGGCTAAGTATGTATTGAAGAGATGTTGATCCAAAGCAGAAATCTAATTGAGAAAGCTCTCTCTAGCCTTCCCCTAAGCAGTCCAAAAAGATGAATTCCTAGCATTCGTACTTGGTTTTCACAAAATAGCAGGAAGTTATCTCTCTCTGGCATTAGGCAGTCAATGCAGACCATTGCCCTCAAAAAAGCAGAAATCGATGTCAAAGAAACAACCTCCGTGGTCCCACTAATAACATCATCATCATTCTGTGACTTGCTGGTGGAAAAATATCATCATCTCTAAGAGAGAAGAAGTACATGCCACATTATGCAGCCTTTGATTATCCCCTTGTGGCCAGTCCGAAGGGCCTTATTAGCAGTCAAAATACTCATTGGCTTCCCAGAACATCCAACTTACAGAGACAAGAGACAGGGAATTAGAGGAGAAATATATTACAGCGACTGGATGGGAAAACCTTGTCTCTTCCTCTCAGCCAATATATAAAATGCATATTCTTCACAAGTTAAACTTTAGATAGCATATATCTGAGATCAGTGCGTTTTTGTGGTAGAGACAAAAGTCACAGATTCAGTCACACAGGTTTCCTCACCATCCATGCACAAGTCTTTGTGCCCAGATGCTGAAGGTTAGGCACTAGGCTGCACTGTCTGCATCAGTGTGGGCTCTGGGCAATGCAACTCTTTTGAAGTGAATCCCCTATTTCGCCCCACTTACTACAGGCTGGTTCAGTTCACAGAGCAGTTTTGATTCATGCATATTAGATTTCTTCTGGAGAAAAGCTGCCTCCTGCGTATGCTACTGACACGCTCCATAATGGGGACATCTTGGCTTGCACTAGTACGTAGCACTTTGGGCAGCCTTGAATCACAGGTCTGGTGAGGATGTTTGGCCATTGGGATCAGACAAAATCTAGCACAAAGTAAAACCCCTGAACCAAATGCAGCACATATACAGGGCCCTCAGCACCAGCTGCTTTGATCTACTCATCTGCTCTTCTGGTGCTAAAGGAACCAAGTCAGACATAGCCAAATTCCCTTTTTTTTTCCTTTTTTTTTTTTTTTTTTTTAATTATGCGTGCAATTGCTACTTATTTAACTAAATATATTTCATGAGCTGGCCTTAATGTCTTTCTGGCTATATTGGGGCAGATAACTGGGACATGTCAGTTCAAGAAAATGATGAGCTATTTGGATTGCCTTCATACTGAAAGCTCCCAATGCAGGCAGGGGAGAGTCAGGTTGTAACCCCGGGTCAGCCCTTGCAGGCAGCTGTGATGTGGTTGCTCATCTCTCTCTTCTGGCTGCCTGCTGAATCAGGGCACAGCAGACCTGACAGATGCTTGCTTGAATTTAGATACATGCACCTATCGTGAATCCACTTTGGATGCCACAACATCCGGGATGTACCATCTGAATACACCTCTATGGGTCCTACCATCTCCTTTCTCCCTCCCTCCACTACTAGTGTTGGCCACTTCAGAGCAGGACCCAGCATACACAGTTCAGTCTTTAATTTGTACTCCTATTAACAATGAAACACAGCTCTAAGTAGGACATTAATATGTGACAGTTGCCAATGCAATCCCCAACCCCCTTCCAACTAGTCTAAATAGAAAATACATCCATGGTAGGGAGTCAAGCCAAAAGCTCCAGGTCCTGAGTTAATGACAGCCAATACAGCTTCACCGCAGCAGAGCTGTGCCTGCTGAGATTTGCTCTCCCAGTACTGTCACAGGTAAACAAGACCCTGACAACTTCAGTAACTTCTAGAAATACCTTCAGTGAGGTCTGTAAAATAGGGTTTTAGATTTGCCTTGTAAATAGCTCTTCTGTGTGATCAATGATCTGAGCGTGCCTCGAACATTTGCCATTTAATTTTTGATCTTATATTAAATTAAAGAATAGCTGTGGTCACACATCAATTTGTATTTTGGCACTTCTGAAAAGCATAATTTGCAATGGATCATAAGCACATTTTCTTTCCTCATAGATTTTTAGCATCCAGGCAGAAAATGTGCTCAGATAGCCTTTTGGATGTAATGAAAAGCTCACAGTATATTGTATCTTGTACCTGACACCATTAATTTGTTCATATTTGTCTTGTATGTCACTTGTTTTACTAACTAATAGATCATTCTTATTACAGGCATACCTTCACTATTGAGTTATCTAGAGAAAGACATGGATAATATCAACAAGCTCCTCATGGAACATGAAAATATCCTGGGAGTGAAAGCAATGCTACACCTGGCAGGAATATAGTTTTGCTTTTAAAAATGAGACACGTATCTCAGACAGACACAAAGCTTTGTGCAATGCTGAATCCACACCTATGTGCATTTTTAAAAGCCCTCCCTTGTGCCATGTCTTTTTCTTCTCAGAGAGGATAGACACAGCCCAACATGTAAAATTATTCATTTTGTAATGCAAACATACTCCTGCTGCTAAGCCTCGGATTTCAAACCAGTTTAACAAATTACAAAAATCCCTTTTCAGAAGACAAATTATTTGGAATTATCAGCTCTGATGCACTGTTTAATTATGCATGCTTTTGTGCTAAGCATCTTTAAATATTAACGAGGTATGTTTTTGCACTTATGACCTAAAGTAGATCTATAGTAAACTCACATGTCTGTTGGCAATAAGTCATCACAGGACCGCTGTAGAGAGGTTTTTGGTCTTTTTTTTCTTTTCTTTTTTTTTTTTTTGCTTTTGTATCACTGCCAGCACTATGGAAAAGGAATCAGGAAAATCACAACCCTGGCAGAGAGCCCCTTCTCAGATGCATGGGGTTGAGATAATTCCTGCAATCACTTTCTGTCTCCCTCTCAACGTGAGAAAGGAGCGTCTGAAAGCTGCTAAGAGCTTAGCCGCAGCGATGGGCACGGCAGGTTGCACGGCGGAGAGGGGCACCTGGCTGGGGATGGGCTGGGCTGCCCTCGGGTCTCCATCCCCAGGGTAGACATCAGGGCCGTGCCCTGGGACCTGCGTGAGTTCAGACAGACCTGGCGCACATGGGTAATGGAGAGAAGGGGAAATCCTGTAAAAGAGTTACAAATTAGGAAAGAGAAGACATTGAGACTATCACATTCCTTGAGATCAGCTTGAGTCCAGAGCCTGGGACAACAGTAGGAACCTGGCCAGGATTAGCAGCATGTTGACTGCCCGATCCTCTCAAATCAGATTTCCACTGCCTCGGTGAACTTCTGAATAGATGCCTGACCCATCCAGACCAGATTCATTTTAACACAGTACCACTATGTTACTGATCTCCTGATCACTTCCAGTTTACTCAGACCATCTTCTACCACCATCAGGCCCAAAGGTTTTGCCTAATTTGTCATGCAAGAGATTAAGAGCCCTGGTGTACCTGGACTGATATTGGCAAAAGCAAGAAGAGGAATAGTTGATAGCCCAACTTCCAGCCATAACATGGATGTTGATGGGCTTGAAAGTACCTGTCTGAACACAGAGCCCTGTCTGTATAACTCCTGGACTGTGGGAATGTGCTTCTGCTCTTGCTCTCATCAGACACAAAGGAAACCTGAACCACACCAGTGGCTAGTGAGAGCTTCATAGGGGCATGGGAGCTGGTACAGTGTCACTTCTCTTCAGCCACGGGTGCTCTTACCTGCTGTCTGATGACCCTGGCCCTACATGCATGCTCAACAGCTGTGTGCCACATCCTGTTCCTCCCCATAGAGCTGAAGAAGAACAGCTTTAATATATTTCTCAGGGCAGCTCCTCGCTGGAGAAAGAGGAGAGGGGAAAGTATCTGCTGAGCACGAAATCCTTACATCCCCTCTACCTGTAAAGGCTGTTTCTGGAGCTCACCTCCCTGTGTCACCGCACCGTGTCCATGGCTGTGTTCACAGCTGCCCAATCACAAGATAAGATAAGCCATCCTTTCTTTGACAAAACCTGACAGCAACACATGCCTCACATATTAAAAACAGCCTCTTTTCCTGGCAGCAGATAACATCTTTGCTGTTCACAAACCACTCACAGTAGTTAGAAGGTGCCTTGTACGTACAAATGTTGTTGCCTGATATATTAAGCCAATACACAAGCTCATTACCTCCGCTTCTTCCATGAAGCTTACCTATATCGAAAAGCTGTCACACGGCAAAGCATTAAACAAATACAGAGTCTGCCTTGTTATTATTGTCTGTGGTACAGCGGTGCTTGCAGGCGCTGGATGCAGAAATGGGGTCGGAGGCAGTGTGGCAATCAAGAGGCAGCACAGACAGATAGGTTTTACCCTGTTACGATGCAAAAATAATCCATTTCTCACTGCCCAGCCCAGCTGAGCAGGGAACTACCCCCTTTTTTACAAAGCAGTACAGCACTGGAAAATAGCCTTACCCCTGAAAAACCTCTCTGAAATGGGCAAGTCACAGCAGAGATAGGGCGGCAAATACTCTATCAGGGCATACGGGTCTCCAGCATGTCATAGGGGACTGGGGCAGGGATGGGAAACACATGACATCCCTGTCTTTGTTAAACTGGGGAGCCCAGAACTGGACACAGTACTCCAGAAGCAACCTAACCAGAGCAGAGTAAAGGGGGAGGATGACCTCCCTCGACCTGCTTGCCACACTCCTCTTGATGCACCCCAGGATGCCATCAGCCTTCTTGGCCACAAAGACACGTTGCTGGCTCATGGTCCTCCTGTTGTCCACCAGGACTCCCAGGTCCCTCTTTGTAGAGCTGCTTTCCAGCAGGTCCGCCCCCAACCTGTCCTGCTGCATGGGGTTATTCCTCCCCAGGTGCAGGACCCCCCACTTGCCTTTGTTGAATTTCATAAGGTTTTTCCCTACCCAACTCTCCCGCCTGTCCAGGTCACGTTGAATGGCAGCTCAGCCTTCCGATGGGTCAGCCACCCCTCCCAGTTCTGTGTCATCAGCCAGCTTGCTCATGGTACACTCCATGCCTCCATCCTGATGACGAATAGCTTCTGCTTATTCTCTACTGCAACAGAGGAGTTGGGTAATCACCAACACAGTGAAGAGGGAGCTGACCAAATAATGGAGCCCGTTCCTTGTCCGTTCCCAAGGGAAAGAGACAGGCAGAAATGGGTGTATGAACCAGCCTGGCAGCACCAGTTTGCCCCCAGCCATCACTTCCCAGAGGTTTGAATGTACACAGGGTTTGTGGCATGAGGCCACTGTGTGGGGCACACAGGGCATGCAGACTGACCTGGCTAGGTCAGAGAGGGACTTTGACTTCCCGGCTAAAAGAATGGAAAATGGACAGAAAAACTGCAGAGAGCCCCAGAGAAGGAAAACAAAAATCTGCAATTCAAATCCATTCATCCCTAAGGGACCAGTGAAACAACTGCTTGCAATTGCATTAGTGCATTTTAATATGTTAACGGACCCCCAGCTGCTGGTAACTGCTCTGTCAGCTGGAGTGTGGTCTACTGACCATTTTCTTCTGCTGCTCTGCAGCACGAAGTCAGACAGGTTTCCTCATGAGGGTTAAGTAAACAAAGTTTAAATCACACAGCAACAGACTAGGAGCACACTCAAGGCCAGTTACGATTATGTCAGCTCTAGGGTGGTGACTGGCTTGATGTGTCAGCAGGGATTGTTCCTAGACATGCGATGAAACGCACAGCGCCGCTGCTAATGCTGCCTTCTCTTCAAAAATTTGCTTGCATAATTTACACCAGGTGTCATTGTAGGTAAAATTATTGGGACGTTAAGGAAGTCATAACATTGGCAGATGATATTTTACGTAGTAATATGCATGCTGAAGACAATAGGAGTATATCCCGTAAGTGAGTACCACTCAACATGAATAATGGCTGCAAGGTCAGGCCCCTAATGAACAGTTGTCTAGCTGTGAATATATACACTTTTTCACACTGTTGTAGGCAATGCTCTCTGCTACCTAATTAGGTTGATCCGTGAATATGATTATTCATTACCTGAAGTCTGAAAGTACAGAATTATGTGTCCGTGCAGTGTTCCTTAAAGAACAAGCATGTGAAATTCTGATATCAGATAAGGTGACTGTGTGATGAATGAAAAAAATATACTACTAGTCTCAGGGCTTTGCATGGGATTGTGTTGATTTCCACAAAAATTCACTTGGAAAAAACCAAAAACTTTTTTGATAAGGTCAAAATCAAGTATTCAAATCCTCATTTTGGAAGGGATGTCATTATGAATTACAATGCATATCTGATTTAAAAGAAATATTAAAAGAAATATAAAAGAGGAATAAAATATTTTCATTTTATAAAAATGCAACTTTTCAGTTGCATTCAAAACAATTATCTGGAAATCCTGAAACATTGCGAGGTCTACTGCTATGGGGTTCTCCAAAATCACACAAGATTAATTCCACCACACTGAGCTCCTGCAAAAGAAAGAGCAGTAGCCTTTTCCCATGACCCTCCTGCTATCTGGTCTCCCAGGGATTCCCAGTGCTGCCCTTCCTGCCCTGAAAGGTGATCGCCAGGACTCAGGAGACTGTTGGCCTAATGAATGGGAAATGGGAGCCCTGGGAGGAGTGACCTCGGTGCAAGGAGCCAAGGAAGGTGCAAGGTGCAAGGAGCCAGGGGAGGAGTAACCTGGATGCAAGGAGACGGGAAAAACAGAGTGCTTCAAAAGCCTGAGAGCATCAGCCATTTAGCACCAGAGGCACTAAGATAAAAATAAAAAAAATAAATACATAAGGTATTGACAAAGGCTAAAGGAAAAAAGAACAAGCTATAGAGAGAGTGGGCATACAGTGCTGATGTCAGCTACACCCTTTATACCACTTCAGCTTGATTAAGACAGACTTGTGAGAGAACCTTACCCAAAAGAAGATATTAATTTTCTATCATTTCTGACTCTGTGGTACAGATAGTGGCTCTATTCAAACTCCCAGCCAGCACAGCTTCTCTGAGAGTCCGTCCTGGGGAAAGGAAAGAGAAAGGAGAGTTAACAGAAAGGCTAAATATTTGAACTCGCTATTAGAACAAGAAAAGAAAAAAAAAAAAAAAAAGAAAAAAAACCCCAAGATGAGAAAAAACAGGTGCCCCACCTTCAAAAGGCACATTAGGAGGCAGGCAGGCAGGCAGATCTGCAGATCTGCAGAAATAGAAACAGATTCTCATCTAGTAGAAGCAGCATTTTTTTGTCTGAGTCTCTAATTCTCATCTAATGCTGGGATGTAGTTCCTGGAGACTGGATATGAATCTGAACTGAATCTCTAGATACCAATTTGGAATGAAATCTCAGTATAAAATTGATTTAGGTTCATCCTGCTTGCTGCAGGTCAATGTGCCTGTGAAAAGAAGCTCCCTGTAACTCTCTGGATATTTCTCTTGTAATGCCAATACTCTGCTCCCCTCCAGCTCCTGCACCACCGTTTTCCTCGCCCGTGTGTGGTGGTGGACATCTTGGCCTTCACCTGCACCTAATCCATCCTGACCCAAGGGAGGTCAATGAGCCTGGGCACACACCACTGCGACAACCACGTGCAAGAATTGTTAATGATGAAATGCAAAAGGCGTTTCCCCATTATACCCTTTCTCCCGCGCCAAGTTTTTCCTTGTTAATTAGGAGGAAAATTTCACAACTTCGCCGCTGTATAATTAAATCTTGCAATTAACATGTGCACTTAAGCCATCGTTTTGAAAATGAGACTGATGTAGTGAAATCTACTTAAGGGAAAGCACCAGGATGGAGGGTGAAACTGCAACACTCTGCTAATGATCCAGAACACCACCGCCAGATAAATGATAGGTCTTACTGACAGCACTCTGCCTGTCTGACATGTGCGGGAAAGGGCATATGCTTACGGATGCTAATACAACACACTACCAATAAAAGGGGAGTGGGAGGGAGGGTGACAAAAGCAGAGGTAAATACATTAAGTCTCAATTAGAGTAGTGACACGGGAGAGAGCTAAGGTTAATATATTTTAGGAGAAAGCCTTTCTGTGAGCTAGGGGTTGATCTCTGCGGGATGATGTGACAGAGTTGATGACAAAGGAAAAGAGAAGAGCTTTTCATTGCATTAGATGCTGCTTGGAAATAACAGTGCAGTCTTGGTGCTTTATGGACTGCGTTGGCACATTTCTTCGGTTTCCATCACCCTTTGGGCATGGGCACTGGATGGCTTTGGAAGAGCCAGATTCAACCACAGCCTTGGTCTTTGCTTCTACAATGCTGTGATATCTTGAGGCATCCGATGCATAGATTTGCGTGCCAGCTCCAGTCTGGCTCAGACGCAGAGGTTGGGGGGAGCACAGAGGTGCCTGTGTGATTTTACTGTATCACAAACATACAAGCACTGTATCTTCAGCGTGATTCTACAGCATGGCTGTTCATGCATGTGGCAAAATCCAGAAACCAGCACACAAATATCTTGAAGGGGCATCTTGCAAGTTTTTGCTGGGTGGTTACACAGCAGCAGGTGAGTGGTCTTGGGTCTCATTTGGTGACTTGAAAAATATAACAGTACAGTTAAACTAAGCTTCAAAGAGGGAATTATTGTATCCTAGTGGTATTCCACACTAAGCTAGAAGAGAATAAAACCCAGCAGCTGACTATGTAGCGCCCACCTCTGCTTTTTCTGTGTATGTCGGGAAAAAAACTATTGCCTCTTTAACAGCAATCTACATTAATATTTTAATTGCACTGGCTGAATCTTATTCAGCTGCTACAGCTTTCCTCATTCCAAAATAATCCTTATTCAATTAGCAAAGGTGCAGACAGTGTCATGAAATAGTTGCAGAAGCCCATCAGAGAAACAAAGCATTATTTTCTTTTGTACCTCCTCACACAAGCGCATACGCGACCACACTTATTAGGATGACATCCAGCATCCAGGCATAAAATCTTAAATTACAGAGTGATTGGGGCTTTTCAACTGATCCATAAAAGTATGCACTTAGCAAAATCTAAGGACAGGTAGAAGAGATGAATAACACCCGATGCACTGCGTTTTCAAGACAGCCACTGAGGCATGCGAAAATAAACATATGCTGAGGTGAATGCAGTGTGCTATTTGTACAATGCAACACAGCAATGACCTCAAGTAATAAAAATATCTGCAGATTTAAGCCCAGAGGACTATATTGCATATCAATAACAATAAAACCAGCAGAAATAGAAATGTATTATTTATAGACCTATTTATAAAACCTAAATACCTCTCTAGTGGACCTACTTCTGTAGAATGAATTGCCTTCCTCCTCCTCCCTCCTTTAGTGGTTTCTGTGGCAAGGTAGCACAAGACTGTACTATTAAGACAGGTTTTTGTAAAAGATACAGAATTAGAATCAGGAAGAGATGCAACTACCTCCTGCATAATCTTCCCAGTGACATGACCTGCGTTTCAATAAAGCAGCACCACTTTACCGCTTTGGAATTGGGATTACAGGCAAACCCCAGATTTGGAGCATAATCTCTCACGAGGATGGCCGATTCCGCCTGCTAAAGATGAACAGGAAATTTGCCATTAATTTTGACAACAGTATAACTAGATTATGACTGAATTTTTCCCTTCCCTTCCCTTCCCTTCCCTTCCCTTCCCTTCCCTTCCCTTCTTTCCCGCAATGTGAAGCTGATTCAATGGACATACTAAAATGCCAGCAGAGGGAAGGATGGTGTTTTCACTGTCTCCTGTCACACAGATCTCTCTTTAAAACACTCATGTTGTTTCAAATCTCACATTGCTTTTATCTCACTATCACTTATAAGACCATTAAAAATAATAAATCCTTCCTGGGATGCCCCATTTTATGGACCAAAGCAATTCTGTGTTCACAGGGACAATTTTCCTTCCTTATATATCCCCTACAGCCAAACTGCAGGTGCTGAAGTTGCTTCACCAATGAAAAAAAAATTACCAGAGACTTAAAAGATTAGTCTGGGGAAGGTAATGGATTATACTGATGGACTCAATCACCTACATTTATTTGGAGGGCCTAAGTGTCTTCAGATCTGGCCATAAAGCTGCTGAGTAACACACCGAATAATTTAGACACAGGACAAAGGTGCCTAAACAGACAGACAACAGACTTCTGTAAAGCAGCCCTAACTTTGTCTCCTGCCCGTTGGCTTTTTTACAGACCCCAGCACCTAACCCCTCCACGATATGCCCCCTGCAAGGCAACAGCGGACACCCACAGCCAACCCATCCAAGTGGGAGGTGGTGCCACAGAAATCAGAAGCCGCCTTTGTCCGTTCTTGTTGCTACTTGCCCTTCCAGTGAGAAATCTATGCATTCATATTACTGCAAATTACTCAGAAATCTCTTTTCACCTCCTCACAGCTGCTGTGTAACATGCACCATCATCCAGGTCTTCACTGGATTTGACCCTTAAACTTCAAGCGAAGTTTCGTCTGCTCTTAACAGATCTTCTTTTGATGTGCTGTTTTCAGAAGTATTAGACTGAGCTACCAAATCCTATCTTTATTTCTTCTCCTCCACTCTGTATGCTTTCAAATGAATTAACTGTTACTCTGGCCCTTACTATGCTGGTGAGTTATTAAGAGCAGTGAGTTAAGTGAATTAAGATTAATTTGATCCTGACATAACTTGCACTGGTGCAAATATCAAAGTTTTACTTTACAATTGTTTGGGCGATAGCAGTGTTTAAAAAAAACCAACCAAACAAAAAACCCAAACAGCTAATGGCAGCAGAATACCTGGATTTTCATCTCCTTTGTCCTGACACGTGAAGCCTGGTCATCCCATCACTGCAATTTCTTTTGAAATTCTGGCAGTTTACTTCCAAAGTGTGAGCCGAACTTGTGAGCAGAGAGACTGAAAGCTGAATAATCTAGTTTATAACATCTGCATGAAATACAGTTTAATTCCACGTGTCTAGTACAGAGGGGACCAAAAGGATTCTATATATATTTTTCAAGATGTGCACATCGCTGGCCAAAGAACTTTACCAGATGTTTCAAATATATCTTTCCTGATGGAGATGTATCTTTTTACATATGAATCTCGCCCAGCTCTCCCACAGACTTGAAGCTAGCCCAGTTTTCTCCTAATGGGAAAAAGATCACGTTTCCAATGTCTCTCATAAATTTTACGCCTAATTAAGTTCCCATTAATGGGGTCGAGAAGTCCATCTTTATTTCCAGCACACACTTTTTGCATTTGAGGGTTTTTTTAAAAAAAAAAGGTTACTTGGACTTCTGTGGCTTTCTGGGTTTTTAGAGGGGGGTTTTTTCCTTCTTTTTCCCTTTTTACGACTCACTTGTCAGACAGAAGTGTCACTGCAAAGCTGTGTGCCATTACCCGGTAACATTTGGTTTGCTGGTCTATTCAAATTTGTTAGCTTTTTTTATCTGGGGAGTGACAGAAATGACAAAAATCTCTCTCACTAGCTGAAGACGGGGCGATGCTTCAGAGGCAGCCAAGTGGCTGACAACAGTGCCACCCTGCGTCCCAGCCAGCTGCGGGACCCGTCGCCTCCCAGCCCCCAAAAAAGCATTTATTAAACCCTTATCAGACACACCAGCTCCTCCAGCTCTCGTGCATCACACGCACTAGCAAGACTCCTTCCCTGATGCTTCCTGGCAATTATTTACTTTCTGAACCTCCTCTTTAACTTTCTGCCAGGAGGTGAATTTATGGCTGACTCGCAGAGAGCAGCCTTCAGAGCAGCACAAATAATCATTGGAATAAGGCACCTTTCCTCAAACAGTTTGATTCCGTAGTTTGGGTAGAAATGGTTTGATGGAGCTGCAAATCAATATTACTCTGTAAATTTTTAATGTTCACACCATGTGAATGCTGTAAATAAAACAAGCTAACCACAATAGGCTATTCTTTGTAGTTCATTTAAAAAAATGTCTGTTCAGCAGTATGGCTAACTACTTGCTGTAGATATGGCTTTAAAACTGTCTAGGCTAATACATCAAGACCAGAATTTGAATAACCTCTAGTGGCAGGCAATTTTTCAGAACTCCCAAATACTACAATAAGTAACACTAGATTTTTTTTTTATTAAGTTTTGTGCTAATATGGACAGGACAGAAAACAAGTAAGATGAGAGTGAGATTCTTGCACTGGCTTGTTTACTAATCTGGCAAAGGCTTGTTAATTATTAGAGATTAGTTCAGAGAGGAGAAATCAGATCTGGGTTTCAACCCTGGCCACACATAGATGGTTTGGGAGTTTGGAGCTGGGGTTTTTTTCATTAAGTAACTCCAATATAGAAATGTGTAGGTACTATTATTGCTACCTTGGACACGGGCTTTAAAATTTTTCTTTTTTGGTCCTAAGCCATCATCATAGGTATATTTTACAAGAGAGAACCTAGTGCACAAAAGAGGAAAAAAATAACCTAAGCATACATGGCAGCAAGACCCATTTGAAAAAAACCCCACACAAATCAACACAAAAAAGCACAAAAAGCAAGCACAAAAATCAAACACAAAAAGCATCTGCAGCATAAGAAATACACCTTTTGTAACTTTGCGTCTTGCCTGTGCCTTGCCCAGGAGAATCTCAGCAGGAGATGTGTCACTATGGAGACAGATTGATGACTTTTCCACCGGTGGTATGTCACGGACTGATTTGATGGTCTAGCCATAGATGCTGCCACGTGGGGGATATCATCACAATATTTAATCTTGCCCTGCTAACAGAGTGAGCAGTGCTCGGAAGCAATATGCAAAAGCCTAGCATAGAAGGACATATATGATTCTATGCCACCACATTTGAGCTCTGTCTTCTCATTCAGAAAAGACCTCATGTCCAGCTCTCTTGGTCTTACACAGAGTTCAGGGGGAAAAAAGAAGTACAGAGGTTTTCTTTGGTTGGTTAGGAGGGAAAACAAAGATGAGCTGGTAATATTGAGAAGGTGGTCAGAAAAAGCCAAATCCTGGTTTCCTTACATGCATCTTAACTCCATTGTAAAGTTTGCTGAATAATTCCTGGTACGCCCTCACTGTCGTATTGGGAACAACACACTTCTGGGTCCCAGGCTGGCAGCTGGGGTGAAGCGAGTCCCATTTCCATAGGCTCATAGGACAGTTCAGGCAGCTGCTGCTCACAGCAGGGTCAGCTGTGGGATGAGACCAGGTTGCTCAGGGCTTTATTCAGTCATGTCTTGAAAACCTCCAAGGATATTGAGAGGGCAGCCTCTGTGGGTAACCTGTTGCTGTGTTTTGCTGTCCCCACAAGGTTATCCTCATATTCAGTCTGAACTTACCCTGTTTCAGCTTATGTGCATTGTCTCTTGCCCTGCCTCCACACACTTTTATGAAGAGCCTGGATCTGACTTCTTGCTAACATCCTCATAGGTATTTTCTATCAAAGCAGCTCACATTTCCTTAGCGTTGTCATTTGCCCCAAGGTGTGGCATGGCCCAAATACTGGGATCAAATTGTTGGTTTGGTCCCATTTCACAATTTCCCTGGCAATTTTTCACAACGTCCCAGTATCTTGGATGTTGAATCCTCTGGAGAAATCTCCTTCTCTCAACCAGAAGCACCTGCAAATGCAATTTATCTGCTCTTTTAATACACTGCAGCTTTTAATATGCAGTAATAAAGCTGCTGGAGATATTCAACCTTTGTCTGTATTCTCACATCATCCCATCCCAAGTAGGAAATTCATCAGTTATCAATTTTTACCTGTGACATGTGATGTCCACGTGATGTGTATCATGATGTCCAAACCACGTGAAGAGGCTGTGAGTGAGACAGGTAGAAAAGGCAGCCCTCTACTTAGATTGTCATCACAAACCCAGGTTTAGTCCTCAGCTCCATCACATATGCCCTTACACAACTCACTGCACCACTTTGGTCTCACTTCTCCATATGCTAAAGGACGATTCGGTTTTTACCTCAGGGGTGTACTTCGCAGTTTAAGATGCATTCCTCCAGTAATATCAGGGGCTCTGTATCTATGAGGTAGAGCACTCTAAAAAGCGTTTTCCTAATTTATTATCTGTCACAGCTCCACAAATTACATGTTCAGCAGAAAATATGAATTAAAAACCTGTCCAGCTGATCCTACCCTATCTTTCAAGCCAACCAGGAAGAGGGGTCCTAGTCAACCTGGGTAAAAACACCGTCAGGAGAGAGAATGTTGGTGCTGTTTGGTTTTTCCACAGATACCTTGACAAGGAAGCTTGCTCCCAGGCAGGAAAAAAATCCTCCAGTCTGCAGAGCTTGGAGGATTATAATTCTCTTTCTGCCCCAGCTCAGGACCAAAACAAAGTCTCCAAAATCTTGTTGAATAAACATTCAAGAAATGCAGGGAATCTCTTGGTATGCATCCCTCATATCTAAGTACTTTACTTTCATTAAAACTTTTTAAAAATACTTTAAAAGGCAAAACAGCACATTCTAGCAAATAGGAACTGTTTCTGAAATGACTCAAAACCAATTTTTCCTTTGAATCTTTGATAAATTACATTGACCAAAACCCCTCAGTTTTTTACTTTCCCACCCTTTGCACAACCGCCTGGAAAAGGCTGATGCTCCCTAAAGACCATACAAAATCAGTTTTTCAGCCACTGGTAGTTGTTAATTTGAGACTTTCATGTCCTGACACTGGCTTAGTGACTAAAAATTCAAAAGTACAAAGCCAAAACCTGTTGTTCTACATTATTGCTCCAGCATGGTCATATAGCATTAAGATTACGATGGCTTTCAGCCAGACACAGATCTAAGGAGGGTACAGGAAGGGGATAAAAGTTGGTGGATGTTCACAGGGAGCACATTCCAAGTTTAAGGAAAAAAGTACGAAGCTTGTTTGAAACTTTGGCAAGTGGGCAATGAAGTCCAGTGTCTTGGGGTCATCCGGGAGTCAGTTATCAGCAAAAAAGGACACTAGTGTATGGATAATTTGTGAAAGATCTAGAAAGCGAAGACAGATCTGCTTGAAATGATAGAGGAGGAGAGGGTAAAATAGCAGAATAAGAAAATATTTTTGTCAGTGGCATTCAGATGAACTGTAATGTGACAACACTGCTGAGGGAAGGAGAAAAGTAGCCCTGCAGGAGGGAAGAGCTGGAGAGACTGTGGATGAGGCGTGTGGATGAAGAGAAAACATTATATTAAATGTAGCGGGGAGAAGTCTGCAGTACTGTGTCCAGATGTGAGGGACAGAGAAGCAGCCTGAGCAATAGGCAGTGTGGGCTGTTTTTGCAGCCCCTAAGAGGGAAGCAAAGAGAAAGTCCACTAGCTGAGGACTTGGCTGCATCCAAGCTGTACCCTTCACATCCTTGTATGCTGTGCTTCACATCCTTGTACGCTGCGCTTCTCCAATTCCAGGCAACATGATTGCTTAGGGCAACAAAAGAGAGGAGAGACCAAGTTTCCAAAATCCTCAGGGTCACAGGCACCCTCAAGTTTCTGGCAAAGGGAAAACAACTGAAACCAGCCTTGGAGTACCAAGTTATGTTTTTATCACTGAGAAAAGAACTAGAAGGAGATAGCATTAGAGAGAGAAGAAAAAAGAATGACTGAGACTAGAAAATCTTCATTTCCTCTCTGCTACGGGCTATGGCATAACAACAGCATCAGCTCCTCCTTCAGGAGGACAGGAGCAGAAAGTTCCTAGACACTAAAGCTCTGCCTGCTTTAGGAAACTTAACTCAGGAGAGAATGCTTCTGGACAGTTATGAATGTTTCTTGTCATTTTATGACAGAATGTTTCTGTTTTGAAGAAAATGCTGATTATCTGAGCTATGAAGATATGACAACCTGGAAGCAGAGTGAAAAATACCCCACCTTCAGGTTATTATTACTTTAACATTCTCATATTTATGGACTGTCTCATGAATTTTAAGTGATTGGACTTAGCAATTCCTCTCAGGGACAGGAATCCTCGGATGCCATATACCTTTGTCTTTTCTTTCTTGAGGACATTTCCTCCACCGGAACACCCAAGATGGAAACACCACAGAGGAAGAGCTAAGTGTGAATGGATAATGTATGTATACATTTTCCATTACTTTAATTTCTTTTGTTAAAGCCTTAACATCACAAGGAAAGCCCTGACTTTATGTGCTGTACATCCAACCGGTAAAGCTACCAAAATAAGTGTCAAAAAAGATCACCTTACTACCGTTGTAGGAATGAACATTTTAAAGCATCCTTGTGAAAGAGTCAAATCAAGCTTAAAAATCATCCTAACTCTGATATCTTCTCAAAACAACTCAATGTGAGTTATCCTGTGGTTTTGTAGAAGGGAAAGCGGAACTAAATCAGAACAAATTCAAACTGCAGCAGAACCCACATCAGGACTGCACCAGAAAATACTTATTGGGCCCATTCTGGTTTGCTAGTCATCCCTCATCCTGACTGTAGAAGAGTAAGAGTGGACAGCCAGCCATCCGTGACTCATGCACACACACAAACACACACACACAAACACATGCACACACACACACACACACAAAAAACACACAAATCCATGTTACTTTTGGAGCACATTTTTCCTGTGTGAAACACTCATTAATAGGGTTCCCAAAAGCTCTTACTGTTCCTTATGAGACTGGCTCTGTTTACTTGGCATTCGGGGCCATGTAGTGATTTGTTAATGTATAGATCTGTCACAACTAATAAATCTTTACACTGTTATGGATGACATTATTATTTTTTGATCAAGATTACAGCATTGGATGGCTGATGTGGTTGATATCAATGCTTACAGGCAATCACCTACTCCTTGAATATTAGCTTAAAAACCCCCAATGCAATTCAGAGCATGGTTCCATTTAAATATTAATGGCACAATGATATTGATGGTAACAGTATCCCTGCAGAGGCTGCAAACCATGTCTTCCATACATGCATTCATAGCATTAGGCATCAGAAAGAGCACTTGCGGGGGGCTGGCTGCTGATTGTGCTGCAGAAACATTTGTGTGCAGCTGCTTGTGAGAGGTGGGAGGAGGGTGAAGGCAGGAGGGAAACTGGTTCACATGTAAGTGTGTGTGTAAACACACAAATTAAGTTCCTACGGCAGGAGTAAATTAAATCTTAATCCACTTGCTGTACTACGCTTGGGTGTCAGGTAAGGCTTAAAGAAAAAAACAGTATATAAAGAAAATACCCCAAACAGTGTGCAACAAAAATAACATACGTGCCAAATAAATTCTATAATAAAACAGATGTAGCAAATTATATTTAATAATGTTTGACAATTCCCCATGCAGCTAATGGTTTGTTAGAAATTAGTCCCTAATGTTTTAGGGACTGCTGGCATTTACAGTAATTTTCTTTGTCTTAATTTACATTATTTGTGTGCTGTGTGCCATTTTTCCTGCTCCTTGCAGTTTTATGATCTTTCTTGGCTTGTTGGGATTTCGGATGTTGTTTTAACTCACCAGCTACTCTAATAACACTATGTCCATGGGAAGAATTTGGTAAAATTCTTTTTTAGGGGTTCATTCCCTTTTTCCTCTTCATTATGCAATGAAAGCCCATTCTGCTCTGACATCCAGACTCCCGTGAGACCTACTTGTTGCCAAACATGTAACTTCTGGTCCTGGATTTCACGGTATGAGCGAATAAAAAGGGAATGCATTGTGTCAGGCACAAAAGGCAATTCAGATGGCACTGAATGTACTGCACTAGCAGATTCAAGTGACGCAACAGATCCATTTTAGCCATGTGTCCTTTCATCCAAATGTTTAATATTGTTCAAAAGCACACAAATTTTTTTTGCATCATACCAATGAAATCACTAAAATTACGATTATATCCATTGTCCAGGAGAATGAATTAAACCACATAAATTAATTCAAAAGCATTACTCACAATGCCAGACACTCCAGAGAGAACTGAAGATCAAAAGTTCATTGCTTTTCTTCCAGCTCTACCGTCTGTTCTAATTTTAAAAGAAATTCTCTCTCCCAAAAAACTTTAGGTTGACTAAGATACATTGGACAAGCACAACAGTATGGCAATCTCATGCCTTCAATCCAGAGCGGAGGGGAGTTAGAGTCCACGTTGCCTCAAAACAACAGGATGAGGCCACAGATGCCATAATATGGTTATAATAAAACCGAAGAAATACTGTTCTCCTGTGGCAGAAATTCCAGGTTTGCTTAAAGGAAGTATTGCGTGTTTGCAGTTGCAAAGCCCAATTTCTCCTTGTGAAAACTTCTGTTCTGCTCAGACCTCCTTGCAGTCCTCTGCCCAGATGGATGGGGACAGCAAGCAAGCATAACTCTAGGCAGAGGTCCCTGCAGCGTGCCAAAAGAGCTGCTGGTGTTCCAGGGTAGCAGCCATGGCAGGAGGAAGCTCTGTGCCGAGACTTAGGATCACAGTTTAGAAAAGTCTCAAGTACAGAATAGCAGAATTTTTTTTTTTTTCTCTTCATGGATTTGTTGAGACCAAGCCTTAGTCCCATGCTTAATTTGGAACACAGACTTTTCTTACCATTTACCTATATTTTTTCTGCCACTAGTTCAGCAGCATTTGTAGCTGGAGCCAACCAGCCTGAAAATGGAAATAGGCTAAACCTCAAGGGCTCCCAGCTTGCTTGCAGCCAACACAGCTACTGTGTAGTATTGATAAAGGATAGGCAGTTTACTCAAGTCCTGCAGACATCCCATAATCTCCTCAAGTCCTCCAGCAACAAAAATATTCATCATGAAGATCAGATCGTTGGTAAGATGAAGACGCAAACTCTTTAGTGCCGGACATGAATGAATGTGGCTTTAAAGAGGGCGGATAAATGAGCGTCTCAGTGGGACCAGACAAATTCGAGATGATTAACTATAGGATATAACAATAATTCATTCTTCAGTGAAAGAGAAGTAAGCGCAGACACTAGTGCGAATTAGTCCAGTACTGACTAAAATAACTATGCAAAATGTTAAACACCCCCTAAACCAGGAAAGAGATCAGATTTTGGCTTTGCGGCTTTTTGGCTTTTGCAGATCTCACTAAAAAAAAAAAAAAGGGACAAAACTTGTTTCATGTTTGAGAAAGAAAAGACAAAGCACACCTTGGTGCGCAACCTCCTCCCTTCTCTGTTTGAAGGAAACCATTATAATTTGTCGGGGCACGGCTGAGCTCAAAGTATTTTGAGTATGAAAGGTATATGATCTTGATGTACACAGTGAAGTTTCACAGGGGACACATTCCCAGGATATAAGTCAGACTACCTGCCATCTCAGGCATAGTTTCAATCCACCTGCATATACATTTTAAAGGAGGTGTGAAACTCATTCACATCCTGGGCAGCTTCAAGAAAATGTATTTAAATGTGGTAACAGAGTGAAAGGTGGGAAGATCTGTCTTCTGGAAATGCGCTTATATCAAAAAAATGTCAGCTCAAAATGGCAAAATATAGAAGAGGATAAAAAACACAAAAAAGATGCCAGTGTCTCTCTCTGGGCTGTTGATGGCTGAGGGAAAGTCCTATTTAATTCTACTCCATGGCCTTTTCCTTTCCCTTCAAGAACTGACATGGGTGTAATCAAACACCAGTAAATCCAAAGAGCTCGACTATTTAAGTTAAATATTGTCCAATTACTTACTCCATTAGCCTTACCTGAGCTGCAGCTCTGAGCCAGATCTTATTCAGCTGTCCTCCTCAATCAGCTTTTTGTACAAAGACACCCTAGTCAGTCTCTTTTACAGCTTTGAGGGGTAATGTAGTTAATAAACAGTAGAAAAAGAAGCTGTCACTGGCTCAAAACACCTTCAACTAAGCGGTTTGCCGAAGCCCAGGTCTCTTTGGGAACACCATTCCCTCAATCTCTTCCTAACTATAACTCTAATTCAAAGCACTAAACATTTATTCTGGTAAACTGCCCTGCTAAAAGATGACAGGAAAATTCAATCCCTGCCAATGTCACCGGGGCACCACAATTATCAAGGCTGTGCCTTGACTTACACAAAGAAAGCTCAGCTGCTTTCTGAAGGATACCACTGGTGTTTAGTTTTCAATTCCCAGGGTCTATCACACCATCTTGATGCTCAAAGACCTTCATTCATCTTGCTGTCATATCTAGCCATCACCTACGAGGCACTTCTCGAATGAGGTTCATCCTGCCTGCTAGCATAACACAGTCATCATCTGCCTTGTCATCTGAAAAATATAAATGTTTCTTGCTCCACTAATAAATCTGCTACAATATTTGCTGTTGCTTGTGCAGTCCGAGGCCCTGTTTTATGGAATATTTAAGAACCACTTGCCTGATGATAATGGTCATTGCTAATTGTGTCTTCCCTCCCCCTGCCCCAGTACATGTGGCAAGCTAGGTGCTCCTGGTGTGGATCTGAGCCCTCGCTGGTCTCTTCCCATTGCCTTTCCCACCAGCCAGCCCAGCCAGAGCAACAACACCCCTCAATACAAGAGTGTGGAAGAGGGGAAACCTACCGTGCACAGATAAAGGCAACATCAAATGCTTTTTGCCTGATTTCCCATTAAATGAAAGGAGCTGCAGGAGGAAGCTTGCAGAAGGAAACTGTGTGTGATTATTATTAACCATGAAAAAGTATAGTTCACTACCCCTCACACACCTTTCCTTTGCTGGCTGCTGCCTTTAAATAGCCCTAAAAAGGCAATTGCACCACCTTATATATTTTCTTCTGTCCTCTGTACGTATTTTCCTCTCTTCAACAGCTTATGGTTTGATGGCCAGCAGGTAGAAAGACTTTATGTGAAGTCACTGCTTGCCAGAGGGAACTTGGGGTTCAAATAAGTCGTCTGCATTCTGGAAAGTAAAAATACTGGGAAAGCTGCCAAAGTGAAGGAGAACAGTTAGAGTAACCTGTTTTATTTCGCTTTTTTGCCAGACCTCTGCTCTGCATTTACCTGCTCTCAGGTGAAGAGATGTTGGGTTGCCTTCCTGCTTTCAGAAGGTGTTGAGATTAGGCCCTGAGGAGACAGGATCATTTCTGAGGTATGTGAACACACGTTGTCCATATTTCAGTGTCACTCAGGCACTTCAGTCAAGACAGTCCCTTGGCTCTAATACTGTAGTTAAAAAAAGATCATTTTTTTCTCAAATAGCTTAGCCTAAAAATGGGTGAGACAGGCCATGAAAAGGGAGTTTTCTCCATGGATTACAAAGAGGAATCTTGGAGCCCTGAGAAGTCAAGTTCGCTTGCCCAGTTTTGCAGGAAATAGTACCTTAGGCTGAGATACAGACTGAGCTCAAGAGTCAAACAAGAACTGTGTGCAACTGCCCATCAGAAGGGATGCTCCAAGAGCTTTGGATAAGTCTCTGCTGGTACAAGCAGACAGCAGCTGGCATCCTGCTCTTGCTTCCAAACTTCTCTTCTTGTTTTCACAAAACTTGTCAGACCCTGCATACTGACAAACTGGCTGAAATTGGGTAACGGAGTCAAACGTCCATCAGAGAGACAGGCTCACACAGTATCATAAACATAATTTCCTGAAGAAAGAAAGAAAAAAAAGAGCTTGTAATCATTAGGCCCTCCTTCCTTTTGACCAAATCAATGCATCCCCTGGTAGAGCTGAGTATTGATTTATTTTATGCAAAGAGTAGAGTTTGGAGTTTTAGATTTATGTTCTTTGGCCAAAGACAAACTTATCTCTGAAAGAGCATGAATTGGTGAATTGGCTAATAGCTCTTGCTCAGACTGCTAATCATTCCAGTTCTTAAAGATTTTTGTCAGCTATTGACCCATATTATTCTGTTCGGAAGGAGATGTTATAAGCCACACAACAAATTGGGGGAAAAGAGTCTAATCAAGATTGGTTTGAAACATCCAAATCTTCCCATTAAAAGCTGCTTCTATTTCCTGTTATTTATTGTTTCGGGTAAAGAATGTTTATGAGGTATTAGGCATTTTATCGGTTTCTCCTCTATTTTAATTTTCATTGTTACACATTCGAGTGATAAAAGATCATGAGCTGTTTTTCCCAAAGTTATTTATCAATGCTCATTATAATGAGGGATGGAGGGGAAATGATGAGAAACTAAATGGCCCAGATTTTTTCTTCCAGCGGGACCTGCACTGGAATTTGTTTTTCGCCACTGGTAGATGGTATACAGCCAATGCTCACACAGGCATAAGGGAAATTCAGGCCCAAAAGTGACAAAAGACTACCGAATCCATCATTATTTTTCCACTTCACCTAGCTAACTCAAAAATCACTGACTGCTCACTTCAAAACGAACACAGCTGCAAAATGATGCAAATACCATTAGTGACAAGATGACATTTATTTATTTATTTATTTATCTAGCTATTTATTTATTTATATGTAAAGAGAAGGTTTGGAATTACTGCAAAATCAGGCTGCAGGTGCAATGAGCTAATTTTGCAGCTCACGGACTCTGGGATGGGGAGACAGTAGCGCTGTAGTGTGAATCGTCGCACCGTTAGGGCACAGTTAAAGTGAGTCCAGGCTAAGCAGGGATTCAGAGGAATAGCTTGGAGACATGACAGGGAAAGTAAAGGAAGGAACAAACATAAAAAAACAGGCTTGGAAGGAAAAGATCTGTCACTGATTATTAAGCTCTATTTGGTGTTATTTGGAAGCAATGAAAAAAAATAGCAGGCAACTGGATTTTGTCCAGGTTAGCCTGATGTTCACTTACAATGCTGAAGAGCAAAAATATATTTACAAGTATTTCATATTGAGGTGTTATTAATTCTTCATACTGGGTGATTTCTCTAATAAGTATGACCTTTTGTTTTGCTCTTAGGACATTTTTATGACTGTATAATACAGGGATGTGCATTTGCATCTTCTAAATTATCAGCTGTATGGTAGCCGTTCTAAAAAGCAGGTAGCGAAACAGAGCTAGGATAGATAATATATCCACATCTCAGACAACTGCAGAGGTTGCTTTTCTGTGTATAGTACAGGATCTTTTGTCTAAATATACATGCATACATATATTTACAACACTTATTTTGCATTTGCATTTACAGTAGCTTTAGCTGTTGGAACCACGTAGACCCATCCTTCACAAGGCTAACACCATGATTCATGGACACACACCTCTACAAGCTGAACTGGTTCTCAGTTTTATTTTAACTATAATCAAGCTTGGAATAGCAGAAAATGTTGTCATGAAATGGCATTGTATAATTTGCAAGCTGCATTTGACATGCCATTGCCAGAAATTTGCTCAAGCTTTTAAAACCTTCAGACTTCTCATTTTTCTATCTTGTTAGACACCCCAACTCAACCCAGAAAAATCATGCTTGCTGAAAAGCTTTAATAATACTGAAGTTCATTGAAATATCTTCAAATTAAGAAGCAGCAGCATTCCTGAGCATAGGTTTCCTGAAACAAAAGAAAGTGACATGAAGAGTATGGAATTGGTCAGAAGGGCCAAAAGACTAAGCTTTTTCTGCAGGAATTACTCTGTACATGGTAAATTTCTGTGATTTTGCTGGTTTTTACTCCTGCTTCTTAAGGTGTAATAAATCTCTTATAATTCCCGTTCAATGCTCTGTGCACTACCTCTGACTAGAAGGCAAGTGTTGGAGGCCTTAAAATAGTTGCTCCCAGCTATCAGCAGATTGCATTTTTCAGGAAGCCAGTTCAAGGCATCTTCCTCTACCCTCTCCCCAAAAGCAACTCCTCACTTCATTACAGAGAAGGATTTCACTGGAAGCAGAGACTCAAGCATACTAAGATTTACAGAGAATGCACTGCGCAATTTCCCTAGCAATAATCACTCTCTTGTGTCAATGATGGGGGGGGCGGGGAGGGCCAAAACAAAAAAATCCTGGTGGAACAGATTAAGTGCATGCATTGTGTTTGGAATTTATTCTACAGTACTCCATAGACCATACACAGATTCCAGCTGGGAGATGTCTGACCACTTTTACAATGATACAACTGCTAGCACACCCCGCGCTCTGCAGAAAAGGGAATGTTGGGGACCTTGAAATGTCCATACAGCACAGAACTGGCCTTGGCTTCAAAAGCATCTTTTCCAATTTTCCAAGGCCAGTGCCAGGTCATATTCCCACTGTTTGAGAAGCTGCATTGCATGTCATTCTCACGTGTCAAATGGCAAAATGAAGCAGTTGGATGTCACATCTCAGCACTACAAAAACATTTATGATTATCAACAAATGCAAATATGGGGGCTTGAAAGGAGAGACCAGCCTGAAGTCTATTCCTGAAAATCAAGAATACCCATTGCAAGACCCCTCCTCCATAGCAAATTGCACCTTACTCGATGTATTGATCTTGGATGGATAGATGAATCCCTTAGCACTCTCATAAGCTTCATTACATTTCAGTAGGCATTAAACAATTACGCCGTTTTGGAATACAACTCTGCACATCATTTATGTGTATCTCTCAGTGCCCTTCCACAGCAAGGTTCTAGGATTTTAAGAAAGCAAACAAGACACATGAGAGAAAAGAAAAATCCATACCGTTTTTAAAAAAAACCCCTCTAAGATACACTGAATATTTTTTGCTCAGCCTAAGCATAGTGGGGTTTTTCAATCTTGGTGAAAAGAGGCAGAGAGAATGATTTTAAAATACATTTTCTGACTTGATGAAGGAAACAATTGCAATAAAGTAAGAATTTTGCAGGTGCTATTCTATAACCCTACACTGGTAACTTCAACTCACAAAAAAAGCTTATTTGCTATATTCTTATGTAATTGCAGTGAACCAAGTGATCAGGTTCTACAAATACGCACATAATTTAGGACTACCCTAGGCAGAGAAACATGTATGCAATATTTGCCAATATGCCCCCGGAAGACAGAAGCATGGCCAGAACAGAAGATATATGCTGCCTGGAGATGTGATGCTGAACCTGTCATACACATAATCTCAAACACAAAAATGTTTTGATTCTCTCTCAATTCAGATGATCCAAAGTACTGCTTTCCTTTGACGTTCAGGGGTCAGTTCAGGCACAGTCATAAAAGAAATGGTCCCCGGAACGCATTGCTTATATCAGCAATCCTCCTTGGCATTAGGAAAGCAGCCTCGGAGATGATGTGTTGCCTGACTTTTATCCAATAACTCTATTGAATTTGTTGTTTGACCTTTTCTTTCCTTTGGATGGCATCATCCATGGAGTAGTATATCATCATCATCATCCTCACTCAAATGATGCATTTCACTAATAGATCATTAGAAAGAAAGCTCACCCTGAGGATATACGAGCACAATACATCATGACGGAAAAGGGCGTACTGTTGATGTACTACTCAAAAGATGGCAGAGTCCAAAGAGGAGGAGGTCCAAGAGGAAGCATGTTTAATTGAGAAGAGATGACTACACCACAATAAAAAGCCTTTAATACTTCCTTATTCTGCATTATTGAAATCAGCCACAGCGAATATTTACAATTCTTGTTTCTCTCAGCATGAAAGAACTGACAAATTTATTTATTTTTGCCATCCTGTTTCACATTCTGGTTCTCGTGCACTGGCACATGGGGACCTGTGGCTCTTCAGCAGCCCAGAGCTGGCTTTTAGGCTCACTTGTGTCATGCACCAAGCAGGAGGGCACTGTTGGTGCAGGAAGCCATGCCCAGCATGGCTCTCTCCTTAGTGGGGAGAATAAGAAAATCCACCTGGTCGACAAAGGTGTCTACAACGAGTTGTCCTACAGGAGAGGTACATACGAATCACCGCTTTGCAAGTAATGTTGTGACCACATGGGTTCCTGCCCATGAACCATTCCCAAAGTCGCCAGTCTCTCTGAGGTACCAGGTAAGCACGTCCTGGCTCTTGGTCACCTGAAGATTTTGGCATGGTGGTTGAAGGGTCAGAATAGTTGAGATCCCTTCCCAGTGTTGAGTCATTTACCTTTGCCTGTAAACATTGCTTTTTTGCTCATCCTGATGTCATCTCTCTCACTACATCTCCAAAATCTACCTTCAACTTGACTAACATGTATATTTTAGGCACAATTTCCCCAAATAGCTTTCTAAAATGTTGCTGCTTTGCACATTCCCAAACAAGTATTTATATTGGGAGAGCTATGACTTGGTTCAGGAAACTATCCAAAAGATATACCCGCAAATTTGCCCTGCAGAACTACTCCTTTGCATGTTGAAACCATCAACCTCTTTCAGCAAAACACATTGGTTTGAAAGCAAAAGGACTTTGGTTCCTGGCCTAAAAGCCTTCACACTGGATGTGACAGTCTCCCCACTGTCATTAGCTCTTTGCCTGCTTAATTATCTCCTCCCTGCTGGAGAAGGGCACCTGCAGTGCTGCGTGGGGACAGTGCTTAGGTAGCGCTGTTCCTCCCACCCCTCTGCTGTTATCGGTTATTGTGTTCCATACTGTCAACAAGCGTATCAGAAAAGTAAAACACAATTAACCATGGTGCCAAATAGTAGCTTAATGCTTAATTGCACAATCCACAATGAGGTCACAATTACTAGGCAATCAGATAAGCTTTCACAGATGTATTATATAATCCATGAGCTTAATTCCACCGGAGGTAGCCAGGAAATTACTGTTCATTAACAAACTGGTCCCATTATCAGAAAACATATTTAAATCATCGTTTTCTCCATTCTGGAAGTAATGCCATTTCTTCTTCAAAGGATAAATATACTTTTAAGAAGCGTTTCAGCTGGAAACTACTGTCCCAAATAAATCTAATGACAGATGTTTAATGGGCCTTTTTCCCCCCATTAATAAAAAAGACAAGGAAATATTACTCTGAACTCTGCCAGTTTACACCTCATGAGGTAGAAAGGCAAGCTGTAGAGATTTGCACCATTGTTCCACTCATGTCCACAACTAAATTCTGCAGCTTTTTTCTGTAATATGTTCCCCAGAAACCAAGAGAGTGACATAAGTAAGGGGCCAGGATAGAGCACAAAGGGTCAAATGTATTTTTCTTTATCTCCAAACCTTTTTAAAAAGGATTTACTGCCTCACTGTATGGGACATGAAAGGATAATGCTGTTTTCAACACTCAAACAAATGACATACTGGAACTGACATTTTTTACATAAATTTCTGCAACTTGATGCAGCCATCTCCCTTACCTTGACAAAACTCCCGTGGAAACAAATGGGATTTTTACCTGAAAGTGACTGCAGGATTGGCCCCTCTTTTACAACCATTAAAATGTATCGACTGTCTCTGAAAACCCAGTACTACTTCACAGAAGTAGAGAAGACATCCAAGTATTTCACTAATTTTAAGAAGTACTAAATCATAGAAATGATTTCAGAATACATCTTTAGAGTTATCCTTAATGTTTTCTCATAACTCTCTCAGACTGAAATAATACAAAAATCCATCGAAGAATAATAATTGTCACATTTGATGTATATTTTTATTAACAGCACTATAAAAATTCAATTATGTAGCAAAGGGCGACAAAAATCTTCCTTTAAATTATGCAGTAAACAAAGCACTCAAAAAAAAGAACCGTTTACTCATGTCATATGTTAAAAATTTCTGCTCTGTTGGCTGAGGTATTTAAACTAAATTCCCTCTTTGTGTTTGGAATCAGATTGTCCCTTTCCTGTCCTCCTGCTCCCATTTCTCCAAATGCTTTCCTGGGGGAGGTTTATTTAGCCAACAATCTGTGCCTCCCAGACATAGTATTTCCTCTGTCCACTCTGCCAGTTCCCATATCTGACATTTACCATGGTGGGAGAACACAGCTGTACAGCTGGATTAATAACAAAATCAAGATGCAATAGCTCCCACAAACTGTTTCCCCACTGATAAATTTAGAAGTAACTACAGGCCACAGGATAGTCCGCTAATTATCAGTAATGGCATTACTTAGGGAGATACCAAAATATACCTCTAGACTCTGTTTAAGCGGTTCTGTCTCTGTCATACAGATGAAAAACCATTTTACTTTGCACAACAGGAGATGATCTAGCATAAAATGACCATTTTTTATGCTTATCATGCAGAACTAGATTGCTACTATCTTCATTTAAATGCAAGGCAGACTAGTAAGCAGTCCCCTTCCTCATCTTGTCAAACCAGGACTCCACCACAGAGAAAAGGAGGGTGCTTATCTGAATTCCTCTTTGTCCCTGTAAGCAAATAAATGCAAAGGGAAAGATGGTGAAAAACCTAGATTTTGCAATCAAGTGGGAGGTCAAATTCTGCTATTCTGTCAGTACGTAGGCAGATTTTTAATTTTCTTAAATTAAGAAAGCAGCAGGAGGACCTGGGAGCTGGAGCCTGTGGTCACTGCTGGACCCATCCAGGGGCCAAGCAGTAGCACCCTACCGTTCCTTCCAAAGAGGCAGAAAACTATTTGGGAAACTCAGGTCCTGACTAATGACCATAGTGATTTTCGATGTGGGTATGAAACCACCAGCTTTTCACTTCACGTATCTCTATCTAACAAATAAACAAAAGCGGTTTCTGCAGGTTTCACCACAGCCCTGGTGTTTGGAGGGAGGTGTGTTATTGCTCCGGCAGCCCCGATAGCGGTGACAGGCGCATCAGTCTTCAACCTGTGGCTGATTTCATCCCACTTGCTCTCTCCAGCATTGACATCTGCCATGTGTGCCCTGGTATCCTGCACCGCTCCCTCCTGTGACAGCCTGCACCCAACCAATGCCTCCGTAAGCCCCTAAAACCCACTTCAAATCAGAGGTGCAGCTTTATTTCACTTAAAGTCCTGTCTGTGAGCTCCAAACCAAAATCCCAAACGGACTGAGGAAGTATTGACCCTTAAATTAGCAGCAGAAGCTGGTTTCATAAAGCCACTTTCCATCAACCTCTGTATTTGTATGCACAGACTTAGAGAAGACCCAGACTTTCAGCAGTTTCCCACTGCTCTGAGCCCGCCTTTCAGTCTGCCTAACTTCAGATTTATCATACGCAGTTTTCTCCTCCTGTACCTATTCACAGCTGTGCTTCCCTGGGGTGACCGCCCGCCGGAGGCAGAGATGTTCGCCCAGATCTGCGCTTCATCTGTGAGCCCTGAGTGTGCCCCATGAAAATAATTAACGCATATAACAAGGAAAGGGAGGGAAGAATATATTATATGCAAATTTACTCATGGAGCTCCACAGAACTAATTAAATTGGATAGGAAAGCTGACAGTACAGCAGCCACAGAGACTTTTTCTACTTCTATTCACTAGAAGAAGCCTTGCTTAGGTGGGCTTAATATAGCCTGGTGCAGAGCAGCTAGCTATAGGTTTGGTTTGGTTTTTAAACTTAAATGTCACACATACTGTGGACAAACTTCATGCACAAGGAGCTTATTTAAAAAGTTAAAAGCAGAAAGCCCAGAAGCTGCCTGCATACATGCATTAGCAGAAACCAGTTGTAGCTGGCAGCACAGATGGAAAAAGCTCAAGAGATTGTCACCATGTAGGAAGGGCTGGGAAAACTCAGTGGCAAACCTCTTTGTAAAATAAAAAAAAGGGCAGGAGAAGTAGCCACCATGTTTACTATCCGAAGACACAAAAGAAAACTTCCCCACTCACAAAGTTTCTGAAGCCCACAAGCTAAGTCCAGTTTCAAACAGTGGCAGAAGAGACCCATCCCCAGACACTGCTTTCATCCTATGCTGGCCATACGTCTCCTGACACAGCTCGTGCTTGCAGGGTGCAGCCGGGCATTGGTGCATCCTGATTGGTATGCTCCAGGCAGGAACCCTGGTCCTGCCTTTTAAAAAACAGCTGTGGAGCTTTTGCAGACCTGATTTCATCCCTGCCTATGAATTTCATTAACTCCCAGCACCTGAGGTGACCTGCCCAGGTGTGAAACTTGGATGCTTCCAGGGGTACATGAGCTTCAGCAAAAGGTCAGAAGACATATGCCGTACCTGAAGGACCTCTGGGAATCAGCCTCTATCCCTCACCTGAAAGAATGAAAGCAGAAACTTTTCCTTATCTTGCAGAAATGGTGCGGAAAGGATGCTAATAAAGATTACAAGGTGCTCGGAGTTTAAAGCAGCAAGTATCAGGAAAACATCTTTAAAAGGCTGAGGTGTGACCTGCCTCATGCACTGTGATTGGGGCCGTGCACAGCCTGCTTCTCAATAAAAAGGTCATTGCTGGGGGCTGAAATTTCCTGCACGGACCTTGACTCACACACTGATGAGGATGAAACAGTATGGGGGCGGCTGACTGAGTTGGACTCTCCGAGGCCACGGTGATGGCATTTTATCAAGTACTGTACAGGGGGAATGTGGAAAAGACTACTGTTAAAGACTGAAAGAAGAGAGGAGACTCACTGGAGAGGCTGCTGTTTTCCCTTTGCCACAGTAATACCTCCCACATCCTGCAAGTCTCCAACACAGACAAAGGCAACTTCCCTGCCTTTATCTCTGCCATGGAAAGGTCTCCTTCTGTGGGCAGTCTTCAAACTCCCATCAAAAGAACAAGCTCCATTGGCCTTGCCTGCTCACCTCCCTTCTTTCCTTTATGCCCATCACTGTCCTGCAGCACCTTGGGTGCTTGCAGCATAACCCGGCAGGTGCCCAGCTGTGGCTCTTTGGCTTGTACAGGGAGCCTAGGACAGCTTTGCCATCTGCTTTATCCCAAGCCTATCATGCCCCCTGTTTTTCACAGGTGGAATTGCTTTTTGATATTTATTTGTATGAGATTTGATTTGTTTTCCACGCTCAAACTCTTAGATCTTCCTTTCTACAGACTTTCCTACCTGTTTTCATGCCTGTCATTAACTCTTTCTATTCCCTGTTCCCATCCATGTGTCCAAACTGGAGGCATGGTTTGACCCACTGCGCTGCTCCTCCATGGAGAAATACTTCCCTGGTTAGCTGTGTTAATCCTGGGACTAGCATGGAACTGGTGCTATTCGCCTCATTCTGCACAGAGGCTGGTATGGACATTATGTGGGAGCTGTTAGGAAGCTGCATGCCCTATTCAGAGCTACAACAGAAATTGGATTTCCTGTACACAGATGTGCACGTCCCACTACTTATCGCAAACACCACCCATAACAGACTTCTGCCTAGTGTGCACTGGAGAAATGAGGACTATAATTTAGTAGCTAAAAACCAGGAGTGGCAGCAGTCCTCTGTGACTCACTAGTATTTCACACCTCCGTCACCTTCCTGTACTTCACCACAGACATTTCAGAACTGCATACCCTAGAAGAAAAGGGAGGCTCTTTTGGGCTCAGTCTTTGTCTTTGCTGCTTACACTCATGCTGTGTGACATGAGATCCAACACGTTGTCTTTCTGTGCCTCAGTTTCCCTGGCAGAAGGATGGAAAGAATACTCATGAGAACTCCTCTAGATGAGCAGCGAGCGCTTACTAAGTTTAGCTCTAAAACAGTGCTGTTCCTCAGCTGATGGTCTCAGCACCTCTCCAGAGGTAAATTAAATCAGCATTTTCACTCCTCAACCCCATAGCTTTCTTACTGAGACAGGAACAGAGAGTCAGTTTGAAAATTTCTATTTTATGTTACAAATGCTTGGCACCAAGCAGAAATCAAAGAAAGAAAGATAAAGCCCTTCTCGGAGTTATCTCTCTTTTTTCCCATTCCTATCGTCTTCTAATCAAACCAGCATGAGATATCAAGCAATTACAATGCCATTTGCTCCCTGCTGGATGCAACAATTAGCCTAAGATATCTAATGAAAGGAATTAAATTCTACATGTTTTATAGCAAATAGCTTTAATTTTAATTACAAATCCCAAATACATCATCTTCAATAATGATCGGCCTATCGCATCTGCTAGGGACTGATGAGGATTTGCCTTTTGCCTGGTTCGGACTGAAAAAGAAACCAGATTCTCCCCACATTAGAGCCCTAGTGAAGAGAATGGAAATTAGGGTACAGCAAGGATCAGAGCCCACAAAATCCCTGCAGAATTTGCCAGAGACTGAGGCTGTTACCAGAATGCTCTTCATCTGCAGCCGTGAAAAGCATCCTTACACATCAGAGCTGCAGAAGCTGCTTGGGATTTGGGGATATAATTCATTGCTGAGTGTCTATTACATCTCCCCATTTGGACTCCATCCATATAGTCCATTACATCTCCACCTACAGCTCGTTTTAGCAATTTACATTATTCCAGGTACCTGTCCCTGAGCACAAGCCACCCCTTGGCACGCAAGCATCAGCCCATTAAGAGAAGGTGAGGGCTCAGGGCAGCTCATCTCCCAAGCCTCCCCCCTCTGCCTGTGGGAACTGTTGGTAGTGGTAGGCGAGGAAGAGCCCAGAGCCAAATGCTCTCTACCATACCTGTGATTGAGCCCACCACCCTCTGCTTATGAGCACACAGCAGGGTTCACAAACTGTCTCCAAACCCAAGCTGGTAGTTTTGGATCCCCTGTCCCAGCAAGCAAGAAAGGTCTCTGAGGGGCCTTGCTTCATGATCCAGTTTTGCTTTTGTTCTGAATCTCTGGGGCGAGCTTTATCTCCCAGCACATGCCTGGTAGTAATTGCCAAACAACCCATGTCCCTTCTGAAGAGAAAAACGTACTTTCCTAAGTCACTTACACACTTCTGAATGTTTTACCTAAGAACCCTTTGGAAAAAGGGGTAAACTCTCCCCCTTCCCAAAACTGTGACGTTTTCTCCATCGAGCACAAAAAAAATTAGGGGGAAAAAAAAAAAAAAAAAGGAAATAGAGTTATCTCTGTGGTTGAGAAATAGGCTATAGTTGAGTCATTTTGCAATGAGGTCTTTGCAAATGCTCTATTGCCTTTTCTGATTTAATATTTTTATTCCACAATACTTTGGTGAAATAACTTAGCGAAAATAAGCTTGTGTTGGATGACTGCAAGCAAGTCAATAATTTTATTTTTACTCCAGTTTGAATATAAGCATCGCAGAAACATTTGGGTTTTATTGCCAGGGGAGATTCATGAGTTCCCTCCAAATTTCCTGTACTGTGTTTATTAAATCCCAGGGAGTTACACTACAGTGAAAAACACCCAAGGCAAATCCCTCCTGCCTGACAGCTACAAACAGACCGAGCCCCCCAAGGAGGCTTGGGGCTCTGCCCCATCCCACAGCCATCCCTGGTTCTCACGGGCATCGCTGAGCAGCCCTCTGATCCGTGACGGCTGCGAAAGGCTGGGTAGTTCTGCCAGTTTCTAAAGACCCTATAATATACTGGGCGATCACTCCATGTTCACGGCATCGTAGCTGACCTTCATTTTCATGTTATGGTATCTCTTATTCCCATGGGCCTCCTAACTGCTTGCAGGGGCTACAATTTATAGCTGTCAGTTACTTGCAGCCACCCCAGAGAGTCCTGCTGTGGCGCAGGCTCGCGTTTTCAATTCCATTTGTTGTTCAGAAGCAGCAGGAAATCAGAAATAAGGAGCCCGAGTGATGAATCACAGCCTCTGCATATCCTGATACGGCCACCAATATAATGCCACCAAATCCCCCCTGTCGCGCCATCACGTTCTGCCTCTCCAGCCGTGAAGCTGTCTGACCACACGCAGGTCTCAGGCAGTGCTGCAGTCCTGGAGAAATGCACCCCTAATCCATCATACCTAATCTTCACACCACACATCCATGCTCCGTCCACACCGATTTGTCTCCTCCAGCACCCCAGCACAACTAATAACACCGGCATTTATAACAGTGGTATCATGCCGTGTACCTCTTCTCACTCCGTAATTCATTCAGGGTGATTTATTTGCAGTGGACATACCTAGTAAATATATTTGCCGCGTCCCTCCCCTCCCACGTGCTGTGTAACATCATTGAGGGCTCAGGATGCAGTGCTGAGCTGCTCAAGTCAGGGAAGGGAGCTGAGCTGGTTAATCCCCACGGCACAGCCCCAGGCAGGCTGAGCCTGGGATCAGGAGCCGTGTAGCTGTTTGGTATCACGCTGCAGCAAACAAGCTCTGGTGAGACTTAGCATCTTCTCCCTCTCATTTCTGGGCAAAGGCTGGCCTGATCTGGAATTTTGTAGTGTAGCGATTTGCTGGCTGGGATGAAAACTTTTTCCAAAAAAAATCAAGAGGTACAAAAGGTGGGTCAGAAGGAGCTTCAGGAGATCCTCCGATGAGGGCAGTTGCTGAAAGGAGGTTCACCACTCTGGAAATCCTTCACGACGTGCTTGATCTGCCTATTTTTTAACCTCTTCTGCAAAAGAGACTCCACAGTTCCCAGCAGCCTGTTGTAGTGTTCTGCTCTCCCTCCATTTAAGACAGTTCTGTTACCCAAGACATCTTCCATGCTTATTTCTTCTGGTCATGTATAGGGCCCATGGGCAACAGCTAGCCACCATTATGCGTATAGCATGTTTTTACACATAACATACAGTATGTATATTTGATGTAACAAGACAGTTAAGAGCTTATCAATTCCTTCTCTTTTCTAAGCTTTTTCTTGCCCTTTCTTTTTTTCTGATTTAGTGGTGGATGTACACCTACAGGTTCCAACACACTGGGAAATATTACTGAATTCCTTATCACAGTGATATAGGTAGAGGGACCACAACAGACGTAACTCAGATTAGGAGATGTAACACAGCAAACGGCCTACAGAGCCAAGTTTTGTTTTGCTCTTACATTTCTTGGGGCTTCCTTGTTAGGAAACTACCACAACATCCACGTGAGAGGCTGGCTTACCAGCCAGAGCATCATTTGGGATCTCCACAGATTCAGAGCAAGGAACTGACCCTCCATTGCCTCCATCCCCTGTCTGGGGCCATTAGCTTTCACAAGGCACTGTTCCTTCCTCTGTCCTACACTTAGACACGCACACGAGTGAAATTTTAAGATCTGGTTCTCAGTCCAACACAGAAAATCTTAATTCAGAAATCTTCGATGTTTCTTGTTAAAGTGTAATTTTCCTTTTAGAAATAATCCAGTTCACAGCAGCGTCCCAGAACAGCGCACATATGACATGGTGCCGCTGTGCTGTGATTTGTTCCTCAAATTGCTCTGCTTTGACCATTTATACTAGCATTATGTGAGCATGGAGCAGGGAGTGTTTTAAGATGTAATAGCTTTACCCATCATCACTAGAAACACCTGTCTTGGGGAGCTGCGATGTTAAGATTTCTAATGATATAACCGTCTACAGCAAGCTCCAGGGGTTTGCTGGCTCTCAGGCCTTAAGGCTATGACAGTGATCTGTGGAAAATATATCTCTGATGATTTTAAGGTTTTTAACATCTATTCTGTCTTCCAAAACATATAGGTAGTGACTAGGTCAAAGTGGGTTTACTGATGGGTGAAGTGGATAAAGAATGATCCAGTAAAAAGATTCTACAATTCTAAAGGAAAATTTTCCAGAATATTACATATACAAATACTTACTAACATGTGTTATTACGTATGTGATTTTGACTATTTTGGAAATGAGCAGGGGTTTTATACTATGCCTTTCATTGTGATGCCTAAGCAAAATAGGAAAATGTGTATAATGTATCATTTTCCCAGAGGTTACTGTACTGCGCATGTATAACTTATTTTCAATAAAGCAGATCAAAAAGATGGCTTTTTAAACCACTGATTTTTAGAACATGCATTTGCATCTCTTTTTTTTTTTAATTAAAAACCCCAAGAAAATACCCTTCTTTTTTTTAATTTAAGCTGTTTTACAGGCTTCCTCTGTGAGCGAGCTCTGACATGTGTTCATGGCAAGACACTACCCCCATTTCTCAGCCATCCTCTGTTTTGTCTGATTAGACTATAAATTCTTTGAGCAAAAGATTGTCTCTCTGTGTGGGAACTCACAGAGGCAGCGTCTCCCTGTGTCTGCGCACTGCCCAGCACAATAAGATACTACTCTGATAGAGTCCCCCTATGTACTAAACATTATAGCAATCATGGGGAGAGAAATATAATCCCACTTTACGGACTTAGTGTCAACCATTTAAAAATTGCTTGCATTTGATTTGGAAGATAAACTCTGAATGAGAAAAGGGAACCAATAGTTTCAAACAGCTGCCCTGGACCTACAGACACTGACGAGGTGGCCAGTGGAAAAATGGCCATGTCTTCAGTCAGGTGACGAAAAAGCCACCTGAGGGATCTGGCCCCCAAGCAGCCAAGAAGGGGAGAGTGTTGGCAGCTGGGTCTGGTGAGATGCAGCCATTGTACTGCTGGAAGTTTAACCAGACTGAAGCATTGCTGACAATTACTTTAACAAATGAGTGAACACCAGCAAAAGTTTATTTCAGATGTTTCTGAAAATACATATACAATACAGGCCTATTGCTATTACCTCATGCAGTTGCAAAAAATCTTTGTTAAAATATCCACACAAGCAGAACGAGGTGCTTGAATTCAGTGTGTTTCAGCCTGTACCATTATTTTGCCCTGAGGTTTCTTTGGGTTTCATCTCTTTTTGTATCCCTGCCTGCACACCTACACAGAAAAAGTAAGCACCTTTTCTCTCTCCTTCCATACAACATGGCAATGCCAAGCAACTGATACTTCCCTGCAAAATGGGAAGTTGCTGTAGGCATGATACCTGCATGTAACCATTGTCCAGGAATAGTGTTTAAATATCTTTTTTTATGCGACCTTGATAAATGTGGCCTGCTTAATATGGCTAAGATGAATGAGCCAATAATTTCTGGACAAGACACGAGACAGGCAGACTGTTTTGATTTACAAGGCTATGTTAATAAATACCGGTGGCATGTTTTGTTCTTCAGGTTGCTGTATGTGTATCTTGCGCCTGGGCTGTTAGTGCAAGGCTGTGAATTCACCTGCTGTTGCCGAGTTAGGAGTGGGGAAGTACCATAGGAATGGAAGGAGAACACGGTGAGAGCACTGTTACCTGAGCCATGCTGCAGATGTTAGCTTTGTCATGTGATGTAGATGCTGCATAACTCTGCAATTGGGTTCAAATACCTAGTGTCTCGGCTGCACAAGATTTCTCCTCTTCCTCTGCATTCTGTTTTTTTCTCTCTTCTAAGGGGCAGCTCATGTTGATGTGGTAATTGCTGGATTTTGGATGAGTTGTGCCCATCAGGGCTCAAGTTCCCCATGAATTTGTCCTCAGTGCTAAGTACCAGGTGCAGTGACTCCCCAAAGGCTTGTGACTCCTCAAAGGGTGCTGTGTCCAGCACAGCCAACAGAAGCAAATGATGACTAGTCTTACGTCAATAAGGGAGATGTCTGAGCAGGACAGAAACTCTGCACCTAAATTAGTTAACTACACTAGGTGTCAAAGTAGAGTGACATTAGCATCTATCTTCTTCCACAAATGAGAATTTAGTTCCTGAAACACTGAGGAGGTGTTTTTGTAACCTAGATCCTCATAGGTTTCTTCTTCCTTCAGCCAGCTTTTAGTGCTTGGAAGCCTCCAGTAGACCTTATCAGCCAATGCTAATATAAGTACATAAAATAGAAGTAAATTAATATTGGGTCAAATAATATTAATATAACCTCAAACCAGGATAGGTTCAGACAACACATAGTAGAAATATTGTATGCTATGAGGAATACAACCAGATGCTAATCCTGGCAAATTTTGGAGGAAGATACCAGCTAGCAGAATTTCAAAAGAAAAAAAGAAATAAAATACAATCATAATTATTTAATTGGCTTCTCATTATTTTTAATCCCTGAATTTTTATGTCATAAGCCAGTTATAAACGTCTAACTTTGAAATTCTGTTGTAAAACTCCATTTTGGGGTCAGCAGGGGGGAATAGCTTAAGAAAACAGGCAGTGAGTGTGACTCTCCCCCTACCCTTTTCTCCCTATGCATGGTGCCAGCAAAATGTTGCTACATGAGCGCTGGTAAGAATTTACAGAGACAAAACTACAGGAAGAGAATTAAAACACCTGAAAACCAGAGATACATCAGAGTTCCTGTGGTGTCATTGCACCGGTTCATAATTCACAGAGAAAAATACAGACTGAGTTTTATTTCTGTGCTCTCTCTGTAGCTGCACTTTGCCCTTTTTTTAAGTTATGGTCTTATTTCCTTTCAGTCCTCCAAAATTTCTTCATGGCCTCTATCCCTGTATCACTGATGTGCCATGGGGATTAGGGCCATTTATGGGCAACATCAACCTTTCACTTCTTCAGTAAAGCTAACTGGGAACAGGAGACTATGAATCTTGTTTCAGTCATAAAAAGCAGAAGTTAAAGAGGGTGCTGAGCAATAAGAGAGGCTCTGAAACAGCATTTGCTGTTTTCTCCTCATCTTGCTTCTCTCCCGTGGCTGCAAATAGAGGATATTGCTTAGGGTGCTGCTTTTGACATGCTAAGTGTCTTATCTCGAAAAAAAGTTAATAGTTCATCCAAGTGGCTTCACCTAACAGGGAATTATACACCTCTGCCACTCTGCCTATGAATGGCAGCTTGTCCTAGATATTTACCTTGCCTCTGGCTTTAGCTGAGGCTCAGAGGAAGAGTATGATAACATTCCCATCACTCTGCTCTTGAACCTGACACATGGAGCATTTCCACCTTTGCATTTCTAAAGGCATTGGATGTAGGCTGAGTTTGTAGAGCTTAAGGCTGGAAGTGGCTATCAAAAACTGTCATACCTAGCTTACTTTGCACCAGATATTACACATGCAAACTCAGGGATTTACCCACAGCTCTTCAGCAGTGGGTCACTCCAATAGCATTTTGTCTACCTATGGCATTGAGTTTGCTTCAAGTGGGTCCCTGCACATTGAACCATGCTGATTTGAGTTACTTCAGTACTATGACACTATCTTACTTGTCTCCATGAAATTATATGTGTTTCAAGAATTGCTGAGGCTATAAGCCTGCTGCCACCTCTGTAGGGTCTCCAGAGACCTGTCAGCACAGGTGAGACATCCCTTGGTGCTGACAGTGTTGTCTCAGCTCCTCAGTGCTTTGCCACCATCACTGCTTCCCTTTGTCTGAATGAAAATTACCAGGTAGACATCCCAGCCTGGCATTTTATGGTTCTCTGGCTTGCATGGCTCAGCAAAGCAATCATCCACATCAGACATTAAGGAAATTCCTTCAGGAATTGTTACCCATTAATAGAAGCAATTGGAGCAAGTGTCAAAGCAACTCACCTGTCACCTGAAGCAGCAGAGATGTCCTGCACAGGGGCATTGATTGAGAGAGGCAGAGCCGTCCTCCTCCAGCACCTCACTGCAGGCCCAGGGGTTTAGAGAAATCAGAACATATTTACTGTCATGCTGAGCTCTAATCTTCCTGGTATGGAGACGGTGATGCTCCTGTTACAGCAATTCTTTAATGTATTTAACTTCACTGGGAAGTTTTGTAATTTATTATTTAATTTTGTTGTGAAGCAAAATAATCAGAAGGCTCTTCCTGGAATTATCTCCAAATAGCTAGATTTAGCTCTCTAACTTGCCAGACTTAGCCCCTAATACTGGTAGTGTGGGGAATTCAAGCCTTGTGGCTGGATTTGAAGACTGGTTCGATTTGCCATGGTTTTTTTTCTGAATCCCCAGCTTCAGACTAATGACTGCATAATTTCCACCGTCATTTTAGAATAAGTACGTTAACTCTCAACCTTTGCAACTGAATCAAATGAATGATATACACCAGGATTTATATTTTTTTCGTATTCAGAAAAATAATCCATAGTTTAAGTCCAGACAAAATCTCTGCACTGTACAGTTAGACACTTGCTCACAGGCAGGACCTCAGCTGTACCCCACTGAAACAGGCATATTGGGCATCCTCTTCTGCTCCAAGCCTGCACGGCAGAGATGGACCAAATTTTGGCAAAGGTATATGTTCCTAAGATAATAGATGGTCCCTAAACTCCCACCAAATGCCATTTAATTCCTCTTAAGAGCTAAAATTCTCTGTGGTCTTCAGGAGTCAGAAGTGTTATGAGTCTTATGGGATCAATGCTGGCATAGTTTCACTTTTGCAGACAGAAGTGACAGTGAAGGACAGTCAATGAGACTGGGATGGTGGAATACCTAATGCTGTGGCAGGAGCAGTCTGGCAAAGGGAGCTGGTTACTTCATTTTGCCAAGCACAATTGTCAATTGCTTGTCCCAGCCCCAAAACTGAGTAAAGCAGTCAAGATGGTGATACCCATGTTTCTCCATGAAAACATGCCAGTGGCCAAAAGTCTTTCTCTCTCCCTCTTTCTCCCTCTTCTCTCCCTCTTTGCCCTCTTTCCGTCTCTGCTTACTCAGGTACGTCACAAAGTTAGTGCATCTTATTTAACAAACTCCTGTGCACCAACAGATCCACAGCAAAGATCTGTGTGCAAACTTCCAGGAAGCAAGCACAAAGTAATTCAGCTTAGCTTAGCCCACACTGTAACTCCCACCACAGCATGGGCTAACAGCGTGGATTAGCTTATGCATCGTAATTTCCCAAAGCAAGGAAAACTGTGAGCCTGAACCCTCCTCAGCATGAGAGGAGAGATGGAAGGAGATGGTAGAGGTCTCTGGGCCCATCCCAGGCAGAAGCTGGAGAATCGAGGCTCGATGCAGACAGTCAGTGCTTACATATGCACAGCTGCACTGTTAAAGACTGGAGCCTGACTGGTCCCAGGTCCCCTCTCTGACCTCTGATGCCAGAACACAAGGGCAGAAGGTTTTTACAGCGCACTCTCCGCAGACAGAACTCAGCGCTGAGGCATTTCTTAGCAAGGAACAAGATAAATAGACTATTTGTCCATGAATTTATCCAGTCAGAGGCCGTAGCCCTGTAAAGTTTCAGCATCCACAACATATTGCAAAGAGGAGTTTCTCAGCTTAAATGCACACTGGCAATGAAGAGCTACTTTTGTTTTTCTTTCAAACCTGCCAACTGCACTCCTCCTTGCCAGATCCCCAGCTGGAAGATGCAGAGAACATTAGTTCCCTCTTTGCCTCATGCATGCCATTCCTAATTTTGGTCATCTCTAATGGTATCCTACCTAGACCCAATCCTTTCAGAACTGAAGCATCCTAGTCTGTGTAACCGTTCCTTCCATGGGAGCCACCACAAGTCTGGGTATCTGTGCTGCCTTTTTCCAGCCCTTCTCTCTCGTTTTAGAGAAGCGTGGAGCCAAGCTGCACACGGTACTCAGCATGTGGCTGCATAATTTTTTGTTCTGTTTTCTTCCTAATAATTTCTAGCTGGTTAATTTGCTTATTTGACTCCGATGATCTGACCCCAGCATTTGCAGAGAGCTTAACTGTTAGGCGAAGGGGTGCAGACAAAGCACCTTGGCATCACTATCAGGAATGGGAGCCCTGGCTCTGATGCGGGCAGGAACAAAATTGCTCTGTTATACTAGGGGAGCTAAACTGATTTTCAGTCAGAATGTAGTTAGCAAAGAAGTCATCAGGCAGGATAACAGACTGACCAGGGCTTGACTGGAATATGGGATCAAGCTGCAACAAGAAATTCGTAGGGAGTTGCAAACCTATCAGAAGAAAGGAAAGAATCCTTCAAAGCCAAGAACAAAGCAGTGTCTGTCGGGAGCCCAGCGATGAGCTAATTGAAGCGTCTCTCTTCGTTCTTCTCCTCTTTGGCTACAGGAGCACCTGCTATCACTTAAAGGCAGCGCTCTGTCACTTTCTCCTTTGGTTCACGTGCACTTGTTCATCCTTTGAGCTTTAATCTTTCGCTATTGATTTCCACCCTGTTAGCTGAAATATTGTCCTGCTCTTTGAGAAAGGCAATCACCCAGACCACACTATTGCAAATAATATGTACTTTGGAAAACAATGATTGAATTCCCATATTATCCGCTGAAGCAAAAAAACTCTACCCTGCCAAAGAGAAAATGCTTTGCAGAGATAAGATCATAGAAATTCATCAAACTGGCTTCACGGGTTTTGTGTGTGTTGGGTTTTGTTTTTTGTTTTTCTGTGTTTTTTTAATTTGCACCACCCCAGACAGATGCTGAGATTAAAATGCGTTATCCTTAGATATGGGGGCTAACCAACCCAGTGAATGTTGTTACTCAGAATTCAAACTATAATTCACACTCTGGAAATTGCAGATCCACCCTGAGATAAATTTCAGCTAGAGTGAAAAGAGCCAGCTACAGTTTTACATGCATATTTAGTTTGTATCCATGTATATACAAATCTTCTGATAAACTGCCATAAATCTGCTACCATATGTTTCAATGATCCAAAGGAGAACTGTGCAAACATAAGGGGTTTTATTCCTCCCTCAAAATGTCACATGAGAAATAAAATGTATCCATGCCTTATCTGGGTGATCTGTAGAACTTTTAAGGCCATAGATTCAGTTTATTATTATTATTTCACTAAAACATGGCACATTTGATAACAGAAACTACTGTTAAATATGAGTGCCTCAGATTACGTATCTAAATCCATAGCTAAAGCTACTTCAGTAAACTTAGCTCTAGGTTTTCAGATTAGTACTCTTTTTTTGGTATGTCTGCACTGTCAGATTCATGTTCTCCAAATTTTCATGGTGGGACACATGGGGCTCCCCTGCTCAGATTTATACCAACTGGTTTCCCTGGTGAGGATACCCCAGCGTAACCTTGGATGTTTCTGTTAAAGATGACAGAAATTCAGATTGAATGAGCAGATCAAGCACCAAGGAGGAAGGAGAGCCATCCAAAGAGCTTCTGAGAAGGGCATATGACATTAGTAGCAGTAGAAATGAAATAAGTAAATGAGTTCAGTCCCTTCCCAAATCCCCCTGTTCACCAGACAAGAGGCAGTTTTTGCATTTACACATTGCGCTCTGAAGACACCATCACCAGGAAGTCAGAGTCTGGGTGGGCATTTCATGATGGTCAAGGAGCAGGCAACCATCACTCCATCCTAATCTTCTGAATTTCATTTGAAGAATGGAGAAGAGAGAAGGATGTCCGGCCCAGGCTGTGGTGGCATCTCTACCTTCTGTTTCCTCTCTGAGAGATTTTTCCTCAGTCACAGGTCACCAGTCTCTTTGGCTATTTGATCTTGCTTGTCTTTTATCACAAACAGCTCCTGGTTTGGTAGTATTTCCCTCTTCCTCATGCCATTTCCTGGCTTTTCTTTTGTAATTATGTCGTAGTAATGGCTCTTAAAACTTCCTACAAGGGTATTACATCCATTACAACAGCAATTCCATTTTAATGGCAATTCACATATAATGGAAAGAGATATTAAATTGGAGGTGATGTTACAATAAAAATCATACTGTTATAAAAACAATATAGCATTAAAACCAGTATTATAAGAGAAGTATTTTAATAAAAGCACTAAATACACTCAACGAAAGAAACCCAGAGACGAAACAGGGACAATAAGAGGCTTTTACTGCCGCACCGATTTTGCTTTGTTTTAATGTATTGATGAAATATTTCATTGCAACAGCTCCATAATTTTATCATAAATGTATGCCATAAAGCATGTTTCTTGCAGGCAGTGTAATTATTTAATTTCCTTTCCAACAGTAGGAAGGGGCACGTGTAGTACATGGAAACAGCAGAGTGAATTATGGACTGGATGGAAACCCTTTCCTGCTTCACAGGAGGCTGTATTTCCTGCATTTCCTCTGCGAGAGGAGCCAGACTGGGAGCAGGGAGAGCTGGTCCACAAGGACTCAGCTGGGACAGTGTGTGGCATGAAGGAAAGCGGTGGCAGCATTGCCAGAAGTTCCTACAGGGCACAATCTACAGCACGTGTTGGGAAGAAAAAAAAAAAAGGTCTGGGTAAAGACATCCCTTCTGTAGAGAAGCAAATGATTGGTAAAAAGTCTGCTTGGTTCCACAAAGACAGAGCAATAAAATGCAGTATTGCATTAAACAGCTGCATCTTCAGCTTTTCCTTTGGGAGTGAAGGTCGTCTCCTCTTGGCACAGAGAAAACTCTCTGATTTGAGTTTCACATGCATAGTTTCTACTCAGAATGAAGATGTGCTCAGTGTAAGAGAGATGGGGGCTGGAGGGGGGAGAGAAAAGTTTTTGAATTGTTTTCAAAAATCATCCCAACATTTTATTTTGAAATTTTGTTAATTCAGTTGTGCCAAAGATCTCAAGTGCCAGGATTTCTACCTCGGTTTTGGGTCCCTGTTCCTGGCAATCCCAGCTAAGGTGAGGGTCTGGGAATTGGAGCTTGAAGGAACCTTTTCTGACTCCCTGGTTGCCTATACAGTGCCGGGAGCCCAAACTCCCACACCCCTAGTTGGACTCTTACTGGCCTTATCAACTTCTTTACCTTTTTTCACACAACCTCCAGGGACTTCATTACCTCACTGATAAGTTGGGGCAAATGAAGACTTCAGGACATGTAAAATCATACAAGTCATCTGTTCTCATATGTTGGTTTTTGGCTTTTAGCAATGACTTTTTCTTTACTTACTTAATAAACAATGAAAATATGAGCAATCACCAACAAATTTAACTGTGGGGATGGCAGCCCTTGTGATAAGCTTTATTTTTAATGAACTTCATTCCTCCTCACCCCCTAAATTTTTTTCTTCAGAATATTTTATAGGAAATACTAGTCCTTTAAAAGCCTGGAAAGCCTAAGAAGCCACTGAAATCTGTAATTGAAATGCAAATGGAAAGCCCCTGGCACATCAAATCAATTTTGCTCTTAATAAGAAACGGAAATAGAATGTGACACGGAAAAGTCCTGATGCCCTACATAAAGGTAGGGCTTTTTAAGTGGTCTGGTGCAAAACAGAAATTCCTGTTTGCTGCAGTCACACTTTTAAATCGCTCCATTATCAAGTGATAACGTGATACAATTAACAGGCTGCCGTTTTGTTACAGAAGCTGTTTTCTTCAAGGTACAAATCTCCCTTAAGACCATAAAACAAGCATTTCCAAGCTCACATCTGCAGTGTCTGGCCTCACTCTATTTACGACTGCTCCAAACAAATTCACTGTGGGGTAAGTGTCAGCTCTGTGTCTCATTGCCCTGGTTTTACCCTGGTATTAGGATACCCGGCCAGAGATAACCTCACTGTGCCCGGATTCATTATCAATGCCTGACTCTCATGATCATCTTTCAGTGTTTGATCCAAGGATCACGGAAGTTAATGGAAAGATTCACCTTGACTTCCATCTGTAGCTAGGGTGGAGGAGAGCAGAGAGGATTGACTTTTTAGGAACTGAATGATCCACATAATGAATAAATAGATATACTTAACACAGTCAAACAAGGTATTCTCCTGGGAAGTTTTAGAGGGAACTTAACTTTATATCCAAAACTTCCTGAATAGAAAGTTTTGAACCAGACATGTTTTTTCTGATGTTTTATGCATTTTTCAAGAGCCATTCTATCCAATTTTGTTTGAACTAACCCGACTTTAGCTGATCTATTATAATTTCATCCAGAGCGCAAACATGGAACTAGACAGTGATAGAGATTTTTTGATGCTTCCACTCAGAGTATAGGTGATTCACTTCCTAGAAAACAATCATTTAACAAACCAAGAAATATTTTTTGATTGTAAAAGTGCCTTTGGCAGGATTAATGTAAGAACGAGGAGGTTGTGAGGATGAGAGTCCTGGCAATAAGGACCATGTGTGGTCAGAGCAGGGTCGGTGGAGGCATCGTGGCCTTTGAAAGCTGTCATGGGGTCAGCCCAGCAAAGTCCTCCCAAATTCTGTCTCCTGCCCCTAATTCTGCTCAGGTCAGATGTGATCTCTTCCCCCATGCGCCCTGATGACCCGTCTGCCTGAGGTGCAGAGCATCTTCTCTCAGCTCTCGATAAAAGCACACCCTGAGTGGCAGGAGGGAGGCTGTGCTGTGATGCACTTCACGTATGTTTATGTCTGGAAAAGAATAAAATCACCGTACAGTGCCATTTAAGATGCTGAGAGCTGGCTGGCCCGTGTGACCTTGATGCACAAAATGCCATCTTCACTTTTCCATTTTCCTCCCTTAGTAGAGAATAATTACATTAGTGGGAGATTTCAATCCAAGAGCAACCTGCTCCACTGACATGAACAGAAATATTCTGATGATTTCAGTGGCATTTGGATCACACTTGGGAGTTCTAATTCTGCATGATGCTGAGTACCTGCCACTGTGGTTAACTTGGGTTGCACTTCCCATGAAGAAGCTCCACAGCTTCTAGAACATCAGTCTCAGAAAAGGGCTGCAAAGGGGTGTTACAGAGTACCCTAGTTTGAGGTAAAGCAGGACGAATTTGGCTCAGTAACTTTACTTTTTAGCTACGCCTCTTCTAACTACTGAAATTAACAGCATGTTGTGAAGAAAACTGTTCACACCCAGAGTGATAAGAGCCGTGTTTATAGTTGATGCCAAGGAATGATGCATGCCAAGCAATGCAGAGATGTTCTTGCTTATACTTAAAAAAACAAGGTCAGACAACTTTGTTATTTGCTCTGTTGAAGGGTCAGAAGCAGAAAAGTGCAGAGGGGTCACAGCTGCGAGGAGGAGCAGACAGGACAGGTGACCCAAAACTGACCAATGGGGTATTCCATGCCATCTACCTCATGCTCAGTATACAAGCTGAGGGACCAAGGGGTCAGGCCTCTTTCTTCAACGGCCGGCATCCGAGGAAGACTCTGTTTGTTCATTTGCTTTTTGATCCCGATCCTGAATGCAGATCTGAAATCCAGTTCCTGTCTGTCATTGAGTCCAGTCTGGGACTTCCCAGGTGACTGCTGGTGGTATGACTGTCATCCTGGAAGCTTGATAGGGTTTTCTATATATTTCATTATTTTCTTTCTATTATTTTATTATTAATATTTCATTAAACTAGTTTAGTTCCTTCTAAACTCATAAGTGTCTCTCTCTCTCTCTCTCCTGCCTCCCTTTGAAGTGGGGCAGGATTGAGAGAGAGCATCTGTCATTCCGCCTGATTGGGTCAATCCATCCCGAACCAGGACACAGAGGAATGTGTGACTGTAGTGCCGGCAGCCACATGCCTGACTGACCCTTGAAAACACATTGGCACAGATTTTCAGATTTCTGTACATACTGCTGGTGTGTACTCAGTTGATCAGCATGAGCCGAAATCCTGGCTGTTGTCCTGGATCCAGTGAGACTAGGCAAAGCTAACACGGCTGCATTTATTGATGCGTGATCATGCTTTTCCTCACTGCACAGACAAGTTTTAATTCTGTGATTTGCTGCTGGGGTGTTCCCCAAACAGCATAGAAACAATCTTTATTTACTGGTTCTGATGAACTGGTGCCTCATACCTATTTGTTAATTATAAGGTTTTCCTGGTATATCAAGGTTAGTTGTATAAATTGCGGAAAAGGGTTATGCAGCAGAAAAGGAAAAAGAAAGGACTGAAAATGCCATTGTTTCAATCCTGCTGTATTTCCAATATGAGCAGTTTTTTACCTGGTAAATGACTGTCTGTTATGAACTATGCTGCATATGTTTGTCCCCTCTTAGTACCCATTCAACAAACTAAATATCTTGCTGAGGGTTAAATGCAATGTCAGATCATGCTGTCTCTTAAGAGAAATATATAAATGGGTGGTTATTTCACTGGAAAAAATGATGCATGTTCCCAGGCCATTAGGGAAATCCTACCAGCAAAAGTTGTATGGTATAAAAAATATAGGAGCTGGGTTTGCAAGCCAGTGTTCAATCACTGTAGCCTTGAACAGCGGGTTAAAGTCAGAGAGGGCAGTAAATCCAGCCATGGCTCTTTAACCAGTAGAGCCAGAAGCATGGATCTTGTGCCAAGAAATAATTTAAAGGTGAGGAAAATAATTTTCAAAGCTTATTCAAAGATAAATAGGAAAAAAACTGCTACAGGTAGAGGTTTCAGCCCTCACATGTTGACAGTTATGGATGTAGCTCTGAACAGGCTCAGGGATCCGTGTATGTGAGAGAGGAGTTGTGCACTGTGCTGAGCGTGCTGGCTGTCATTCAGCACAGCATTCCAGCATGGCTCTGACTTCACACATCTTCATGACCCTGGGTAGATAGACCACGGGAGAGAGATTTTTGGAAAGGTAAATCTCTCCCATTCCCAAAACAACGCTTGAGCTGAAGTATGTGGGAACAAGCAACATGAAAGTGTCTCCCTCTGTAAATAAAAACTCTAAACTGAGTGAAAGAAGACCCCGGGGGAAAGAGAAGTAAAGCAAAATTTAGCCTGTCAGAATAGCTGACCCACATGTATTCCTGAGTGTACTGTCTTTTGCTGGAGATAAAGCTTCAAGTTAGCTTTTCCTCTATGTTTTGGGGGGGAGGACTTGCACCTTCCTGTCCTAGACAGCACAACTCTGCTGAATTTTGTTTAAAAAAGAGCATTGATCCTGTCTGATCTTAAGCTTCAGAACAAAGGTCCTCCCTCAGTCCCACACAGAAGAAAAGGACATGGAGACCTGCTTCACTGTCACTGGGTTATGTATTTACCCCACAGAACCACAAAATGGCTCCAGTTGGCAGGGACCTCTGGAGACCACCTTGTCCAACCCCCCTGCTCAAATCGCAGTCGATGAGAGCAGGTTGCTGAGGGTCATCTCCAACCAGGTTTTGAATATCTCCAAAGATGGAGACTCTGCAGTCTCTCTGTTCCAATGTTTGACCGCCCTCTTAGGAACACAGGCTTGAAAATTACCTCCTGAATCATCACACCTGGTTCCCACATCATATAAGCTCCTTCATCGGCTCATACACACAGAATTTGGCTTCATACGGATCTATTTTTATTACCAAGCTGTTCCATTTCTTCCAATGGCAAGAAATCTTCTTGCTATTTCCAAGTTCAGTGCATTCATAGCCCATTTGCTCTCGTGCCAGCACTACTGCTAGTTTAGGTAGCTCATCCTGCTCTCTGGCGCTTAATTGTGCTGCAAAGAGCTGCCATGTCGCTGCTCCCTGCCCATACATCTGACATCCCTTGCTGACTCCAGGCCCGGGAAAGTGAGCTCCATGTTGGCCTATATATCCTGGCACACAGCCTCATACCTGGGGCACTTGATCACCGCAACACAAAATTTCCTCATCAAGATCAGTGTGTGTGGCTTCAGATGACCATCTCCTCACACTCCCTCCCGCCTCCCCCATGAGGATCATAACTCATGTTATCCTTGCCCACAAAGGCTAAGGCCTTCATATGTAATTAAATCAGCATTTTTGAAAGTCTACTTTGGTTCAAGTGTTTGGGCTTTTTTATTTTCTTTCTTTTAATGAGATATTTCCCTTTTGCTCCCAGCAACTATGGCTATGCTGGAATCACTTATGCATCCCTTTGCAGTAAGTCTGAATACTGGTCTTAGCTATGAATGAAGGCCTTTCAGAAAATAAAAAAATCCATTAATTTAGCTAAACCTCATCAAAAAAATTAAGCTCACTTCTAGTGTCATAAGCATGCACACATAAAGTGTAATTATTCCTCTGGCAATACTTGGAAAATCCCACAGACCTGCAACTGAACTGCAGTGCAAAGTCTGACCACTGAAACAAAGACGGGGCTGCAATAACCGCCAGACACCAGCAAGGGGAGATGAGGCTACTCCAAATCACTTTCATACTACTTCCCAACCGCGGACAAGGTCCAGTTCTGTTCGCTTGCTTTCTCCTACAAAACAAAAATATTCAGGTTGCACAAAGACTCCCTCTTGCACAGGCATTTGGCAGCAGTTTAATTGTAGTTAATGAGCAACGAGAGTAAGTTTTTTACGTTTTGCATACTGGAAATACACCTAGGGTGTACAGTGGGTCCGATGTCTGCAATTCTCCTCTCTAAATAATGTGGGGTCTTGGAGCCGGTGTGCAGCCATACCAAGAGTGCAGGGGTGTGCCACCAAGAGACTGTCCCTCCATGGGGAGCAGCCCCTTTGGACACTCTCAACGTAGCCCCAGCCCCTAGCCCCACACCTCCCCAGTCTGGCCAGGAGCACAGAAGAAGTTTGGCAGGTCCATGATGCCTTCCCTCATCAATGCAAATCACAGTCCTTCATAGGCCTGAGCGTGTGCATGAGACAAGCACAATAAGGCAAAGAAATTCCCAATGAAACCTTTCAAACCTGTCATGAGCTTCTCTGGGTCAAGCAACACCAAAGTGGGGACTGGGTTGTGGGTCAGATGTCACTGCACGCTGCTGGGTGAACCAGGTGTAAGACATCACTTGCTCAGTGACACATCTTCTCTTTAACTCTGAATGACACTGAGAACAAGCACATAGGCCAAAACCCCTTACGGATTCAACCTAGCCACAGTTCACACTGCCCTGTGTCATGCAACTCTGATACCAGCATTAACAAACCAGGATTTTGATAGGATTGTGACCCCTCCATAGAGTATATTCTGCAATAGTTGACTAATGCCTTCAGTAGTTTTGCTTCTACTGATGACCGATGAGATCTTGCGGGCACAGAGGGGACAGAATGACTTGATGACAGCCACACAGGAGGCTGGAAGCAGCATAAGGTGCTGAACACAGACCCTCGACCTTTATGTGCTAATCAAGGGATCCATCTTTGGATCAATCCCTCATACCGGAATTGCACTGTAAAAACATCAAATTCCATGGCAGTTTCCGCAATCTTTGTTATTTGATTGGCAGTGATTGCATACATTATTGCAAGAGAAAAAAAAAAACAATCAGTCAAGGCTATATCTTTGTTCTCTTGCTCACACTGGTGTCACTTCACCTCTGTCTCTCTCAGTGCTTTCATGGCTCTCATAACAACGGCATGCGAGCATCTCATAATCTTTAATGTACATGTCTTACAACAGTCCAGTGAGGTGTGACATTATTATTCCCATTAAAAGACTAAGCACCAAGCAATGAAGTTTCATATTCACCAAAACCGTTAAAGGTCTTACCCCTGACATCTAATTCCCAGGGATAACAAATAAAACACCATCAGCAAAGTGAGATCAGTGGGACTTACTTTCTCAAGCAAAAGTTAAGTGCCTGAATACACTTGTGGTTGTGTACAACTTCTCCAGGCATGAGGTCTCTGTGGGAGCCAATGCTGAGCCCAATGATGCATTCCAGGTCAGTGTCTTGCCCATCAAACCATTGTTGGAGAGCAGGGTTAGCAAAATGCTCCAGTGTGAATGGGAGGAGAGGGAATGTGGGGCTTGCTGTGCTTCTGGTGACGCTCAGGGCTGGAGGAGCATGAATTTTGCCAGAGATTTTAGTTAAAGACTGATGATGTCCCTTTGCCCAGCTAGCATTCTCACTTGTACAAAATCTTTGGGGAACAGAGGAAATTTCATTATTATCAGCAATTGTCACCATTATTTTAAAAAGTCTCTTCCTTCTCTTCCCAGAGTCATACCTTATCCTGCTGCACTTGCAGTGTTACCACCTTGCTGCCTCACTCTTCTGAGACCGTTTGGTTTCAGATGTGAAGCAATTATCCAGATTAAGCATCGGGGAAGGGAGGCACAGCGGCAGGGAGTGGGTTCAGCAAGTCAGACCCGAAACAGGAGAACAGCTCCTCATTCCTATAAATGAAAGGCAGCAGGGTATCCACCTAATGGGACATTAGAGCCACCTTAACCCCCAGCTAAGCACTGTTGTCATGGTTTGCATAGAGTGGCATGGCAGAGTAGCCCGGTGTCTGTCTCAATTATTTGTATGGCATCCATGGTAAGAGTAACCGAGAAGCCTCATGATCTTTCATGTATTTGTCCATATAGCAGCCAGGTAAAGAGGTTTTATTATGCCCCTTTTTATAGGAAGGAGTAATGAGGATAAAGGAGATTGAGAATATGTCACCAGTAATAGATTCAATACACAGGTAAGTTTGTATTTTCTAAATTGGACACATAACTATAATTTCAGGGGTCGGCGTTTTACTTACTGAAAACCTACCCAGTACTCCAGGTGGAAAATACATTAAGATTTATGCTTGGATGTAATGCCAGTAATGTGAGAAGCATGGAAATACCTTAGTTGGATAGATGTTGGAAGAGTCTCCTTTTCCAGCAGGCATTCTATTAGTAGAGCCTGTACTGCTACAGCCACCCAAAACAGATTAAATCTATTTACACAACCCTAATCCACCTCTGGCTGAATGGAGACAGTAGCTTGCCCAGGACAGAAGTAGAATTTCCAATAAATTGGAGAATTGCTCCCAAAATTTCCAAAATACCTAGGCACCCACTGCATTTCAGCATAACCAGACAACCTTCCATCAATTTGCAGTTGGAGATAAAAAGTCCAAAAGCATTGCATCAGGTGTTTTGAATTCTTGCTGAATGAAGGCAGATTCTGAGTTATTAAATATTTACCAGATATCTAGTGCAGATCACACATCTGGCCTGAACATTTCCCTTGAAGCTAACCTTGAATATCGTAAAAATACTTAGGTCTCCTTGATTGAGCTATATTGTTTAAGGTGATAAAATGTGAGCAAAAGATGTAATTAATGGGCTGGTTTGTTACATGAATATGCTTCCCTGAAGTATTGTGGTGACATTTCTTCTCTTAATGCTGAGTGATTTTGTTGAAGTAGTTGACTATTGTCTAATGCATTAATTTGAGGCTCGAGGGGGAAAAGAAATTGTTAAAAAATAAAATCGATTTCCCATTCAGGCCCCAAAAGCTTTCTGTAGCAACCTTACCTACTGTCTGAAGACCCTGCAACATGCTGAGAAAAAATATTTTGTGGTAGTGTCTGGCTTAAATCCAGGCAACACTCCGCTGAGTTTTTAAAAGATCTTATGAGGAACAAAACAGATTATAAATAGGGACAAATATTCCAAGTCTATAGCTAATCAATTCTGCACATATAAGGTATAAACAGCTCACCAAGCTGGTGCGTGTATAGAATCCAACCCTAATTAGCTGTGTGTGTGAATTTTGGATTACTGGAAAACCATGAGTTGTTAATTTAATAAATCTTCATTAATGTTGCAGGTAGTAGCAACCGCCACAAGAACCATTACAAATTGACCCTTTTCAAATCCTCACAATCCTGCACTGGAGAGATATACCTAATTGGGCTCATTAAAAGTAAACATTGATTGACAGGACCACTGGGATCCTTAAAAGGGCTGTGTGGTCAAAAAGAGTTGCTGCATTCTTGATCTCCAGAGCAGCAGCTGGTTGTTTGCTGCTTCTGCCATGGTCCACAAAACCAGCAGAAGGACTGCTGACAGCAAGTAGAGCATAAGGCAGCAAGGAAGGGTGTGGGGTTACATTTGCAGGTAAAAGACCTTAAATATGGAAAATTTCCACAGTCAGGTAACATTCACTTCCATGTGGCTGGTGGGAAATATACACCGCAAATAAATATAGAGATAAGGGAATTAAGGACCTTTGAACTGTGATTGACTCTTGTTAAGACTTTGGGGCTGTTTCTCCAATGTTTTATGGTTTGTAGGTCATTAGCACCCGTGCAAAATGAATGTAGGAAAACACAGGCAAATCAATAGTGTATTACATAGGCATCAGTAATTACATAGCAGTGGGGAATTGAGTCTTGGGACTTTTCAATTATTTTCTGTTGCAAATGATGTTCAGCCACCATTTGGGAAATCATGTTTCGGTCAAACACTACGTATTTTGCTCAATGTGGGTCAGTGATATTGAGGTAATCAAATAATATGGATCTTTCAGGGCTTAACAAAATCTATCAATCCCTAAATCTCCATTTTTGAGTCCAAGCCAAAAAAAAATGTATTGGCTTATTACATAGCCTGAACATCATTTGGCTGGAAGACCTGTGTCATTGTGAATGCTCAGGCATTGCCCTGGACGTCTAATTCAACTCACACTTTTCAGCACGTGGTTTGCCTGCCTTTAAAGTCAATCTCCAACATTTTCTTCCATAGAATATGTAAAATTACTCAATCTTTCTGTATTCCAGAACTCCAAAGACACATGTGCACTTTACTGCACATCAGCATAGTTCTGGTAACAGTCCACATATGTGTTCCTAATGTGCAAAAAATGGACAATAGTGTGGCATCGTGTAGAACTCTCAGAGTAACATCAAATAAGTTGAATTATCTCCCAGTTGCCATGATCAGCAAGAGCACACATGAGCAGTTACTCTGGACCTGCTGTGTGCGGTCACTTGCCAGAGTTGCATGGTTTGTCTGAGCCCTTTGCTTCATCTATGGCCTCTAGTTCTCCCACATGAAAAATCTCTTGGGTAACTAGGAGCCACAAAAGATTGTCCCATTTTGTTCCCCCACTGCTTGCTCTGATTCGTCATGGATGCATGAAACCCAGATGGAGAGACATTCCCATGCAATGATACAGCAGCCTTGCCTCCTCCAGGACAGAGGGCAAACATTTCTGAACAGACTGTGGTGGAAGCCTGGGAGGCACTTCATGCTTCATTGCAGCTTGAATGTGGTAAAGAAGTGGAAGTGTCAAAAAAGATTAGTGTGTCCACATTTAAAATGATTGTGGCATGAAGGGACTGAGGGCTGCCAAACCCAAAATAACAAGAAAGAATCTCTGAAGGCCCTCCTGATGCATCATTTTGACAGATGTGCAGCTCCTTATTAACTGTAAGTAACAGGGAAGAGCAGGGTCCTCTGCAACAACCTCCCTGGCCTGGGACCGGGAGTAGATTTGGGGGTGGCCTGAGCAGAAACTGTATTCAAAAACAGCTGTCTTGGTCAGATCAGAGATGTTTGTGGCAGTCTGCCACTGCACCATTGCTAGCAAAAGGGATGGGGCTGAACATGCAAACAACACATCTTTTGCAACTTTAGACCTTAGCAGGACCCAGGCAGGGTAGATATTAGTGACACTGTGGCCTTCAGCATAAGAATCCAGACTATCCCACTGTCAGAGAGTCTGCACCCTCACTGGAAACTATCTGGATACTCACAGATTTCAAGAAGCACTCTTGCCAGGAGCTCACAGAGACCCACCTCAGGCATCTGCTAGAGGCCAATATTCATTGGATATCTTTGCTGATGATGGTGAAGAAGACATTTCTTCAGAAGACATTTCTTCAGAAGACAGTTCAGTCCACCTCCGAACTTAACCTTTTCCTTCCATGTTTGCATGAGGAGCACCAGGAGAAGAAATTTCCACCTTAAGCATGCAGATATACTCCTCTATTCCTGCTTTCTCCAGTCCACCTGTCCCCAAGAATCCTGGTCCCAGCCAGCACCCACTTTGGACCAGACTTACCTCTTTTTACTGCTTAGTCTAAGAGCTGTGGGACCATGGGTTCTTTTCGAGAGGGGCACCTCATCTTTCTGTTGCACCTCTCGTGTGCTATACATCATTCTCCTGCTTTCCATAACTCCACCTGCCTGGCAGGTGGGCTCCAGACAATTCACCAAGAATGCAATAGCCTTGGATGCCAGAAGGGAAAACTTCCACTGCTCAGACAAGCACTTTGTGGAAATCTGAAAAGGAAATAGTGCCAAAAAATTCAAACACAAGAAGGTAAACATGATTTGTTATTATTGTCACTTGTGTTTCTGCCTGATATCTTTGGAGTTGGTTTCCTGACAAAACTTGAGTGAAACCACCGTGTTAGATGTGAGGCATAGCCTGTGCAGTGCCTGGACTGCCTGCTGCTTCATATTTATTAATCGAGAAATCCTTGGGCAAATTGCCCCTTGAGCCACAGCATTGTTGATAAATTCGGCAGTTTCTGGTACTCCAGCAGCATGCAAAGAAGCTGAACGAGACTGATTATACTGTGCAGCTATGTCTGCAGAAGGTTGATTATATGGTTTGCTTCCTAATTAAACATCTAAACATCCTTTTACTGAGCAAAGTGAAATTGAGGAATCATCATTTACAGCAGCCTTGGATGGAATAAAAGAGCCAATATGAAAATTCCTGAACCACAAAGATATTTTATTGGCCAAACCCTTTCCAAAAACGTGGTTGGAGCTCACATGCAGTTTGGTGTAACGAACATGTCCTAAACCTTGCCACTCTTTCATGAGCAAAGGTGAAATGAAATTGGATGTGGAAGAAGCAGTAAAATCAGTGTCTGTCTCAGCTTCTGGTATGCGCTGGGATGGAGCTGTGATCGTGAGCAGGAGATGCTACAGCATGGTGTCTGCTGGCATCATCACAGGGACTGCTTAGAAAGCATCGGAGGAACTTTCTGAAACAAAGCCTCAGTGGAATGAAAATCTCCATTCCAGTAATTACTCCAGTCATTCCTGAAGGATTGAGCACAAGAAGCTCACCACTTAAAGGAAGAGAGGCAAGGGGGAGGGAGGGAGAATTTCTTTTGTAATGTCTTTTTTCTTGTTCCCTCATTACCTTGTCTCTCCCTGACGCTCAATCAGATTTGCAAGCATACCCAAACAGAAATTACCATATGCACTCAGCAGGATATCTGGGAATGATTTTCCCCATCACAGATACACGTTAGGTCTCATCCTGCTCTTTAGCATTTAACAGCATTATTTCTGATGTGAATAATTAAAAATCCAAGTAAAATGGCACTGTAGTTTCTTCTCTGGATGAGCTGTGGAAGCTAAAGGATGTTGCTGTGAGAATAAATGACTATAAACTAGCCATCAATAAATTTAAACATGATGGTTAGATGAAAAGAAAGTCTGGAAAAGGTTTCTGATGAATGAGGCTGAGGCCTGAGAGTTAGTGCACTCTTGTTTGTGTGAAGGCTGTTGCATTTAGAAACAAAATCATGTGATGCAATTGCCTGTAACAGAGAATTGGATTTAATGTCTAGTGCATCCTTTTGCTTCTAGGTCACCATTCAGCAGATATCCAAATTCATTTCTTCATTGTTTATTATAATGACTGTCATTTTGAAGCAACACAATGTCCATGAATGCTGTTAATATCCTGTCTGGTCAAAAGGTTGTTAGTGAAAAATAGTCACAAAAAGTTTGAAAACAAGAGCCAAAACAACCTTTTATTTAATTTGCATTTCAGTTCAGTGGATTGATGTCATCCTGTTGTTGTGGTTCGTCAGCTCAGATAAGTCACTTGCACAAGCATGGTACAATGGATGGAAATGGGAAGAGTGAAGAGTTAATGGAGAGAAAGGATAAGTAGGTCCAACATCCCAGGATTGAGGAGAGACATATTATGGAAGTAGTCTGAGGTTCAAGGGAGGACTGGATGAAGGGTAAGTCCTGAAGGCAAAGGTGGTAGATACAGTTAAGGTTAAAAACTGCTCTCCTGTGCCTTCCGTCCCATTGGTTGCTGAATATGTCAGAAAAGTCCTGAACCACTTAAAATAAAATGCAAAAAGGACACAGAACACACCCCATAAAACCTCAAACTACTTGATACCTTTCTTCTTGGGTAACAGCTGGTTTGTTTGTTCCTTATGCTCATAGCAAACAGAAAGAGAGCCTAAACTGGCTGCTCCAGCAGACTGTCACCCTCCTCAACAGCTATTGGAGGTCAGCTACTCTTGCTGAGTCCACATTTTAGCTGCATATTCAAAAGCCAGTTTTCCTCCTTGTCTTTCTGTGATCATATTTATTCCATTCTGGATTGGAAATGGAAGCTTTGCATGAGCCACTTTCATGATTTAACTTCAGCCAGCAACGAAGCCCCACACAGCTGCTTGCTCACTCCTCCACAGTGGGATGGGGGAAACTATCAGAAAAGTGAGAAGATGCATGGGTTGGCATAAAGACAGTTTAATAGGTAAAGCAAAAGCCTTGCACACAAGCAAAGCAAAACAAGAAATTCATTCACTACTTCCCATCAGTTGGCAAGAGTTCAGCCATGTCCAGAAAAACACCGCTCTGTCATGTAATGGTTACATGGGAAGACAAAACGCCACAACTCCCAACATTCCCTGCTTCATTCTTCTTTCCCAGCTTTATATGCTGACCGTGATATCACATGGTATGGAATAGTCAGCTGGGGTCAGCTGTCCCGGCTGTGCCCCCTCCCAATTTCTTGTGCGCCCCCAGCCTACTCACTGGTGGGAATGTGAGGAGCAGAAAAGGCCTTGACTATGTGTAAGCACTGATCAACAATAACGGAAATATCCCTGTGTTATCAACACTGTTTTCAGCACAAATCCAAAACACAGCCCCATACTAGGTACTATGAAGAAAAGTAAGTCTGTCCCAGACAAAATCAGCACAGCCACATTAAGAATAGGTTAGTATCCTCTAGCAGACAATGCCTCATTTAACTACAAAGGAAAACTAGCTTTTCAGTTACACTTTTTTGAGTTGTGTGATTATTCTATTTTATGATCATACTCAAGGTCATGTTTGGGCAAGTTTGTCTAAATTAGCACATTTCATTGCATTTAACAGACCTACTCTTATTTGTAGCTGAGGCCCGATTAGGATCTACTGAATTGCTTCTCAAAAGTCCACCTCTTACTTCAAACGTATGATCTAACCTCCATTTTCCATATAGCTCTTTGTTAGAAAAAAGGCCACCATATAAACACATCCCATCATTACAGTGTCTGTGGTACAACAGATGGTATTTGCAAAATTAAGGGGATGATATAAGCACCAAATTATTAGGACAAGGCACAATCAATTCACGGGAAATGCATACAGTTTAGCTCCAAATTTAGTAGGGAGAAGAATCTATTGCACATCAGGGATGAAAAGAAATGACAAAAATAATGAAACAAATTGCATAGTACTGTACAGTTAAATATTATTACCCTACCAGGAACTGAAAGTAAGTAATATTAAGAGTCAACTATATGTGGCTTTCTGTAAATGAAAAGCATATGGTTTAAAGGAAACCGTAGTCACTTAAAGTTATCAAGTTTATGTAAATAAAGAAAACAGATACAATAGAGTCTTAAGAGCAAGTTTCTCTAAGAATAATGCAGGCCACAAATGGTTCAGTAATTCCCAAGGAGCTGGTTGTGGCTGATTGTGCTATTTAAGCGATGTGTCGCATAGGTTACTAATGTGAGCAACAGCCTGCCTGCTGCATTTTAAATTACCAAGCCACTGCCAGCCCATTGTTTTATGTGATTCCCCCTCTGAATAGATATATTTATTCATAAATAGCTAGCTGTTCAGTGAGTCTCTCTCTGCTTTGAGGAAATCATTAAATAGTATATTTCTTTAGTTAACTTGCACCAGACGTGCCCTGTACAAGCTTCTGTAAGCTTCGTTCAGATGTATCAACAGTGGGTCACTATTGAGCTGAGAAGCCTGAAATAGGGTCAAAAATCAGTCGCTAAATGTTGCAGTTGGTCACCAGACCTCTGTTAGGGGCAGAAGGACCATAGGGGTGTTTGAAGAAGCAAGCAGGGGTAACGCTCCAGCTTGCACCAGGCTCCTCTCCAGGCTGAGGGCTCTGGTTAAAAACTGCCCTTGGGGACGTGGCTTGGTTTGCCATAGGCTAGTGTCACAGCAATGGCACCAGCAGAGTCCAGAACTGACAGCATGCTGTAAAATGCTGTTATCTGAGGTAATTTCCTGCACTAGAGATCTCGCTGACTTCATAAAAAAAGGAGACTTTCAGCAAATGAACACCCCCAGTGAAGGAATGGATGAGCTGCAGAGATGACCTGGTGGCTCTCCACAAATGCCACCAGAGCTGAGATGACCTGGTGGCTCTCCACAAATGCCACCAGAGCTGAGCATACGTAAGCCAGCAACAAGTGACCTGCATGATGTTAGTATTGTATGTAGCAGTGGTGTCAGTGAAGCAGAGATGTTGGGGCAGGGGATCTGACCATCGTCGTCTTCTCTGTGGAAGGGCAATGAGCACCATGCTGAGCCCATGGGTTAGGAGGAATGCCAGGGTGCCCGAGAGCGAGAGGCCACCTCACCACCAGGCAAGGGGATAACGGGAGGAAGGAAGATCGATCCCTCTTTGAAAAACAAGCATTATAGTTATTCTGAGAACTGGAAGGTGACAAAGCAATTATCGTAGTGATGGGACGCTGCCAGCTGACGTTTGTAATGCTGTGACACTGTGTCCAAATCTGAAAATTTCATTGTGCAACACTACCCCCAGCTATGGGATCATACCAGGAGAAAAGGTTCAGACGAAGAACCTCACAGCCTGCCCTGAAAAAACAGGGATTTCCCAGGGCTGGTAAGACTAAGGATTCATGCCTATTTTTTTCTCTCTTTCAGTTGTGTCTTGTGTTTGAACAAGAGTTGAAGATGAAGACTTCAGCATACAGTGAATTTCTGAGCAGAGTTATTACCTCTGGTTCCTGGAGCAAAAGTGCCCCTTGGGATGTTTGACAGCATATAATGTCTGACTTGATGATGGAAACAAAAGAAGTCCTCTCTGTGGCAGATTTAGTCTCTTGAATTTACTGATAGTGCACTCTCCTCCAATAAATCAAAATTCCACTTCACCCACTCAGATGTCTGTTCTGTACACTGCTGACATACAGAAATCCAAACCTCCCATAAAAGTAAAAGAAAATGTAAAATATGTCCTGATAAACAAAGAGAGACTTCAGAAGAGGGGAAAGAGGCACGGTTTACATTTTAAATGAACTCTCTGAAACACAATTACAGAGAGAGACATGTAAAGAGATGTCAGTGCAGGCTAGTTCTGCGCTGAGACTTTGCTATAGGTGTTAGTTTGCACTCTGGCAAATCCTCCTCGTCTTTCCCCTTGCAGCCCAGCAAACTCACCATAGAGAACTCTCATTCAGTGCAATGTTACCCTGAAAAGATCTCCCCCTCCCACACCTCCCGGCAATATGTATTAAAATGTCATTCTGGCCTTCAAGAAAAAAAAATTTTTGCCTGAGCATAGTGTAGGTGTGATCCAGCTGGCTGGGTGGAGACATCTGTGTCAGTGCTAGTCCTTCATGCTATGGGGAGAGGAGCAGGCACCTACAGGGCATGACTCATCTGCTGTCGATGTAGGCATTTAAATTAAGGTGGATTAATTGCCCCTAAAACCACTTGTTTATCTCCCTTGACTACAGTGGGAGGTTGGGGTGACGTACGGAGTTGGGGGTACCGGCAGGGCAATGAGTGTCAGAGCAGCTGAAGAGTTTGTCTCACTTTGCAGTTAGTGAGAGAAACTCTTTTGCGGAGGGGGAAACCCTCCACAGGGTGAAAGCACTCATGCTTTTACTCCATTCAGATGATCGTGGATTTGCTGCCAGCTGACTTTTGTCAGTTAGCTGAAATGAGGAGGAGTTGAAATCAAGCTTGACCTTCTGCAGCTTCTCCAGTTTAGGCTGGTGAGCATTGGAAGAAGCATGAGAGGGAGGGAAGGAGGGAGGGGATGCTGCATTTACAGCATTCTAGCCCATGTGTGATAAGGATGGCAGAGAATAAAATGGAAGAACTGCTCCATGCCCAGTTCCCCATGTGGCAGAGCAGCCTGCAGCCTGCAGGGAACCCCTGCAGCCTGTGGTTCCCAAGGCAGCCCAATCCAATATTCACCCAGCAATGAAACCATGGACACTGTCTCCTTAACACTAACCCAGTCCCACTCAGAGAGGGACCCAGTCGGTGTGCCTTCCCAGCTGCATAAAACTCTGATATCTGATCTAAGGTAGTCAGCCTGGCTCCCTGGAGAAACCCTGGCAGCGGGCTATTAGCTCATCTGTTTTATAGCTCGTAGGATGGCCTAACTGCCCTCTGCGACTGCCTACACCTCTCCTGACTCCTTATTCACTCCATTTACTAAGGAGCATAAATTCCTCTAACTGAAACTCAGCAAAATATTGAGAGCAGTTTGAATCCCCCTAACTGTTCAAAGCATAATGAGGGCAAATTTAGCCCATCAAGCCACCACGTAGCAATGCTTGCTCGTCAGGGAAACCCTCTGTTCTTTCCTTTCATCTCAGCCCTTTTGGGGAGCCCAGGAGGTGACAGGGGCTCCCCCGCACTCTGTGAGGGGCTTCTGGAGCTGGAAGCCCAGGCAAACAGCACAGATGGAAGGAAAACAGGCTGCTGTCCTGGGGTCTCAGTTCTCCCTAAATCAACATTCTGTACAGTCAGCCACAGCCTGCTTGCACGTTCGTGTAAATCAAACCCGAAAGAAATGTTGACAGAAGAGCCGAGTTTCATGCACTAATTCAAGAAACAGCCTGAGATGGGATGTCAAATTAAAGTGCTTCCTTCCTCCACCTCCCCATTTCAACCAGCTCCCCCATTCCGGCAGCAAACTGGAGCACAGCCGGTCTCCCATAACACAGGGCAGGGTGTGCGGGAGCTGGGGGGATGTGTGGACCCCGGCTGCAGGCCAGGCACACGCAGCCGAAATGCCAAACCTCTCTCCCCTCCGTGCGCTGGCGGCGCGTGGGCGAGGAGCTGTCGTGCGTGACAGATGAGAGCTGCGAAGCAGGGCAGGTCAGCGCTGTGGCGAGGGTCAGTGTTATTTCGGCGGCTGCAAGATGCTCTAATTATAGTGTTGGGAAGGCCGGAAGCTGCCAGATTCGATACGGGAATAATGTGGCACGGGAGCTGCGGAGTCAAGACACTTGTTTTGTTCTTGGTTGCTTAATTCAGGGACAAAGCCTTCGAGGAAGGAAAAGCAAGTTTAAGGTTATAATTGAGCCCCCGGAATTCTGAACATATATATAATTAGACACAGAAAAAACCAAGGCAGCCTCATGTTTATTGCACTGGCTCCTGTGCTTTTGGCACTGTGGTTTTTCAGCTGAGCTTCAGCCAGTTGACTGGGCTGTTAAATATCCTTCACCAGGATAAACAGCTGAGGAAGCCCTGTGGCTCACTCAAGCACAGTGCCTTTGGTGGGTACTGCTCTTCGAGAGGGTTCAGGCAAGTACATAACTTTATATATACTGCGATATTCCTCTCCGCTACCTGCTCCATACTCTGCTCTGCCTTGCTGCGAAACTTTTGCAGGGTTATTCTTCGGTGTTACAGGATTTATAGCAGTATTTCCTGCAATTCTTATGCTCTGATTATTCTTGGCATGCTCTCCCTGGATAGTCATGAGTTACACAGCCTGCAGAAGCCTTCGGTTGAAGCACCTCAGAGCAGGCACCTGCCTCAGGTAGCAAGGGATTTTGTGGGAGGTGGGACGAGCAATCACACTGCCCCAGCACTCAGCTCTGCTGCTGGCTTGCTGCGTGGCCACTGGCAAGTCACTTTGCAACCCAGTGCCTCAGTTTCCCCTTCTGACAGATGGGAAAAGCGTCACAGAGCCAGATGGGTGAAACACTCTGAGAGACTTTGATGAACACAGCGATCAGCAATGGGGAATGGATTCCTTGCTATCAGTAATGATCCACCTCCTGGAACTGCTGCCCATTCCCTGTCTGCACCAGCTTTCCCCAAACCTTACTGCTCTGGGGTCTCCCTAACTGCTTTAGAGATCCCCATGCCCCCATGTCATACCTCTGCTTCTCTTGTGCTTCAGCAACTTCTCCTCCAACCACCTTTTTCAGAAGCTCAGTGGGGCATATTACCTTCATTTTCTTTCTTTTTTCCCCAGAGATTCTCCTCCCTTAAATACCGGCTGCTGTTTACAGTTTGGGCAGCCTGGCACGCTCTCTCCCCCTCTCACCAGCGCCCAGCGCAGCGGTGAGGACACTGCCTGCTCCTCCTGGGCAGCTCCAAGCCCAGCAGTACCAAAGGGCTGGTTGAAACATGAGCACATCAAGTGTCAGATCAGTGATTTGCCCCAGCTATTCCTGCCCAGGAGAGAGGGTGTTTATTACTTATTTTTTCTGTAGTTATGCAAACATTCATGCCATGTGCTGTGAGGATTTTATTTTATTTTTTAAATTTGAGCAATAAGAAAGAGATGGGAACCAGTATCTGATATAATGCCAGAGCACTGGCAGAGCATTAAGAAAATATTTTGATCTACTTGCTCTAACACTATTCTTCAAACAGGGGTCAATCACCAAAATAAGGGACACTATAAACAATATACTGTAAATACAACTAAAATCAAATACACTGATACCCTTTAATTTTATCCAAGACTGAGTTTAGTCAAATCCAGGCCAAATTTATCCCAGATGTAACTCCAGTAACAGCAGCAAACATTGCACCAGAGAGGAACTCAGTCCATTTTCTCTTCCTTACTGACAAACAGTTTTTGGAAACTACAAAACTGCTTCTGCAAGCACAAATACAAGAGAAGGTGCAAATGCATAGCAATCCCTTCTCAGGGGTCATCATGGCTATTGTGCTTTGTTCCACCCTATTTACAAATTATTAAACATATTGACCACAGCTTTATGTTTTGAAATCAAGAAGAAAAAAGAATCCATTTTTATTACTTTATTAACCTTTTTTATTTAACCTAGTAATAAAACCGCTCAACTGTGTGGTGAAATCTCGACTAAAATTTGCCATAGTTCCCAGAGTCACACAGGGAAATGCTCCAGTGGTTATCTAAGTTGGTTTCCCGGTAAAAGCTTTGCTCTGCTATCGGATTCTGTTATGCGGTACATAGATCCCTGCTTTACAGCCAGCATCATTTCAGAAGGTAGTTTGAAAGCTTTCAGGCTCTCCCAATGATTGCTTTGCTTTTCTTTCACAGCAATTACAGTCCCTTCATTTAATTTCAATGGAAACTTTAGTGTTTTAGACCTTGCCCATGTAGCTGAATGCTCATCTCTGGATCTTATTTCCAGTCCTCAGGAGGACTGGTTTTGATGACCTAGTCTGATTACAGCATCTTTGACAGCTTTAAAGAAATTTGCTCCGGGGAAGGAGACAGCTGCTGCTTTGATGAAGGATTTTTCTGAGCAGGCCTCCCAAGCTAGACATGTCAGTATGAGATGCTGCCTACGTTTTTCATCATGACCAACAGGTACGTCTAAAAAAGGTTTTGTGTTCTTGTCTGCATAGGCCAGAGTGGAGGGAGCCTCTGTCATAAAACTGCTTACCCTGCTTCTGTCAAAACACTGTGGCTTCTTGGCTTCTTTTCCCTGATGTTGTACATTCAGCCTCTCTGGAAACTGTGGGCCAAATCTTTACTCTGCTGTAAACTGGCATTGCTCCTTCAGTTCATACAGACTTCAGGGCAGGAACAGTCTCTTTACCAGTGTCTGTAGCTCTTATACAGCCCTGGTCTTAAACAAGACTTATGAAAGTGGGCATATTGTTTATGATCAATAATAACCATTATTAGAAGCTGCAATAAAATCTCTTAACAGACTTTTTAGAACTGAATCAGTATAAAAGCAATATGACAACATGTTCCTCTAGAGCCTATTTTGCCATTAATGTTGAAAACAAGGTAGATGACATTTCAGATCCCCAACAACCCAGTTTATCTCCAAAAAGGAGGTCTGATCTGCTTAATGTTGTGTGGATCAGGAAAGCTCTACTTTCCCTTCCTAATGCAGTTCCCAAACCCAGGAATTAGCCTCCACTTTGCTTACATAAAGCACCTAGAGTGACTGGGTCATTATTCAGACAGGAATGTTTCCCAATAAAAGGTTTTGACAAGTATCTGAATTTACAAACTTTTACCTATCCTGGAGCAGGTACTTAACTTTTTGGAGTGCAAATAAAGCAAAAATTTCAGATCTTTGGAGGTTTGGTTGCACATGCCTAGGGCCACATCTACTACTGCAAGGACTGTTGGACAGAGCCAAGATTTGGGGGAATTCATGCCCTAGGCATCACCAGCCTTGGCTTTGCACAAAGAGACTCTTCCAGACTTGGTTTTGTACAAAGGGATTCCTGTGTATGTAGGTGACTTGAAGGACTGAGAGCTGCTTGGTACACTGGAGCACTAGCTTCTCCTTTCCAGGGCCAGCCTTTTTCCTACGTGCTGCCTCGAAATCCAACTCTGTACTGACAAGTAAAGGTGACAACCACCACTGCCACGTGCTCCAAATTCTTCCAATTCCCTTTTGTTTTCTTCTTCTATATTGCTTATTTATGTGGCACATCCCCAGAAAAAAGAAAGCAGTGATGTTTTGCTACTTTGATTTCTATTTGGTAAACGCAAAGGAGCTGAAAATGTCCTTTCTGAAACAGCAGTGGGGAGCACAGAACAGCGCTGTGCGAACCCACCTTGATTTTTGTGGCACTTATCTGGTCTCCTTCTCCAACACCAATGCTAGTTCACACCAGGTCTTCCTGGGAGACATGACAGAGCAGTGGCTCCAGGAGCCACCTTCCTAAGGGTTAGTTTGAGGAAATCCTCTCCTATTCTAGTCTCAAATGTGCTTTTTGGACGTGCTTTAGCTGAAGAACATGTTTTGCATCCAAGAAAAATATGCAGGCTTCAGGAAGGTGTGTCTTTCTCATTACACCCACCTATCTGAAATAGGAGAGGCACTCAGCACCTGGTTCACCCATCACTCTCTTGTAGCAGGCTGCAGCCAGGTCTGCAGCGTTTGCTACCACCATGACAAATGCCAGGTAAAGCCACCCCGTACAGCCCGAAGGAAGCCAGGCTGGAGGAGCAGGTGAGGAGTAGGCTGGCTACCAGGCTTAGAAATGGGAACCAGGTGTCTTTATGCAGCAACAGGTGGATGCGAGGAAAATTCATTTAAAGAGAAGGAATCATCGAATCATAGAAGGAAGTGTGAAGCAGGCAGATACTTTCTTCTCTCATGTAGTGCAAGCAGAGTATATTATTCAGAAGGGTACACTGTGTGTCGGTGCATCAGGAGTGCCAAAATGCTGGAAATTCACCACTTGTAATAAGCTAGTGATAGCAGACTGGGCAGTGGGAATGTAACAGGTGAAATTACTTTAACTTTTGCCAGAAGCCAGTAGAGTCATAGCTCAAGACCAGAGTGCCAACCTTACAGTCAGATTGTGCCCCTCGCAGTAACATTACTTTAACCAGAGGAAAATAGAAATTATTGCTCCTGTCAGACAAGAAACCTGACATCTGTGTTTTGGGATCAACGATACTTTGTCCCAATCTTTGTGTTTCACATTACTTCACTTAACCAAAGAGCAAATGCCATTACATATGCACTAACAAATTTCCATTTGCTGCAATATGCTTTCAGGGGGTTAAATAGAAAGACAGCTTAAGCCAAAGTGCCTTAACAGAGATAAGTTTTGCTCATTTAGTGGAGATCTATCAGTCCCATAGATGTGAGTAGCAGAGTTGGAATCCTGCCTGGATTCCACATGCAGAACTCTTCAATGGAGTCAGTGGCATCCCTTATTGTGAACTGGGGAATGACCAGGTGTCCTTTTACTTTCTTTTAGAAATGTTGCACAAAAAAACACTTGTAAAGAAAATACATCAGTCAAACAGAAAGCAACTTTTCTGTAAAGAAGTCTTATAGCATCCCTTGTTAATAATGTTTTGGTTTGGACTGTCAAATATGTCCATCAAAAAAGTGGACCCTATTTCCCAGCTCTGGCACTATCTATGCAGCAGGTGACAAATCTTGCCACAACCAGGAGTGTCAACAAAAGCTGTTTCAGTTCTACAGCCTCAGAGGAGTTACAGAAGCAGGATATGCTGTCTTCTGGGAAGGACGAGTGGTGGCATCACCTTTCCATCATTTTCACTTTCGAGCTGGAAAGAGTCTTTTGGCCCAGCATGGCCCAAAAGGGATCTAATTTTTTCCAGCTCTCCAATACACAGGGAGAAATGCTAAAATTAGGCAGAGAGCAGAATAGTACTCCAGTCTCAATACTTCTCAATACTTCTCAAAATGCTTGCTAGAACAGGTATAATGCACGAAAAGAGAGAATGCAAGTCACTGAACCAGTTCTCTGCACCCAGAGGTTTTGCCTCTGTCAGGGAACAGCCATATAGCCAGAATCATATGATAGACCAAGAGCTCAGTTTCAATTCTGCTCCCTTCAGACCCTATTAATTCACCATCTCGATAGCTGTCCTGAGAAGCTTATTCCTTGCCTTTGCATTTGTCTAGCTTTAGAAGAAAAAATGATGTAATTTCCATTGTTTCATTGAGGAGACTGATTGAAAGGCTCATACATTTCAGATGATGAAAAATATGCTGATGAAAATGCTCCACATCAGAAAAAGCACATTTGTTGGAGCAGAGATGATTCTGACCAACATATTAATTTAAGCCGAGAGGTTTCCTGGTCCTGGAACAAATTTCCGATGAGAATGAAGGAGAGAGAAGAGGGGAAAAAGAGAGAGGGCTGTAAGTGTTACAAGGCAGCTAGGAACAAGCTGCATCCTAGGGACATTACATTTTAAGGGTCTGATCCAAACCTGCCAGGGATCAGAGCTGGACCCTAGTTCCACACCCTCCAGTAAAAGCCCATCCTGGTCTCAGCTACCCCACTGTAAGACACAAATTGTTTTCTTGCAAGGAGGACTCTCCGACCCTCCTGCAAGCATGCCAAAGGATGCTCTGCTTTGGAACAAAAACATAACTTAAATCTTCAGCTTGCCTGCACAAAACATAACCGGCTTTCAAGCTTACTTATCCATATATCCTGATGTCCACAAGCATTCTTTGATGTGCTGCCTGAATTTTCCCTTGCTTTGTTTCCTCACCTCATTTTAAATTGAGATGCAATGGAATATAGGTTCCGGAAGCACTTGGCCAGTTTTGGAAATTGTACCAATTAGTCTTTGTTAAACCTACTCGTTTTACTCTGAAAACACCAGCCTCCAGGGCCTGGCGAGGTAGAGGAGAGAGACTTACATACTAATTACAAGAAATTAAATCCAGAACAAATATTGGCATTAATAGACTTAACATTAATGTAAAGCGTCTGCCAGTGACAGCAGGATTTGCGGCTTGCTTTTTATACTCTTCATCACCCAGTGTCACCATCCAAACTCTTTCTAATTCATGCATATTTTACTCATTTGGGCTTTTCTCACACTTCAATCTGTGCTTTTCTCCATTTTTCTGTTCTTCTTTCATGTCATTAATCTAATCCAATCCCCTTCCAAGGTGACACTGCAAATGGAGCTCAAGAGCATTTACATCAGTGCCTTCAAATCATCTTATGCAGCAATGCCTGCATCTAAGTGCTTTACGATTCCCTTGGCTTTTTCCCTTCCCATTGTTGCCAGTCCCACTCGCTGCCCTTCTCAGGACCAGTCTGGCATTTATGGCTACCAGGCTTCTAAAATCCATTGAGGCCAGACAGTGGTTCGCAGAAGCCAACAGGAGCTTTTTGAGATGTGGGATTTAGAAAAAAACACTAATCCCCTTTTTAGGCTATACCCTCCAGTCCTCCCAGCCTGAATTCTGCTCAGGCCAAAACTCACCTGGGGAAATGAGGAATCGTTACAGAAAACCCCAAAGAACACAACAGAGAGCACGAAGTGATTACTGCTAAAATGTAATTCCTGAAGATAATTCTGTTTTAGCGGTTTCTGAAGGTTTTTCTTTTCATGCCTTTTTTACCTCCTTTTCTGTTTTATGCCAGCTCAGCCATCCTCTTGCTGGCAGGAGGTTAATCCTTCTCATTTGTCTCATGGCTAGTGGCAGCCCTGCCATCAACAGTAGCCTGGATGCTTTAAGCAGAGGTTCCTGTTCCATTCCTTTTTTTTCCTAAAATATGATAAGCGTGTGGTAAAAGTTGACTTAGAATGACCTCATTCACTCCAGCCCTGTCCGTCTCCTACATCCAACAGCCACAGGACTGGCTGATGTGCAAACACTGAGCCAACAACAGATATTAGCATTTGGTTACTTGGTAGAGTCAATCAATACATGCTTTACATTTTAGATCCCAGTGGCAGGATGAACAGAACGAATTAGAAAATCTCAGGTGGAATAAACCTAATGGCTTATGGGACATTTCCAAAATAAAAATGCATGTTGAATCACAAATAATAGCTTGGTTGTAATCTCAGGAGTCTAATTATGGAATGGATGTGGAATCATTCTGTAATTATTTAGAAAGTTCATTTCAGCAGCCCAGAAATTCTCTCTGTGTTTACTATATATCATCACAAGTACTCTGTGGTTATTTGTAACATCTACTTGGAAAGACGCATGAATAAGAGAGGCAATTTTAAGAAATGGAGACAGATCCATGCCTTTTATAAGTCAGTGGATTCACGCCAGGGATGAATTTAGACCAGGTTCCTCAACAGAGTTAAATCATTTCTAGCCAGTCCCAATAGAGCAGAAATCACTCTGCCCTGCAGTGGGGATGTTCTTACCACAATGCAAAACCCTACTACACGTTCTGCTCAGTGTTTATGTTTTTGCCTTAGAGCAGAACTCGGTTCAAAACCAATACAAACCCTTGCACACTGTGGGTTTGAAACTGGTGCCACGGCTCCAGGAAGGTGATCATCACTCAGAAGTACCTGCTATACCCACAAATAAAGCCAGGGCTCTGCCTTCAGAAATGGATTCTGTTGTGCTGGATCAGATGGCTGCATGTGGTATTACCATGTCTAACATAATTTTTGCAAAGAGTAGCAATCCAGACCTGCAGTTCCTGGATGCATGGCCCCATGTCTGCCCATCTGCATCAAAGGGGAACTTAGAGATCTGTGTGATCCTGAAAATTTCCAGCCCAGGGTAGTAAGATATAAAGGGTGAAGAAAGATTTCACTGGGAGGCTAAGTTTGTGAGTCTTTCATGGAGCATGACAGGGACTGTCGGTGCACTTTGCACTGACCACTCTGCCCTTCCGTGGGGGCAAACGCACCTGGGTGCACATCTCTGGGCATCACAGGAATTAATTAATATATTGAAAGGAAAACTGCTTGCTTTCAGTGAAAACTGCTTGCTAGCTGGCTGCACATGCCAAACGTTATCAGACCACCTGCCCATTCATTGCTCTGTCTCCGTCGTGCTTTGTTGTTGATCTTTTTTTTCCCCAAATCCATGCAAACACTCCATTTTGGAGTGGCCTTTAGGTGAGAGATTAACCATGACCCTTCTGGTTGTGCAATACACATGGAAAAGCACTGTCCAAAGGGCTGTTTATTGTCTTGAGGTATGCAGTGCTTTCCTCCCTGGAAGGTCTGAGGAGCAGAAATAGTGCCATATGACACCTCACGGGTGTCCCACACCTTTCAGCCATAAATCTGTTTCTCCAGAGGCAGAAAAAGGAAGAAGGCACACAGCTAATTATGTTCCGTGGGGCAATTTGCCTTTGTATTTCCTGATGTATTCCCTGACTGGTGGAAAATCACTCTTGGCAAACACAAAACTTACCTTGCTGCCAAAAAGTGTGTCTCTAAATTATTAATCAAGAGCACACAGAACCACGAAAGGTGGAATATTGAACAAAGGCTCAATTGACACTCTGGAAGTTGAAGAAGATATGGAAGACTCCCTTCTAATTTATTTATTCCTTTTCTGTTCTGTTATCCTGATATGCTGCTTCTAGTTACCACTGCACCCTGTACTGTATGGTATTACGTGATTTTGTTTTCAGATTGTTGGAGATAAAGTTACTTCATTATTAATATATATGCGCTGTGCATATCCATGAATATTGAATATACATGTGTGTAAACCTGCTGGAAGTGTTAACAGTTAAGATAAACTAAGTCCATTATCGCGATGAGTGACTATTTCTATGACCCTATTTGCAATAAAGCCAGATTCAATGATATGAGAAAATTGCTAGGTTTCAAAATAATTGAACAAGGCCAGATGAATCCCCACAAAGGCATCATTTACAAAGTACTTTGCTTGTCTAAAATATTTATTCCCACAGAAGGAAATGGAAATAGAGTTCATATGGTTACGCAGCTATCCTCTGAGCATAAAATTGTTTTATCATGTTATGTTCATTTCCTAGACATCTTCCATTGGGGTATTGCAGGAAAATACTGGCTGTGCAGTTAGTTCCTTTGTGTGGACCGTTCATATTTATTCACTGGGAAGTCAATCATGTTTTGTTCAGGCTTGTTTTGTTTTTCTGCTGAGCAAACACTTAAGCCACGCTTTTCTTGTAAAAACTTATTTGCATATACAATGTGGACCATTCAAAGTCAGCACCACACAGACGGTTGAGATGTGTTTGCTTTCCCTTCTATGTACCATGTGAAGTAGTGGAGTTCTTCCTGAAAACACTGGTGTTGCTCATTAAGACTGCAGTATACTGTTCGTGCTTAGAGGCTCCATCAGTAGTTACAGATATTTTTACTTTGTCTTGTATTGAAAGCCTGGATAGATTTTTACTATTAAATGCTCACAGCAAAATGCTTCCAAGCAATCTAGAGACAAAGAATTACTCCCAGCAATTATCCACTGAATAAATCTGAATAATGAATACGTTCACAAAAGTCACTATTTGTGAACAATTAGCTGAAAGAAATAGAGGTGACACTCATCAGCTAAATAATTCATTTATGAATTCTTTGTCCAGCTTTGCTTCTGACATATGTTGCATGAAATGAGATCAAAGCTTAGATGAAAAATTACTTTAAAAAGAAGGGTGATGTTAAAGGAAATTCTTCCAGCTTCCAAAGCAGAAAAACTATTGTAACTATTATTTATTACTGGTGATTTCAGAGGCTAGTGAAGTTATTTTCCTGGAATCCTTCACTTCATGCATTAAACTGTGCTTTATTCCTAATGTATATCCAATTTTAGGTTGTTAAACTGCAATCAAAAGCACTTAGTAGGAATGGATCTGTTCCTGTTATGAGATTTGAACTGACATCTTTATCTACTGGAACTTGAGTGCCCAGGTAACTACTAATTATTCAAGCATTTACAACTGTTACTATCAATATAATTAGCACATTGTGGGATAAAAGTGAGAATGGCACTATGAAATGATTGTTCCTAGCATTTGGATAGCAATCTTTCATGAAAACATTTATAAGCTACCTAATTATTTTTCAATCAAGTGAACAGAAAAATTGTTTACATTTAAGGGGAATCTCTAGAACTGAAAATAAATGGTTTCTGGCACTGAAAATTGTAAGTGTTGTCTCCGTATGTCCATTTCTTGAATACAAGCCCCCTCAACTTTTCTGCAGGGTTTTTTTAAAGAAAACACCAAAAAGTTTCTGATAAATTTTTACCAAAAAATGTGAGACTTTTCTTTCAGTAAAACCAGGTTCAGTGAAAAAAGACAGGAACAAGGTTTTCCATTCAGGTCTAAAATCTGACGAGCTCAGTGCCACTCTCTGCAGGAGTAAGAGCCTGCACAAGACCTTCTTATGTGCCTTGCTGGGTGACAGTAGTAAAAATAAATGAGACGATTTACATGGAGGAAGTTAAAGCTAGATGAAGACTACAGTTTCCCTCTTCCCACCTCCATCGGTTTTGCTGGCCAAAGCAGGCAGGTTAATTCCTTCTAATATTAATTAGCAGCAAGTGGACAATAATAGGAGGAACCAGAGAAGCAGCTAGGGATCACAGCTTGGAAGGTTTTGTCAGCTTTCTGTCTAGGATCTACTACCAACAAAATTTTGAAGGATGACTTTTCCCCACCAAAAGCTCAGCTTTGATATCCCAAAATAACTGCTGTGAAACACTTGCAGGACGCACCAGAGAGGGGATTTTGAGAGCGTTTCACAAAGCCTGCAGCTGTGAGCCGCTTGCAGCATGAGGAGAAGCCCTCCGTCACCCCAATGTACAGGAAAGAGAAGGTAAGGTGACTCTCTCCAGGTGGCTTTTCGATATGATGCATTCAGGGAAGAGCTCCATGCCATCAAAATGTGTCCTTCTCCGTGTTGCCACTGCTTTCACTGCTGGAAAGGGAAGGGCTCGAGGACAGCAGCCCTCGCAAGCACTACAGACCCATGCAGAGGCTGAGCTGCTGGAGGACAGCAAGGCTCAAAGGGATCTGCTGGCCCCACATCAGCCATGGACATCTCCCTTTTTGTGCCGGCCCAGTTTTCTCTGGGGAAGGATCCCGACCCTTTGCATCTACTCACTCACTACACAAATCCCTGAGAGGAAGATTAAAACAGTGAAGCCCACAGAGCTGGTGTCCTTTGGTTCCTAGCACCAATGTAAGCATCTTGCAACCCTCGCCCCACTAAGCAGGTGCAAAACGAGGGCCAGTCTGAGCATGCCACAGAAGAACCCATCCAACCACTAGGAAAATAACATGAAACTGGAGTACTTTAGACATGTCACAGCAAATAAATACCTCCAGGAAAAGAACAACAAAAAAATCCCTCAAGCTTGCACTTGTAGAGACAATAAACCAGCATATTTCAGCAGTCGCGGCAGGTATTTCTGACTGGAAATTGTATATTTGATGGTGGCCAGCCTTCAGCATTTGACAAGGGGCTGTTAAAGCCTCTTGATCAGTAAATCACTTCTCTCCCTATCAATAATCTTATTATAATATCTGTAGAAATGTCAAATGTTAAAACCCCACTTTATCACTATAATAATGGATCTAATTTGTAAAACATATAAAGTGAGGCCATAACTGTACTGGAGGGAGATATATGTGATCCCACTATATCTATATAATTTCCTGATGGCTTTACCCACATATTTTGAACTGGAGAAGGATTAAAAGCCATCCCACTTGCAAACTTCTTGAGACTGGGAATGGTTTCTAGAAGGGGGATCGACATGATCATGGAAATGCAGGAATCCTGATAAAAAGAACAGCCTCAACTTCATGTTCACGCATATAAATATGTAGGTGTTTATCTGTGATTTGCTCCATTCAGCCCCTTTCCAGTTGCCAGGAAAGCCATGCTTTCCAGCTGCACAATCAGTATTAGCACTATGTGCTATTTTTGGCTACCGAGTACATTTCTAGTAACGTCATCCTTCCCAAGCCATCGCTGGTATGAAGGGCGGAAACTCTTCTTTCCACTCCTCTGTCGTTTTCTGCTGTTCCCATCTGCTCGGGGGCACTGCCTGCTCAGTCCTCGCTGCAGAGGGATCTCCAGACACTCTCCCCTGGTCCTTCCCATTTTCTTGAGCAAGTGGCTTTCCAACCAAAGCTTCGTGTCGGAGGCTTCATGTTGACATCCAGAGTACATGTCCCAAATATGTCCAGCCCCACCTTCTGATCCTAGTGCAGAGGAGCTGCCGGTAAGTAAACTCTTGGTGGGTGATAGTCCTTATGTCCAACACCCACAGCTTTTCACAAATTGTTTTTAAGGGCATTTAATTTCCTGACTAGCACTTTGGTAGGTTTCCAGCTCCTGTCACAGTATGTTAACACCAGGTTTCTGTCTGAGGGAAAAATCCATCATGTTTTTCTGTGTAAGCTTTGATTTCCACAGGTTGTTAAAGCCTAGTAAATATTGTAAATGTCATTTCCTTTTTAAGGTTGTCTTTGGCTAGGTGTTACCCAGCCAGCTAGTTGTTTAATGTTTTTCTCTTCTGATGTGTTGTAACAGTTAGGTGTTTGAAAGAGCTCATATGGACAAGAGACGCGCTTGCAGTTAAAAATCTCTTCAAATATAAGGTTCGGTTTCCTTGACTGTGCCACGGGAGGACCCCCCTTAGCTATAACCACCACTAGTGTGAGCTGGGCATCTTCCGCTGTGTCTCCCTAAACCTGTTTCATTTTACACAGAGTAATTAAATATTCATTATGCCAGAAAGTGTGTGTGTGTGTGGCTATAGCAGAGTGATTAAGGTACTCACCTGGCAGATGAGAGACCCTGTTCCCAGTGACTGTTCCAATGAATATTTAAGTATTTCATATTAAGTATTCATTGGAGCAAGGATAGGAGCAGACTTCTCCCACCCCCAAGGGAGCACCCAAACACCAGGCTGTAAAGTCATTCTTTCATTCATTCTTTCTTTAGCTCAATGAATATTTAATTATTTGAGGCCAAACAAGACAGCTTCAGTGGCAGAGTCTGAGATTCCTTCCTCCCACATGTGCACCATAGCTCTAATGATGAAGGTGTGTATATAAGAGATGTGGGTTTATATTGCCTTGAACTTAGAAGTTGAATCCAGGTTTACCATACCCTGAATGGGTCTTCCAGCTTCCGAACTGCTGAATAAAAACCACAGAGCTCCAGCAGACACTGTCACAGGTAATGAGACAGAGGTGGTATAGATGCTTGCATGACCCCAGAAATCATCTTTATCAGTGACAAATTAAGCCAAAATCTGGTTTATAAATCCCTTTGGAGAAGGTATCAAAGCCTTGTTCCTCACTCCATGGCAGTTCCTGCCGGCTATGTCATATGCCTTTCTGAGATGATCCAGAGTGTGATGCATAGGGAAACCTACTTATCCTCTGTACTCTGGGGTCTGACATCCCCAGACTGTAGGTAATGGTACTTAATCCTGCTTCTGCAGCCCAAGGAGTGGGTGTGTGAAATGGCGCTGGTGGGGAAAGCCTCCAAAGAGAAAAGGTGTAGGGCAAGGGTATTCGAGCCTAAAAATGGGCAAAAGTAGCAGGCACTGAAGAGCAGAAAAATTAAAGCAGGAAGAAAAACATGGAGTAAGAAGCATGCTATCACTGAGTGGGGAAATGACACACAGGAGAAAAAAAGGGACAGGGAAAGTGACAAGAAGGAGCAAACAAACCATCTAAGAAATAATGCCCTTTACCTAGCAGAGGAAGGGAACGAAGAGGAGGAAAGGAGTAGAGAAGGTGACTTGATCTTAAAGTACAAATAAAATGTTGAGAATTTCTGCCACCCATGTAGGTCTTTGAAAAGTTAAAAATTTGCCATCTACTCTCCACTTTCAGAGGACCGTGGGTGTCTCTGAACTGAAATGCTTTGGATTCACTTTGAGGGGTTGATTGTGGGAGAATTTCAACACAGAGAAGGGATTTATTACTATTATTGCAGCTCTGCTTCTTGTCACGTGGAAAAATCCCCAGCAATCTGATTCTGTTATCAAAGACTGAGTGTGGCTTCCAAGCAAAAAACAGAGCAACAACATAATGGTGCTATCAAACTGCAAACAAATTACCTTCTCATACCCGTCAGGATAGTGTCCAAACCCAAGACTGCTGCATAGTCTCAGTTGTTGAAACGGCAACACTGCATTCAGAATGGAGCTGCTTAGCTAAGAAGAACATTTTAAAGGTGTTCCCAATGATATGGTTCATATATTTCATATCACATTTATGTCCGTCTACCCCAGGGCTGTTGAGCAGCCACCTTCAATAACTGTTCACTCCAATTTACAGAAATCCTTTCTGAACACTTTGCTGTCCGTTACTTTAACCAATCTTTTTCCTGAGAAGACAGCTTTAGAGTACTGAAGATCTATGACAATGAAGGAATATCCATATTGTCTTGCTATAAATATTACAGTGGTCTGACTATAAATGTCAAAACAGATGTGTTTCCTATCATGTCCTTCAGGGGACATGGTAACATAACCACAAAAGCTCAGAGCTTCCCCCAGATGTATTACTGCAGTTTGAATAGCCATGTGTTTTGTGTTTTGATCAACTCTCTAGACAGATGACAGTAGCTATCCTCCTTCAATACTGAGGAAAAGGCCAACTGTGGACCAAGCTGTGGGGGAAAAGAGGAAAGCAGAGAGAAGGGTTCGATTTCGTGAGCCAGAAGAAGTCATTGAACATGGTACGCTCAAGCTATTAAGCCTTTGGCATGACCTTTGACATGACCTTTCTAGCTTTTTTAACATTTACCCCATTTACCACACCAGCTTGCTCCCCCCAAAAACCCTATGTGTGACTTTAAGCTCAGCACGGAGCAGAGGACAGACAATTTTTGCCCTGTGCTGTGCAGAATTGCATCTGGTCCATTTGCCTGCCTGCCCTGGGAGGAGACAGGCTCCTGCATCCCATTAGAGCAGCCTCAGGGCTGTTCTCATGGTGAACTCCTGAGTCAGCCCCCACAGGGATCATTGTAGACTGTGGGTTTGCCTGAGCCCCAGGTCTACCACAGAACAATGCTTCCACTCATAGGAAAGGACCTCAAACCAAATTTAAACACACTTACGTGATTCTGGGTACCTAGGATGTAATAGCAAGGAGGGAACCAGCCCTTTCCTGTCTTTGAACAGCATGCATGCCATGGGATGCAACAGTAAAGGTCTGAGCCCGGCTGGCCCACTGGGGTTAAAAGCTGCCATGATGTAACCATTTCTACCAACGAGGGCACCCAAGGGATGATACAGCTAACGTAACCTTTGGTCTTTCATTCATGAGCCAAAATAACAGTTTGCAGGTAGGTCAACTGGGAGTGACCTTAAGCAGGGGTCTAGCACAAGAATCCAGTTTGCACTTCTGCACGTGCTACATACAACTCATAAACAATAAGAACTGTTGCTCCATTCTGACCTTTACAAACTGTCCCAACTAAGAAAAATTGTATTTATTGGCAGGGAACAAAATTTGTATGGTTTTGATGTCAGTCAGTAAAAACACAGGTGACAGAATGGTAAAATTTCTGTGTCAGCCACCTGTTTGGACTGCTACTCAGCGCTCTAAAAACAAAGCTTGGCATCCACTACTGTGTTTGTACACACACCTTGCATTGGTATTGCAATACGTTGCTTCTGTTGCCTCCTAACGCAGGAGTGAAAAGCTGTTTTTTGATAAGGTTGTTGGCACAGCCTGGGCTTTCCCATCAAAACTGAACTCCTGGGATGACTCAGTGAGTCAGCCCTAAATTCTCCAAAGGTTATCTGACTACTCAAGAGTAGGATTTTAATGAGATGTAAAACCTCCTTCAGCTCCCCACCAGAGTCCATGCCCCCACGTCAGCACTGGTAATCCTGCAATCAGTCCAGCTCAGGAGACCTGGTTCATCTCTCACCAGCGTTGAATCCAGCACAGCCATGCCTGGGATCCAGGGAGCTGCAAAGACAGAGAAGACTCTGACTTTTTTCCATGAAGACATGAGAAATGCCCCAACCCATAATTAGTCTGCTGTGTTGCAAACAGCCTGTGATTTAGACGATTTGCTGTTTGTCAATGCAATGTTATTAATGTAGAGGCTGGTAAGATGAAGGTTGCTGGCACCACTGGAATTTTTCCATTCTATGGGTTTTTCATCCTGAATTGTGTCTGGGTCCTGGCTGCCAAGCGGAGGCCGTTCCAGGATATTCTTGGATGAAAGTTGCATGTGATGGTGGGCTTTGCTTTCTTAACTTTCATTCTTCTCTCAGTCTGCTGCTCTACCTCCTTTCCCTTCTAGAAATTATGAGGAACAGGGAGGTGCCAGAGCTGACTCCTGACCTCCCTGCAACAGCAGCAATCTCTGTCTCTGAAATCCCCCAAACAATAATTTTATCTCACTTTTCTGAAGTGCATGTTTGCATGGAGTGGGTAGATCATCATCTGTCACAAATCTATGCAGGCAAAAGTGGTGTAAGAGGTAGCCCAGCATCTATAAGGCAACAGGCAATTTCAGAGATGCTGCTTGGTGCTTGCTTTCTTATTCATCTGCTGCAAAGAGGCCTTTCCAGGTTTGTAAGAACATTTTCATTTTGTTTTCTAGCCATTTCCTGCTGTGACTACATAGTGGGTAAGTCAAAGTTTCACATTATAACTGTGAGCCATCCACGGCACTAACCTGAGTTTGCTTTGTGGCTGCTGGGATGCACTGTACAAATACATCCTCTCAATACAAAGCATTTCATAGTCAGTGGTTGTTGCTTTTTCTTCTCAGCATATAAAGTACAAGGTGTTGATGAGGTCTGGTGCAGTATTTTAAACAAGACATCTAGTAAGACAAATAGTGGAAACAAAAATGAAATCCCTGAAGCTATTTTTAATTTAAATATAATTAATATATTTTATGGTAATAGAATAGGTACAGGTTTTTCGCTAAGATATGCAGGGAGAGCACCCCAAGCGAAACAACAGTTCTCCCTGCTGACTTTCATACATGGGGAAGAGACAATTCATTTATATGCTGGCAGCAGGGTAGAAATAATAAAAAATAGTCTGTTTTTTTCTTTTTTTGCTTGCAAGGATGTTTGAGGCCAGCCAGCCTCACAGATCCTCAAGAAAATGTGTGTATCTGGATGTTCTTATGATGATGATCATTTCTAGAGGCCCTGGCTGACATCCAACCCCTGCTGTACACAATGCAGTAAGGGAAAAGGGGTACATATATATACATATACATGTATAAGCACACGCTCACAGAGTCATAGTGTTGAGAGGCCAAAAGGAAGCAATGTCCCCCCACTCCTATCTGCTACTATTGCCCAGGAAGAGGGGGTGTATGCTCACGCCAATGGCAATATCAGCTAAGGCATTAACTGGGCTAGCAACAAGGTACTATAGGCAGGAAAGAGCCAGATGGAAAAGGAAAGACCTCAGGTGACAGTGGAAACGTGAACCAAAATCTCCTGCATCCCAGTCCAGTGCTTTTCTGATGAGTTGCCTTTTTCTTAGGGCATACAGCTAGGGCTGAGTGCGCTGTTCCAACAAACAATTCAACTAACAAATTTAAGCATTAATTTTCTGTTTGTAATCTAGAAAAGAGCAAACTTACATTTAAGCGCATAGTTGTAGTGATGCACAGAAGCTGCTGTGATCATAGCTCATCACTGTTTTGTGAGGGGGATTATTCTTCCACATCATGCCAGGGGAGGTTTAGGTTGTATATTAGGAAAAACTTCTTTACGGAAAGGGTTATCAAACATTGGAACAGGCTGCCCAGGGAAGTGGTGGAATCACCATCCCTGGAGGTCTTTAAAAGACAGGTAGACGTGGTGCTGAGGGACATGGTTTAGGGGTGGTTTAGCAGTGTTAGGTTTATGGTTGGACTGGATGATCTCAAAGGTCTCTTCCAACCTAAGTGATTCTGTGATTTTTTTTTTTTTTCCTTTTCCTGTGTTGAACATACACCCTAACTGAGAGGATATAAGAAAAAGCCAAGTTTGTATTTAAGATTACCAAGAAATTTCACATGGAAAGTAACTTTCACAAGATTGAAAAAGGTTATAAGCACTTCATAGAAAAGGTCTGATGTGAAAAGCTGTTTAGCTTGTCAGCCAGGCTCCATGTTTTGAAAGGCAGGTACTCACCCAGTTAAGAACTGTATCTTGTGGCATGGGAGATCACACAAGGGAAATACCAACTTCCAGATCACAAATTTCTGCAAAAGCAGAAAGTGGTGAGTAATTCCCTGGCTAAATATCTTCATATAAACCATTCATGGAATAATGCCAAATAAAAAAAAATACAAAAATTGAAGTCTGATAGTGAATAATTTGCAAACAGAAAGAAGGGCTAAATTCAAATGAATAAATTATTTTCTGCAAATAATTCACTCAGATCTATTACGGGACATTGATTTGGTTTCTGGTTAGCTATAAAATAACTGCCTATTAACATTTTACCTTTTCCCCATACACTTTTTGATACATTATTATGTATTTCTTGCTTGGTTTTATGACTTTTACCTCCCTCTCTGTACATCTGTATGACAGTTTAATTGACTGCTGTGTATTCCAGGGCTCATAGTAGAAGCTAATTTAAATATGTTACAGATAATATTGGCCCTTTACCCATAATAATACACACCACAGTTTTATCTTGTTATTGATTATGTGCATATGGGAGGAAAATAGCTGCACACTATGGGTTTTTACTCGGGCGTGAATTTGGCTTTATACTGCATGTTTAATATTCAAAGTGCTTTATAAAATAATACCGATTGTGCAATGGCCATGTGGTCAAACAGAGCAGCCAGATCTGAATTAAACTGGACCCCCGAGCCCAGGCATGGATACACACACGTAAAAGCTGGGGCATGGATGTCAGCGAGATATATGTGCCTGACGTGTGGCACTTTAAATATCCTTGAACTATATTTCAAAGGCAAGAAAAAAGTTTACCGTGTTCTCCTGCTTAAGAGCAAGTGCTCTTAAGGAGCTGAGGATGTTCCAGTGTAATTAGCACACCTAGCACTTAGAGAGAGGTTAAGCCTGCTTTCTAAACATGCCTCTCAGCTAATGGAGCTGCATCTTGGTTCTTATTGTAATTAGCAGGAGTGCCAAACAAGATGAGTTACCAGTAAAAAGGACAGGAATCTAGATCTTCTCTCTTCATGGAACATTTGTGAGCATTAAATAATTAGATGAGGTAGCTTAATATTCTCCTAGTATTTAACCTAACATTTAGGATAAAGGTATAAAAAAATAATTGCGTGAGGGAAATTTGAGATCATGCGTTAGCTATGGTAATCCTGTTCTTATTGTATGTAATTAAACTCTTTAAATGCTCCATTAGATGAGATCTTTTATACTCACTACCCTCCATCGGGAGGTGTGACTCACTATCACTTAACTGATGCCTACGGAAGCACTCATAACCAGAGCCATGTGTACCCTGCTGTTCCCAGAAAAGTGGGACAAAGGCATCAGCAGGGGGTCAAATTTGGGAAGTGTTTAAGATGACACTAAAATAATGCTGCTTTCTTTTTTCTCCTCATCACCGTTCAGTAGATGACAGGTCATCATCTGGATTGCCTGTGCTCCTGTGGCTCTCATTTTGTGCAGTGCTGATCCTTGCTGTGAGTCTCTACTACACCAGCATGAAGCAAGATGTCAAAGTCCTGGAGGAATTTCAATCCCGACTTGTTATCTTCTTTCTTCAGATACGACATGTTGCTCAGAAATGCTGGACTTGGTTTATGAGGCAGTAGGAATGTCCTCCAGCTTGACAGACATCTCAGAGCGCTGCTGACCAGCATGTGGCAGTGCAAATCTCCCGGTCTACTCCAGCCACATGCAGGGAACACATGAGCATCCACCTCAAAGAGCAAGAAACCCACCCCTGTTGTGCACTGCCCAGCAGCTACTCGTTCTCCTTTCTTTTTTCTTCTTTGTTTTTTTTGTGTTAGTGGGCTGACACCCTAGCGCCTTGAGGTCCCGCCAAACTCATGCTCCATCATCCTGAACAGCAAACAAGTATCTGAATTTTGTCCCCCAAAGAGCTTATAAACTGCTGATATGAGGAACAGAAGTAGAGAGAGAAATAGATATTGATCTGTGCAGGCAGCAGCAGGCTCTGAATAAAAGTCTCCCAGGTCTCAGGTCAAGGCTTTAAATAACAAACCGTCTTTCTCCTCAAGTCTCCTAAGAGCTATTCTGCAAAAGTTAAAATAAAGCTGAGCTATTGCATAAACACTGCTCTGGTGGCCAAAGGCTTGGCAAGCTGAAATATTTATATACCTGAAATGATCATTAGTAAAATCTTGGCAAATGGCTTTCTTGTTTCCCTTCATGCATTTTTTTGCTCCATGGGCAAAAGCTGTTCCTTAATGTTTCACTTAACTCCCAGGTGTGAAAAAAAACCATGAAAACTCATTTAAACGGTAAATAGCTTATTTGCCTAACATAATAAATAGCAGCATTGAATCCCAGGCTAATTATCAAATCAGTAGTTTAATCCTCTGGGTTTGATTCAGTCCATAAACTCCACAAGCTGAGCTTACAAGATTTATGATAGTGCTTGTCAGAGGTTATGCATTTATGCCTGGGTGTTCGAGGCCTTGTATGATGGTAACACAGGTTGTTTATGAAGGCGTGGGAGGAAAAGCCCCTTTATCCCTCCATTGTCCCACCATAGCATGCACCTCTCTGAAGCGAATCCTTTTTATAGAGATTATGCAATAAATGCGGAATTGTGCTCCAGGTGTCTGAGAGGAGAACAAGTGAGCGCCTGAGCTTCGTCTGTGTTTTCTTCCTAGACAAAACTAGCACAATCAGCTTTTTAGGCCTTAGATTCCTGTCAGGTAGCACCTAATGTGTGCTTTGGTTTATTTGGTGTGATAAGATTGACATCAGAACTCTAAGAGCTGAAGAAAAGGAAAAAGAAAAAAAGAAAAGAAGCAAACACTGCAGAGAAGATAGAAGAGATGCCCGTGAGACTTGGGCTCTAATTCCCCTGGCACTGCAACCCACCAAAAATTTAAAATGGTGCTTTATTTTCAATTGATTTTTGGAAAGAAAAAAAAGAGGGCCGTACCACTCTGCCCCAACATCCTGCTTCCAAGCAGCCCAGGGACTTTAACCAGGCAGTGGATAAACAGGAACATGTTACGCAGCCTTCTCTCAAGAGAACAGTGGGCAGCAAATGGGTTGAGAACGAGTGAAAAAAATTGCATTCAGAGAGAGGTGACTTCAGCGGTGAATCTCATGATCCTCCTAAGATGTCAAAGGCCACAGCAATTACATCCGACGTGCTGCCTGTCTGGGAAGCAGAGGTTGCTGCAGGAGGAGTGTTTAGCTCAGGGGCTCTTTGCGCAAACCGCTCGTGTACCCAAGCTCAGAGGGTAAGTCCCACCGCTGCTTCCCTGCCCTCTCCCCCATCTCAGCCCTGCTGTTTAGGTAATAAAGCAGAAAGGTTTTAAACTTGTGCACTGGTGAATCTCTGATGGAAACTTTGGATTGGTACATGCATGGGACAAGGGGGTCATTACAACTTCTGCTTTCATTTTTTAATGTTTAAGATCTTTTCAACGTTCATGTTGAAATCAGTGGCGTTCCTCTCCTGGCTCTGGACTGGCACGTCCTCCCAGCACGTAGCAACTACTCCCTTCAAAACAGGAGCCTTTTCTGAAGCGATGGGTCCCTGCCTGCACATCATGACACTTTGCAACAAGAAAGCAAAGTCTGAGCTGACAAGAGCAGCGCAATCTCCAGAGTGAGAGCAGTACAGTGAACCCTTCCGGTACGTTAGCAACCTGGTTTTGGTAACTTTAAAACAATCCAAAGGGTTAAGGTAAAACAGGAACGGATGGGCACCCACCTCCCTGCACAGCTTCCCAGGAGACAGGCCAGGGACCACCCTTCCCCTGGGTCTCTTTTAATAAGAAAATAGCCATGTTCTCCCTGCTGGGGCCCAGCTTTGTTGCTGTGAGCGAGAACGGCTATCGCATCTGGGCTGTCAGGGAAATTAAGCAGAGGAACAGCTATTCTTGGCTTCTGCTTAGGCTCTGGTTGGGACACTTTTGGAGACGGGCAAAGGCGGCACTTGAGTTGCCTGTGGAGATCTTGCCATGGCCTTCCAAGGCCTCCCGGGTCAGGATTGTTTACTGCAGTCAGTCAGAAACGTGGCAGGCTGCAGAAAGCCAAAACAAATTTGCTACAAAGCCAGAACATTTGAAATAAATAAAAGCTAAATCCTGTCCCTCAGAGAGTGGTGGCATTTTGCAGGTGAAGAAACTGAAGCTGAGAAAGCCAATGCACCTGTGAGAATGAGTGAAGCAGGTCAATAACAAGGCTAGGAACAGGAGCAAAAATCCCAGCTTCTGGGCCTGCATTTAATTACTGCTGCAGAGCTTCACTGTGGACTTACCTGTTTTATTTCCTTCTCAGACTGAAGCTCTTTTCCCATTCATGCATCCTGCATACTCACAAACACACATACCCATCCCCTTTTCCCACTCTGCCCCTTCTTTCTGTTCTTTATCCATCACAGATCTATCCTGACTGCTGTGAGCTGGATGGGATTTCTCCTTGTTCAATTCTGGTTTTCTAGGTGTGATGTCTTTGTGAATCCATGAGTTTGAAAGATCTGATAGGAGCTCTAAAGTTACCCCAAATCAGCTATGTTGAGTAATATCTCCCTTGCTGGCCATGCTATTTCTCTTTAGTACAGCTTCAGAGAATTGCTTATAAAGAGGTAAAGAAGGAGGAGTACGTAATTTATTACAAATGGTCGAGATGCTCACCTGAATTCACGCTGGTGCCAGCGTGGTGGATAGCTTTGGAAGTCAGGAGTCCTGCAGCCAACCAGCACTGAGCAATTATTTAATCCAGCTTAGAAATGGTCATGTTTTAGCTTTAAAGGGCTGAAGGAGGGAGTGATGGAGGACAGGACTCTTGCAGCAATTTTTGAAGCCGCCAGCGAGTAGGTGGGCTTCCTGGGAGCAGTGTCTAGGGTGGCAGGAGTCAAAGGGCCAGAAGAGAGTAGAAGGAAATCTGTGCATGAAAATGGGCTTGTGACAGGGCCTAAGGGTAGAAATGCTGGCTAATATCCCTTACACAATGAATATGAAATTAATGCACTGCAGAAATCAGCAGACCACAACAGTAGGGAGTAAGTGTTGTTTTGACAGTGTTCCGTACATTTCTGCAGCAGGAGTGGAGGGAGCTGCCAACACCCTCTTCGGGCAGGCTCACCCCATCAACAGCACCTGATTGCACTAGCAGGCGTAGCCATACCCATACCATAAGAGGAGATAGAAAAGGACACGGTGAGATGACACCAGATGTTTTTACATTAACCTTTTAAAGCACTCAGCATTAGCACTGGTAAGAGGCAGCCCCAAAGATTACTTCTAGTCCCACTCCCTTCCTTCGTCTCTCCAACCCTGCTAGTCTGAAAACAAGTTAATGGAGCAAGAGAAGCCCAAAGCAGCAATTTTAATTGTCATTTCTGCCTTTTGCCACTTCGAAGCAAGCAGAAACGCGCGCAGCATGTGACTAGAGAAAGGGTATTACCAGCTGCCCTCAAGGAATAACTCAAGAACCTCAAAGATAATAGCATGGATTTGTTTCTTATTAATTCTTCCCTCCAGGATAGCGGTTGGGAACCTTTAGGCCCACCTCTGAAGAGAAAGGCTGACGCCACATGAAGAAAATTAGCCAGTTGGCATTTAGAAAATGAACCTGTCCATGCAGCCTGTGGTTCCCTTTTACATTTGTTAACAAGCTGAATGCTGGCATGGGACCATCTTCTCCTTGCCTCCTATGGCATTGGGATTCACTGCTGGAAGCCCAAAAAGGCTCAGGCAGCTTGGGATGGTTGGCCATATCCTTGTCTATACGATCTGTGGCGTGGAGATGCTGGGCAATGAGTAATTAAGACACTACCTGAGACAGACTGACTCTGAAAAAAAAAATTATCTTACACTGTAAAAATTTAAATTCATCTTCAAAAAACAGGCGCAGAAATATTGACTTTTCAAATAATTTATTTGTATATATCACCAAATCATAAAAAGCCAATGCATGGTCCAGCAAAAAGCATCAATATATAAAACACGCTAACTCATTATCAGTAACGCTAGACTGTATCACTTATTCTGAACCCAGTCCAACTCCTAATAAAGCCAAAGACAACTGTCAGTAGCCCCATTAGCAGAAGGATTGGACTCAGAATTTTTATTTGCTAGGTGTTTACAAAGGGCTACATTAAAATGCTAGTAAAAAGCTTCCCTTTTGAGGCTGTATCAAAACAATAATAAACCTCACTCCACTTCTGTTTCTGTCAAATGCATGCAATTAAAGCTCCAAATCAGCAGTCATTACACTGCGAAAGACCATACAAATCAAAAGAGATAATAGTCAGAACAGATCAGGTTCTGCCCTCAGCTTGTGTGGACTGGCGTGGCTCCAGCGTGGCTCACAAAGCGAAGCTATATACACCAGCGAAGGATCTGCCCCTCTACCGCTTTCAATGAAAAAGTTTTCATTGAAAATGAAAAATTTCATTTTCAATGAAAATGTTTTTCAAACAAATTATGAAAAAGTGGTCAGTTTTGTCCCCAAATACCCATGATACAGGGACCTCTTTAGCAGCATAACACAATGGTTAGTCTAGACTCATATAAAGCTTTCCCACTTGGCTATAAGAAGAGACAGTAGCTCATGAATACATAAGTCACAGAACATACATTTCAGAGGGGCTGAAATGCATTCAGGCTCTGCACTGACTTGTAAGCAAAGCGATCAGCTTCAGATCTTTGCAGGCAGTAACTCACAAAAAAACCAAACCTTTTAAAACTATGGGATGCTAATAAGCTCCTTTCAAAAATGGCAAGTCTACAGAGATTTGGGAACAGCCTGCCCCACACAAGTCACGAACTGCATGGGGCAAAGGGCCAGCTGTAGCGTATCTGTGGAAAGAAGAGGTTTTTCAAGCAGCCCCTCCAAACCTGGTGGCAATGCCAGCACCTTCACACTAGATATCTGCACAGCTGACACAGGTGGCTCTCTCCAGAAGCTGACTTTAGGCAAACTCATGCTCCAAGGAGACGCTCTGCAGTTTGTAAAGCCACGTAAGCAGGTTGGGGCTGAAATTGGTGGCCGTGCTGCCAGCGCTGGCACTGCCACGCTGGATCCCTCCCATCGCAACCTAAAAGCCAAAATCCCTCATAGCAAATGCCCTAATGGTTCTCCTTGCTACCTATTTCTATTCTGATTTATGGCAGTCTCCTGTCCCCCTCAGCAGCCCTTGCTCCCAATAGGAAGAGATGTGAGAAATAAAGCCTGGTCAGCTTGATGGCAATAAAACCCCCCGTGAAGTTTGTAAGAATGTTTTTGGAGCTGAAAGGATCCAGGGGAAGGAGAAGTCAGTGGAACTGTTGACTTTTTTAGTTGCTGTTTTGTTTTATTTATAAACCTTCAGAAATCTCTCTTAATACTTCAGATCACAATATATTGATTTCTCAGTTGTATAGCTTGGGCTGAAAAATAGCAATGGTTTTATTCAGAGAGTATTTGACCAGAATTGCTCTGACACCATCAGTCTGCATTGGCTGTGGACACCGATGCAGTGGTCCTCCCCCTGAAAGGATGCTGTTCAGCACGGAATTTCTTGGGATCATTTAGCAAAAGGACTGCTTGCAACTCTGCAAGACTTTGCTTTAATAAGGAGACTGTTAGCACCTTTTGAAGTCAAATGTTGAACACTGCTTTAACTATGACGGTTAAAACTCTTACAGCAGCCTAGAAAGTGGAAAGGGTTAACTGATGGAGTCAAGATCCAGTGTGCTGCAGGAAGATATACTGTGTTTCAGACACAAACTATTGGACTTCACAGTGTTAACAGGGAAAATAATTCCCTCTGCTGCAGGAGTGAGTGGAGGAAGATCTCTTGACTGTGTTATGTGGGATACCATGGCAGACGATTTTCAAACATTAACGTCCCCTGCCTTAAAATCTACGGTTTAACACAGCACTCATCCAACTCCACCAAGTTCCTCGAGGGACTGCTGGCACCAGCCTTGGGAAGCTCCTAGAGCAACATGTCACCCAAATCAGGCCTGGCTTATGTAAAGGGAAAGGTTTGACCTCATACCCCAGGGAGCCCAAGTGAGAACAGGAGAAATCTGATACACTTTTTCTTACTTTTTGACAAGAGGCAAAGTTTGCCACAGGAACTGCAATTTTTCTCACATTCATAAATACTCTTAAGAATCTGTATACAAACTGGAGTCAAACTTGCCCAAATCTGAGGGAAAACGAGGGGAAAATAAAGTAGATAAAGAGTAGTTTTGTCACACAACTGTTTACTCGCTTGTGTGAGAAATCACTCAAGAGGCCAACATCAACAATGACTCTTCGTTCCCACCTCCTGGCAGGTTGTGTCAACCCTCACTTTACAACATAGTCAAGTGGAAAGGGGGAACAAAACCTTCTCAAATTGAATTTCCACCATATACAAATAGCTCAAGTTATTTCAGTGAGCACCTCTTTCTGCCAAGTACTTTGTCTCCCTGATAAACACCAGAACCACCAGGCTAAAACATTGTTACTTAAGAATTTCAAGCCATGCAGAAAAGCTCCAAAAGGATAACACAGATCCAGTATAACACCATGGTGGAAGCATTTGCCATGGAGATGGAGGCTTGTGCCTCCCAAGGCAGAAGGGGAGATTAAACCTGTGCCTCGCAGTTACCTGCCAGTGGGGAGGGCTGAGGAAGGACCGTTACAGGCATTTTAACAAGCAGCTCATTGCTTTTTGCTGCCCTTGTGACATGCAGATTTTCAGGTAACATACAGCCTTCCGTGACTGACAAATCACAGTTGCTGGCTTTTTGTTTTGGTGAGAAAAAAAAATCTGAAAAAAATACCCCAAAACAAAATAAAATCATTATTTGACTAATCAAAAGGGCTATTCACACAGCCCTTCTTGGGTGCCTATGCCCATTTTTAGGAGCAAGAATCTGATAGGAAGCTAATAGAGTTAAATCCTAAATCTTTTAGCTATCTATGAAAACAGGATTTAAGACTCTCACATGGATTCAGTTCTTTTGACTATTGTGTACAATAGCAGTTTAAGCAGTTATAGCAGTTATGGCAGCTATTAGAGGTAGAAAAGTTTAAGCACTCAGGTGAATACATTCATGTTAGTCTATATTTGCAATAGCAGTTCAATTGCACTCTTTGGCATGGACAAAAGAAACTAAAGAGAAAAGATTGCTATGTAAATAGTCTTCCCAGCAACAGAATGGAAAGTTGCTATCAATTACATGCTTGCATTCAAATAAGCAGTACTTGGTATATATCAAATAAATTGCTGTCTAACTCCTCAGAAACAAATGTTAAGTTTTCTGACATAGCGCAGTTGTGTTTTTCCCTTCTATGTCAGGAGGACAGCAAAGTGCTGCCTTTGTCAGCTTCATAAATTATTAAATAGAATTTTGTCATTTCAAACAAATTTAAAGAACTTTTAGGTGTGTATCTGTGAATGCTAAAATACAGCTCAGGTTGGTTTTCCTCTTTCTCATAGAGCACAAAAATAGAAACATGCACTCGAAGGCATTCAGGCCATGAACAGAAATAATTTTAAAACCATTTCAGTGCTCATGAAGCTATATGAGCATTTTCTTACTGCATGCAGGTGTGGAAACTATCCAGGCAAATCCTGCCTCTCTTCCCAGATTTCCTAAGCATAAGGAAAGGACATTTGTGGTCTGCAAAGCAAACATTCTAATGAGATAAAAATGGGCTATTTCCATCAGCAAAGGAAATGGTCTGAGGCATTTAGGATCCAAATTTAGGATCTGGATATGGACAGGATTCCCATTAGCTCAAGGACGTTCACACCCAGGCCGTTGATTTAGAAGAAAAGAAAAAAGTTTTGTCAAAATCCACATTGGCTTGTCGCAAAATACTGTAAGTCTTGTGAGTACGAATGACTGTCTGGATTTTTGTTAAATTTATCATTTAAATAGTAAGAGTGATTTTACATGCAATATGTTTGAGGTGGGGGGCTTTGGAGAAGGGAGATGATAAAAGCTGCATTCACCCAAACACCAGGTTTGCATGTACTTTCTTGCACTGAACTTTTTGCAGCTGGCATCCATTCTGAATTCGCACATTTGATACTGCATTTTCTGAGACCCATCATGTAGATCGATGTGTGATTTGCCGTTGTGCAGAAACCCTATTTCCAGTGTAAAGCCTACACAAGGGCCTGTGGCTCACAGTTCCCTAGCAAGGGGACGCCACTATCTGCACCCAGATCAGCCTGAAGAGACTCCTATGCACATCCCCCCTTTCTCTAGAGATGGTCTCCAACCATCAACCTAAAGACTAAATTGCACGAGATGTGAAGAACTGAGATTGGACCAACATACAACAAAGATTAAAAGATTCCAGAGGACAAATGAAGGTGAAGCATGGCTTTGTATCTCACTGATGAGAGCCTTCAGGTTTCCAGCGCAATCCTGGGTGTCCTCCCTCAACTAGTCATGCATTTCACATGCAACAACCCTTGCACCAAGAAACCCCAAAGCCCTCGAACCAGGAATTTTGTTCAGTCTAGCCTTCCATTTCAGGGGAAAACAGCCTAGGGCATTCTAACCTGCAAATATCATGGAAAATTTAAAAGAAAATACAGGACAAGTGCCGGTTTTATTAGTGTGACTTTTTAGCTTACTTTAAATACAGAGGGTTAGATTAGTTAGATGCTCAGGCACCATAAACCAGGTTAGCCCTTCTGTCCCTCAAGAATCACACACTAACTTGCTACGTCAAAGATCTGCTTGAGTTTCTTTAACCATTAAGATAACGATTAAGTTTTCAAATGAATTCTCCCATCTAAACTCCTGCTACTAAATAACTGTATTCTAAATAAAATCTTTTTCCTCTTTGACACCTTATCTTTTCTAACAGTAAACAAATTACTGTTTACAAAAAGACATGCTGCCTGTTTTGAGCCAGAATACTGTACCATCTTGCAGAAGCGCCTGTTTTGGCAACCGAAGGATTGACACTCCTATCAAAATATGTTCTGTTTGTCACCTGCAAGTATGTATTTTAAATGAATTAATAACAGGACCACATTCATGCCAGGGTCACTGGTCATTTAGGAGTCTGTGATGTAGAATTCCTGAATCAGGGGAAGAGAACCCCTTGTTCATACAATCTAACTGTAAATTGCGTGCTCCTGTTCCTTGTGACTCTGTTTCCATCCTGGATACTACATAAGGTTAAATCAACAGTGTTTCATGTTGGTGAGGGAAGGCCTTGAAAGGAAATGTGACTGTTCCTAACAGGACTAATACAGGCTAACATCAGGACATTACCTAGAGATAGGAGAGAAGTTAAAACATCTGCAAACCCCCATTAGAAACCCATCTCAGCCCTTCGGAAGTTGTGCATTGGCCAGTGCTTTCCTACTCCTCTCACATTGCATCTGCATCACCTCTGGGTACCATAACCTATGTATCACTGCACAGATCCTAACACTAACTAAGAAAAGGTCAGTGTAGAAAGTTAAGGCAACCTAACAACTACTCTGACCTGAGCTGTCTGTTAAGAGAAAAGCCTATATCCACATACGTATCCATAGATGAGCAGTAGAATTATATATATCTGTGTACATTGTAAATACACACGTACACCAGCTCCCTGACACTGAATGCTTTCATGACAAGGTCTGTATACTCAAGTATCCATCACTGGTTATTTTAACTACCTGTTTTCTAAGGGACCATACAAACATTGCCATAGCACGCGTGTGTCCTTCTGACTTTAAAGTAAATCATCATGCTCCTATTTTGAGACTTCTGTTGAAACTTCACAGGTGAAAGATGCCTCACGAGTTACTGGGATAAGAAGTTAGGAGAATTTGTGCCCTCATGAGGAAATTCTATTCCAAAAGATGGCTTAAATTGTTTCTCCGTTATAAAAATAATAATAAACAGCATTGATCTGAAAGCTCAATCAGCACTTGTTAGCTCAGATTTTTCTGACTCAGTGTGGACTGCTGGCAGGGAATTGGCAGGGAAATTAAGCACAGATGGTATCCAGGACATGGGGAATATATTCAATATAACAGAATAATGGTGTGGCAACACCCTTGTGCCTCAGAAAGCAGCATCTAGTTGCATTTGACCAAGTAACGCTCTCCCCGCATTATTAGCAATTTTCACAGGCTTTTTGACTGTTGTTTTAGCATCACAATGAACATGGTGACTAAACAACTGCATCCCACATCCTTCACCAGAATGGCTCACAGCTTTGCCATGGGCAGCAGCAGGAGGGGCTGCATGGGCAAAGCCCACAAAGCTTTTTCCCCTTCCACCAAGTGACAATAAATAAATAAAAGTATAAATACCACACAGGGTCCTAGTTCTTTGAACATGCCTCTTGCTAGAGTGCTCCCAGAGGCCTGCTTTTGGAGATGGCAAATTAAAGAAGGCATTGGAATATCGCAGAAATGCAACATTTGACTCAAACTCCTACTGCAGCCACACTGAGCTGGTTGGCAATGGATGAGTAAAAGCAGAGGTCAGGTAAGTACATGAGACATGTGTGAGAGACAGCGTAGGTATGTATGTGCATATAAATAATATCACTATTCCAACACACTTTCAGCCTGGCATCACCAGGTTGGTCTGAGTGTCCAAGCTTTAGCAGAAGAGGTTGCAGAAAGCCAACTGTAAGCAAAAAAGTACAACGGGTTCCAATAACTGGGCTTTGCACGATACCCTTCCTTTCCGTGAGTCAGAGAGCTTCTCACTAAATGCTCTGCCTTCTCACCTGCCCAGGGTCTCCCTTTAAAACTAGCTTCACTTTTAAGCATCACTGGTGCTTGCAAGCTAGGTACCAGCCTCACCACACCTGGTCAAGTGAAGGTGGCTGAGGAAAAGAGACTGGGATGCATGTGGGACTCAAAGAAGAGCCTCAGCCTCTTTTCACTTTACATGCAAACCCCAACAGCCCTGATGGTTGCATTCATGGGCACTGAAATGCAACTGGGGTTAAAAGAATTCACTCTGGTAAATGAATTAGAAAGGCTAAGCTTTGATGCTGAAGTTCACAAGTAACTCTGTGCATGTACTTGTTTTGGGCTGGACTTCCTAAAGGCTGAAGTGAAATATTTCATTCCATTTGGCTTTTACTTCAAGGTGGGATCCTGGCTGTCCTGGGTGCTTTAAAGATCCCACTTTTTGTCTATTGAGCTGCAGAACAATGAAGATAGTGTCAGGGAGATAGTGTCAGGGTGACAAATGCTAGTGAAAATGCTAACCACAAAAGTCAATGAGTAGAAACCCCAGGACCAGTGTTTGCTGCTTCTCATGGAAGTTGAAAGGAGGAAAAGAACCCAAGACAGGAGAAAAGAGAGGTAGAAGAGAGCATCAGCTCCAGAAAACCTCACCGATGAGCAACATCTTATTCCTCCTCAGAACCAGAGGCAAGGCTTGAGCCCTAGTTTTTCAGAGCAAGGGTGAGAAAGAGACACTTGCTGTCTTCTGCCTCCTGTCTCTTCAAAGCCTCAGGCAAGACCAGGAATGGTGGCCCCAGCCCACAAGTTACTTCAGCCAAAGCCTTATTTGGCACATACACAAAATTTATTATACAAAGCAGCAGCATGGTTCCATGTGAGGACTAAGGCATGCACTGAAATAATTTGTGGGAAGATTCACTGCTGAATCTCAAATTCAAAGTACGACTGGAAGGAGAAGTAGTGTCATTTACAGTTGGAGAAACAACTGGGGAAACACAGGAAGCAGGCTAGCTTTCAAGACCCAAGCCCTTCTCCAGGCTATGTAAAGGAAGCTCATGCCCTGGGAAAGGGCTTAGGTACTTCCTGCAAGAGAGTATCTTTTATTAAACCAAATTAATAAAAAACGGCACTCCAACAGTCCTGACCTCTGAATTTTAAATTGGTATTAACTAACTTGATCTCTGATGCCCTTTTCAGGAACTCGTCCTCTGATGTCAATTCACAACTACAAAAAGACCACCTCTGTAAAGCTTTCAAAGGAATTGCATTCCCTTGTAGACAGAAATCATGCTGAAAAACAAGATCTCTTTACAGATAGCTGTGGCCAGCTGGGTCTATAAATGATGTTCACAGGATCAGCTCACTGCTTACAGCCCATGGAAGGTTTTTTCCCCAAAACCTATGAGAACAATTTGGCTGTTAAATGTAATGTTACATTTTATGCCCTAAATGCTTACAAATTCAAGGATTTGTTATGACTTCAAATTCTGTTTCAACCAAACGCTTAAGCAGGTACTTAACTTCAAGCATTAGGTCATCCCCAAAAGACAACTGCAAATCTATGCGGTTGTGCTAGCCCCAGGCTTCAGCTCTGAAGCCTGCTGTCTTCTGTACCCAACCTTCTTATTTACCAGGCAATATAGATATGCATGGTTTGCGCTCATGTTGCAATAATCTGAGTGTCAAGACCAGCTGCCACAGGCAGTGTCTGTGTAATCACAAAAATTCTTCTTCAACCTAAACTTAACTGCTTTCTTAAGTCTTCTGCTGAATCGGGGTCTTCTGTGTAATGTGTAGCTGGGGATAGATGCCTAATTGTAGTACAACTTTACTTCTCTGCCAAGCAAATCCCAGAGTCATCAGAGTGATTGTCCTTAATTATTGGAACTGCTTCCCATCTCAACCATCCACCTTATTTGTTGGAGCACTAGCCAAGCAAAACTGAACGCAACAACAAAGTCACTAGCGAGCTTTTTGAAAATAACAGTTCTCCCTTTTCACAGAGAGAAATCAGCCTTGGAACTCCTGCCCATGAGCGGGGAGAACGGACCCATTCAACACTGAGCTACCTATAAAATAACTCCGCTCTTTGAGCTCCTTGCTATGTTTATAGATATATAAAGATAGCTACAATGCAAATGTTTACAGTCATTTTGCATACCCTATATGAAATAAATATCACAAGTAAATTCTAATACTCAAAACTGAATAGAATACAATGTTAGGGATGAAGTTACATTTGTAAATGTACAAGCATTAATACTATCTATTCAGCCTAATTTCTTAGTATGAAAGCTTTAGCAATTGTTAGCTACACTACACTTCAGGACTCATAATAAATGTTGGTCATGCCAAAATCTAAGAAGAAACAAAACCACAAAAATTCTCTACCATCCTTCCAAATGAGATACAGTTTTTGACAGATACTGTAATAATATAGTGGTTTCATGAAATTAATTAACATTGTCCAATATTAAATATCAAGTCTGGAACACAGGTCTCAATGTTCTACATGAACTCAAAATCAGAGCAGGAGCAACAGGTTTGTCAGCACTGTGTCCACACATAGCAAAAGCAGAGACAGCAAGAGTCTGTACCTGGACCAGAGCTGCAATTACCCAGAATAAAGTGAGAATAGGGGCAGCTTTACTGGCAAAAGGGAGGAGAGGTTGAGAAGAGGGACTGAACACAGACCCGGTTACAACTGTTGTTGCAGAATAGTTTGAAGAAATAGCCTAGACTCTGTAGCCTGGCCTTGCCAGCATAGTCCTCAAAAATGGCCCCCTTCCCCAAAAGCCAGTGATAGCATGTAGGAGCTCTGCTAGCAAGGACAGGTTGCAGATTGTGCTTGTGCAGGACAAAAAGTTTGTTATGCCAATGGCACATGGGGACGTTCATTCTCTGTATCCTAATTTAAGTATTTCTGCCAACAATTTCTCATGGAGGAAGTGGGTGATTCACAAGTACATCTTTCAGGAAAGAAAAGATCTCACACACTCAATGCCCTGACTCACCTTCAGCTCACACTACTGAATAATAAAATATGGATCCTGCCCTGGAAATTTGCTTACACCTTAGATCATGCCACTTTTCTCATCTTGCAAAGAGGTTCTTGAAGAGGATCTTCCTAGCAACAGCTCCTTCTCATGGATCAGGCTATCTAGCAGGTCCTCCTGTCTGTAGTTGTGATAAACCTTCAGGAAAGCCAGAATGGTAATTCCCAGCCAAGTCAGCCAGGCAGCCCAGAGACCAAACTAGAGAAGACAAGAAATGACAAAGAGGTTAATACTGTACTGTAAAAACAAAGTCAACTATCCAGGTAAGTATCAAAATCTCAGCTGGACCAAAATCCACGAAGTCACACCAAGTCAGACCCAGTGAAATCCTGGTCCCACTGTTCCTCGACTCTGTCAAGTTATTCCTAGCTTAAAAGGAAAAACTCTTTATGCACTAGAAGCAAAAATGCACTAAATATACTAATGAAAAAAAGAAACCTGTATAATCCAGGTCCATCCATTGAACTTCCCATATCTGACATTCTGGCAGGCCCAAGTTTCTTGGGATTATTTCACTTTTGTTACTGTAGAACTGCAAAACGTTTTAAGACATTTTCCAAAACTTTCTTCCCAAGTCCTTCAGACCTCCCACTACCCCTGGAGAAATATAAATTTTAAAATATTTCTATTCAAAACATGGCTGAGAAAATCTTACCAATTCAACTGTTACACTCTGAGGTAATTAGTTCACATCAGCATGAACCCAGAGAGCAAGAGAAACCCACTCCAATCCATCCAGGTTCCTGGTGGCTTATTTATACCTGGCATGAGATACCTGTGCTTAAAGCCTCAGATCTGCAATAGGTTCCATCACTAACTCATCAATCTCTCTTGCTTAACTTCATAGAAATAATTACATTTTGATTTGTACTGGTGCTTGAACATTGACCTCTCCCTCTCAGAGGACGCTCATTTGTAGTAAGACTTTCTGGCAGAAATTCCATTTTAATTCTATGATGCCTTTAGCAAAGGAACATTAATTGAATCCTTGTATTTCAGTTTTGACATACTGCATTTTTAATTAAAAAAATACAACAATTTAAACACTTCCAGACAGTAATACAGCTGTTTACTCTAATAGCCAATTTAGATAAGCAAGGACTACTTTTTAAAGGAAGTTTATGTTCCTATACACCTTACGCACTTCGGAAATTTTCTTAAGTATTTCTGCCCACACTTACAATTATCTCAGTTCACCAGTAAAGAATATTTTCGAGTTATACTATAAACCTTGGAAATAAGAGGTATTAACTTGGCTTTATATGGCCATATCTAAAGAATTGGAAGCTTTGCATTCATTTCTTAAGCACCACTTCCTTAATGAAATATTATCTTAAAGGCATTCAGATATCTGCTACTGCTGTGGTCTTCTGAGCATATTTGATATGAAAGACTCCACATGGATTTAGCCAAACTCACTGAAACCCCCAGCATCATTCTGATGTGTTGGAAGCATCTGAATGGAGGAAAGTGGACAGAGACAGGATCTGTATCTGTGTGTTTGTACCTGCACATATACACGTGCCAAATATCCAAAGCTTGAGTTAAGCTGCTTTTTCTTGCTTCTAGATTTTGTCCAGAGCCCATATTTGTAATTCTTAAACTGTCATCAATCTTGATATCTCCATTCAGACCACTGCTTCTAAGTAAAGCCAACCGTAGGAAATTATTGCACTTATAAGGAAATTATTGCTTTAGCCGGTAACTGTAGTCTGTTCTTGAGTTCATCTTTCTACTGTTTCAAAGAAACTTACTTGCCTTCCATAGACAGACCCATTCTCATGCCTTCATCCAACTCTGCTTACCACACCCCACATATCAGAAGACAATGATGCGGGATTTTGTTCCCTGCTTGGTCCTTTCTTCAAACACTCACAATTAGGATTCACTTTGACACTACTAGGTTCACCTTTGAAGCCAAATGGTGTTTCCCTGGAGACGATAGGCTCCCAGGCTCCTCATACTTGGGTGTTTGCAGAGCTTGGAGGCTGCACCTTGCAGGCTAGCGCTACCCAGGAACATCTGGAGGGATGTGGATCAGTCTGGGGAGCCGCATCTGATGGCTTGGACTGATCCTTCTACTCTGTGATATGTTAACTCCCCTTCAACTGAAGTGCTATGTGCATGGACCTTGACTTTTTTAGGCATGGCTCCCTGTCAGAGAAATGTCTTCTCCTGCGTATAGGTTACAAACTGTCCATCCTGAGATCACGGGGTGGACATGGACACTTAGTTCCCATGAACTCAAAGCTGTAGACAGATAATGGTTTACTTCTGCTACCCTCTCACTAACTGGCAGATTAGGAGGTAATGGCATATTCTTCTACACAATACGCCCTGTCCTTGGGCAGCATGAGATAAAGGGGTCGCTTTTATGGAGTATTTCTATCCTATATGCAGGTACATCTGAGCTGAGTGTCTTGATGTCAGTGCGGGCAACAAAGACCCAAAACTAGTTTGTGTCCAAGAGGCACAGTCACCTTTTAGGGGTGCCCCAGGCAAGCTAATGCCTCCTCCCATGCAGGACAACTTCAGGAGCACGTGTGTAGCCCTGCACAGTGGGGGTTATCCTCCTTGCAGCACCAGTGTGTGCTCACGTGTACAAGTGCTCAGGTTCCAGTGTTCACTGACTTTGAGTGTTGACCTAGAGCTATCAGATTCAATACAAAGGTCTGACAGCCTTAGAGGTCTAATCCTCAAAGATTCATCAGAAAACAAACCTATCTAAATGAAAGTAATCTTTAATTATTTTCAATGGCTTGCAGTTTTTATGGGCTCAGGCGATCTCAGACAAACTCATAGAAGGCAAAGCTAATAGTCCCACAATCTGGTGCAAGTCAGACATTATTTTGAACAGCAATGAAGAGTTCCAGGCGCGCCAGACTATAGCAACATTTGCAGAGGTCATTCTCTGGAGAAACGATAAATTTTCCATCATGAGTAACAAGATCAGTGGCCGAGTCAGGTTTTGACATATCCACATTCAAAACTATCTATTTGGAATTTAAAATGCAAATGTACCTGTCACTAACATCCTGATTCAACACTTGCTGAAGTCAGTGGAAATGTTCCCATTGATTTCAGAGGATGGTAGTTCGGCTCCAGCAATCCCAGATCAATGAGCAAATGGTAAATGAACTGGAATAGAACCATGACCTAGTCCGACCTACCTGTGCAATAGCAAACTGGTCGTAGAAAGCAGAGTTTTCTAAGTTCAGTTCAAGATCTATATCCTGTAACTCTTCACAGCTACCCAAGGAAGGCATTTGGAGGGGAAAAAAGAAAATTATTTCAGAGATACCAAAAAGGCAAAACAAACACAAAATGAAACAACATCTTAAACATGTTTCAAACAGTCACAATGGCATGTTCTATCAAAAGATATTTAAGCTATTGCAGTAATGAGGTTGCTTGCCAATCTTCTCTAAAACTAGAATAAAAGAAGCATGTGATTACTTTCTTTTTTTTTAAAAAAAAAAGTATAATTATGTAAGTGATAACACCAATCTTCCATAAGTGGAACAGTAATAGTTATTATGAAAACAGTATACTTAAAACCCTCTTCTCCCACAACCCCCGAGCCTCCCACATATATGCACCTGGCATCTCCCCAGGTTGGTTGCCTCACCCCTCAATGAAACAAAGCGTATGAGCCTCCGTTACCTTTTGACTTCATCAGGAAAAGCCTCAGAAGAAGGGATTGTGTGGGTGTTTTTGTTTCAGATGCTCCAGCAAGGAGACGATACTCTGATGGTAAGATAGAGGCTGCCTACAGATTTTACAAATAACTTGGACTTTTATTGGTGTGAAAAAACTCCCAGGATTTTGAGGTTGTCTTTCTATCTCTTGGTTGATTTCTGCAGCCTCTTCTCTCTCCTTTTCAGTGCTGTCGGTCATCTTGGGTTCTTATCCGAATATTCGATTAGACGTTTTTTGTAATTGAATTTTTAACCGAATATTCGAATAATTCGATTAATCGTTGCAGCCCTAAACAGAACATGTACTATGGCATTTTACAACATATGACAACGTGCAACATAAATGTATGCTTTAAGTAGTATGCTTATTCAATATCATATGACATAAAATGTCACCTTTTCCTCTCTCTTCATTGTTAATGTCTTTGATAGGAAAAAATCTACCTCAACTTATCATGTTTCCTGTAAGGAGCATAAGCATTATGGGATACAGTAGACCATTTTAGGAGCTGTACCTTTTGTGCACTGTAGGAAAATATCAACCATCTATATTTTGCACTTACAAAGTACTTTTCATTCTGTGGCCCTCAGGGCATCCATAGTACTGCTATGAGGCCACATCTTTATACCAAATTATGGATGACGGTGCGTTGTGGCACAGGCAGGATGAGTAACTTGCCCGGTGTCATACAGTGGGCTGGTGACAGAGCCAGGACAGCAAGCCAGGAGCCCTGACTCCCAGTCCCCTGCCCTGCTCACAGGACCACACTCCCCCCATTCTTAGAGCATTTCCAAATCTAGCACTCTTTTGGAAATAAAAATGTTTAAACTAATGGACTTCTTTAGCATATGTTCACGACTCTTAAAGAGACCATGAAATGCCTTGGAAATGTACTTTTCTTTGGGGAGTACTAAATGGAAAAAAAAAAAAAAGTTTTATTTGCTTTTTTTATTCCAGATGAAAAAAGTCTGGATTTCGACATTACAGATGCCTTTTCCCCCTTGCTCACCTTGCATGTAATAACTACATTTTGTATTACCACTGTTCATTTGTGCATGTATGGGGAAAAAAAAGGAATAAAATGTGTTCTTCAATACTAACCTATTTGGCATGCTTCCTTTTTCAGTAATTGCATCACACCACATGTTAAATCCTACACTCACTATAGTGCTAGCAATAAATGTGATAAACACCACAAAGATGCTGATCAGCAGATTCAGGAAGGCATAAAAGAAAGAGCTGCAATAAAAGAGAAGAAAAATGTAACTCATAAACAGCTGAAACACAACCTCAGCAGTCTCTCTAAGCAGCATACACTGAGCATAAAGATATCAGTTTCCATTTGAAACATATCTGCTTCAATTAAGAACACCTAATACATTGAAAAACTATGGATTATGATTTTGAGTCACATTAGCTTCATTTGTAAGGGCTTTTGATTTGGGTTGGGGTTTTTTTTGGTCATAAGAGGATGGGCTTTAAATCATAAATACTAAGTGGTGATTGTTCACACACAGCATGGCTTTCATTAGCTGTAATGATGAAAATCACCATTGTTAAAATAAATGTCATTAGCTCAAATTATATAGTAACTGGAGCTAAAATTATTTCATGACTAAACTGATAATTGGGACCAAAATTGCCTAGGAGAGGCAAACTAAAAATAAAACAACACAGTACTGATAGCTATAATCATTTTCAGCAATGTAACACAAGGTACTGCCATCACAGGACAAGAATCTTAGTTTTATGGGCAATTTGCAGAGCAGGCCAGCTTCTCCTGGGACTTCTCTGACTGTGTTGTCAGTATGGGAGTTCCGCTAGATGAATGTCAGTTTACCTCAGCCCCATTAAGTCTGCCCAACCAGGGCTAGCCCTAGGCATGTGCTGTCTTTGGAGTGGTATGGGGTGGGATGTGGGATGCTTACAGAGGTGCCATAAAGCCAAGGAATTGTCCACTCACTGCTTAACTCTGGCCCTTAGTTCTAGTTAGTGAAAACTTTCTAATCCTTTTCTCATTCATATGACTAAGTCCTTTGCTACTTGAAACTGCTCCAGGCAGGACTTGGGAAGTCTCGTTATCTGAAAACTGGACTCCTGCTCTAGGTTGAAGAAAGACTGGCAACTCCAGAAGACCGGTCATCCTATTCAGATTAGGTCTTAAGGATGAACAAAATGAATTGCTCACCAGTGCAACTCTCATTATGCTGGGGAAAGAGGGAGTCTGCTCACGCCAAAGAACAAACAAAATGTTAGTTTCTCTTCTCTGATGGCTCATTAAATGAAAAAATGAGAGGTTTTTTGAGTCACTGTTTGAATCCTGATCTGGTCTAGTCAATCCTAATTTGTACAGGTTATATACCATGGGACATATGTAACCTTAGGAGGACTTCTTTGAGATGTGATGGGGAAACAAGTACAGGTGCAGTTAGAATGTTTGCTCCTGGGTTGATGTGGCTTTAGAGGGGCTGCCTAGGTTCTCTCCAAAGTGTCAGTCATCCCATTCCAAAACTGATAGAAAAGAAGTGAAGTAAACCACCCTCGAGAAGCGCCCTCACTGACCGTAGCGGAACCTGTAGTGGGACCTGTAGTCAGCACACCTGACTTCTAGATGAACATTGAGGTGAATCTTATTCCTGTCCTTTGACTTCACAGGAATTGGTGAACTAGATCAGCTCACCTCCATGGAGTAATGGGGTCACCACATAGCAGAGGGAGCTGGTAGGAGCCCACCACGGTTTTGCACATTCACTGTCCCTGCCCTGATTTCACATCTAGCCTGGATTTAATTTCAAGTGTCACTGAAGCCATATCCACTATGTGCACCAGTGCACGGTATGCTGGGCTGAGAGGCAGGAAAGACTTGAGCTATGCACTGAATAAAAACAGAGCTGACACCAGAATTAGGAACAGCTCTTGAAAAGGAACTTTGCCAGAGTATTCAGAGGACTACCACCAGCCCAGGACCTCTAATCCTCCCTCTACTTCCTACCCTATAGCACAAGAAGTCCCAAGGTCCAAACTCTGACCTTTCATTGACAAGGCAGGGCTGAGCATTGCATTTGATTTGCACTGGCCAAGCAGTAACTACCACCTTGTTGTGGAGGCTCCTCAGGCCAGGGCATCCTGGTCGAGAACTGTGCTGTACAGAACTCCCTGCCTCACTTATTTTTCTGCTTAGATCGGAATTTCAAACTACACGTTCCAGAGTGGGTGGGTGCCCTGTAACAATAAATGCTTACACTCAAAGTAGAAGTCACTTTGCAATCCTAGTAGTGAAGTATCTGAATACCTTTCAGCTGAGCTGAACAGTCCCAAGCCCAGAGCACGGCTGGCAGCCAGCACTTGCTTTTCCTACTCCTGCAGGTAACTGGACCTTAGTCTGTCCCTGAGGCAAGGGGTGCTGAGACCCTTTTAAGGATTTTTAGCAGTCCTGACTGTCTGACAGCAATCATTCAAAGCCATTGCATGTGAAGACCTGGCCACCTCGCTAGGAGGCGTAGGGTGCTAACCCTGACTGCCTCAGGCTAACTTGCTCCAGAGCTGGCCCAGCAGCAGTGACCCTGCTCCATAGGATCAGCAGTGATGTCATTCTGCTTCTTCCTCAATTGCCTCTAATCAGAAATGGTTGTTGTCATTTATGGTGAGGAACTCGCATTTATCTCTCCATGCAAATGGACCTGTTTGCACACCCATTTGAAGTGTTAACAAACAGCTGTCTAAAATCAGAACATAGTGTTTTTGTGCCTCCTTTCCAGACAGACAGCGGCCAATCTGGTACAGAACAGACCTCCTTTCTTACTAGAAAACTGCTGGTTTCCAGCAGCTTCCTTCTCTTCCTGTTTTACCTGTCTGTGATGCTCTATGGCTGTCTAGTCCTGCCAACGTGCTCTGTCTTTGCTCCCCACCACCCCACAGCCTGCTGCCTCCTTTCTTGCCTGGAATAATTGTGAACAGCCTTATACAACTGCTAATGCTCATCCCAAAAGCATCGGAAAGCAACTCCTAAAAGGCCAATTTTCAGGGGCCTGCCCAATAGTTTTAAACTAAATAGCCACATTTGGAAGCAGGCCAAACATGTGACTGAAATTTCCCTTTTACACAGTTCTTACTGCTGGTTTCTGCAAAAAATTAACCAGTTCTGAATGGCAAAAATGAAAAAAGCATCTAGATTCAAGTAATCCTCTGTAGGTATCTGATGGCCTGAGGAAAATGAATTCAAATGTATTGAATACATTGGTATATTTAGAACTTCCAAGGTAAGTTCTAATATGGAAATAAGTTTCTAGCTATACTTAACTATAGCATGTTTTAGCACTAGACAGATCCAGAGTGGTCAGAAATAGCCAGAGAGACAACCCTGCTATCCAGTCCCCAATACTAACAATATCAGGGTGTTGTACAAGCCCAGATGTGCATAACAGCCACCAACCCAATAAACCTCCAGTCCAAATAGACCTGGAAACCAGTGATTCACCCTTGGCATAGCCCCTAAACATGGGAAGACGGCTTTCCTAGTCTAGCCAGCCACTAATGCGTGCTCCTGCCTTCCCAGCTGTGTGCAGCTGGATGCTCGGAGGGCCCTGGCCCCGTGGCACCCGCAGGCTGGGTTACCTGTGCCAAGGGCTCTACCCAAAGTGGCAGGACGGGCCACCAGAGAGCCAAGCACAAAGCACAGCGCTCTAGAGCTGCTGCCTGGACCACCAAGCACCTCACTGTTCCTGCTGGCCTCTGATGCCCATCGGTTTGTCCCAGCGCCGTAACCGGCTGCCAGTGCAGCTCCGCTGGTGCTGCTGCTGCTGCTCTCCTGTCGTAACCAAGCGATAGTTTTTCTCCGCAACAGTTGCCATGTCCACCATAAAAGCAGGATAAAAATAGAGGGGGACCACAAACCGCTTCCTTCTGCCCCCTCCCACGCACAACTGTGTTGTTTCAAGGTTTTTGACATACCTGGCGTGTGCCTGGGGAAAGCCCCCCCGCCTTTGCAGGGGCAGGTAGTGGGACCATAGTCAGGAGGTATCTGTGAGCCCCAGCCCCAGCATTGCCCCATGGTTCCCCACACCCTCCGTGCCCACCACAGCAAAGACGTGGCCGGATGCTGCTGCCAGACTGCCAAAGGGTAGCGGGCACATAACAGCAAATCTGGCCCCCCATCCCAAATCCCTGCGGGGGAGCATCCTCCGGAGAGGGCCCCGGACACGGGTGGGGGTGTACATGGTGTGTGTGCAGAGAGATGCAGGCAATCCCCTGCCTCACCCCAAACCCCTCTAGGGACCAGGATGATGTGGATGGTGCAATGCCTGGTGCTTCACTCCCAGGCTACTCCCACTTGCCCCAGCCTGCAGGAGGGATGGGCACCCCCTGCCCTTCCCAGGGGTACTTACTCCTCATGCCCTTTGCAGAGGAAGAAGAGGGTCCTCCAGGCCTGCACGGTGGCCAGCAGCAGGGAGAGGAGCCCGGTGAAGATGCTGAAGCGGCAGGCAGCCTCGGGCCCCCACTCCTCCACGGTGAAGCGCTGCCTCTCCACCGTCAGGTTGGCGTTGAGCCACATGCCCTCGGTGAAGAGCAGGCACCGGCCGTGGAAGTCGTTGCCATTCTCGGAGAGTGGCACCACCACGATGAAGCTGAAGAGGAAGGCCAGGAAGTAGCAGATGCACTGAGCGAAGAGGAAATTGCTGAGCGCCATGTCGGCGGCTCTGTGCAGGCAGAGGGAGGGAAGGAGGGAGGGATGCAGGAGGCAGGGATGCAGGAGGGAGGGATGCGGAGCGGGAGGTGGGGGAGGATGGAGGGATGAAGGGAAGCCTGCAGCAGCAGGGGGTGGGGAGGGAGGATGCGCAGTGCAATGCAATGCAATGCGATGCCTCCTCCGGACACAGCTGCTGCCTCTTCCGCGGCCCCAGCTGCCACCATCGATGGCTTCAGAGCTTGTGGGGGGAGCGGGGAGGAAGAGCTGGAGCAGGGGATCCCTCTTCTTCGGGAAAATCCAGCCGCTGATACACCCTGGTGCCCAGGGGGTTAAATTAGTTGTTTCTTCCCTAGCAGGTCTGGGAACCACCGGGCTTTCAGTGGGGTATCTCCCGAATGACATAGGACACTGATGTGGTGTCAGTGGCTGTGACACACCCCCCACCACCACAAAAACACCGCAAAACAGCTTCATCCTGGTTGCTGGATCCCAGCAAGTTTTGGCCCCATATTCTAAAAATCTGACCACCGGCCTCACATGGTGGCAATAAGGGACAGGGTGCACAGCAACCGTGGGACTTGCAGACTGAGTGGGTTTGTTCCTAGGCCAGCTGGTCACACACACACCCCCCCACACCCCCCAAAGACATTGCAAGTGGCAGCAAGGACTCACCAGAAGTGGAATAGTTTTTGTTGAGCTTTGGTGTCAGCTGCCCAGGTTTGGGATCACCTGCATTGTCCCCTGGCTGGCAGATGGAGTAGGGGTGAAAGAAAATAATCCTGAGCTCCAGCTGGACGCTGAGCTAAGAATGGACCAGCAGAGCAAATTCCGTGCATGGCAGAGATAGCCACCACCCACTCCATTCCCAGGGATGGGCATCCACCCTGCTCTGCACTGCCAGCGACCAGTCCCTTACCCCACACCGCTCCTGGAAAGACATCAGAGCATTCGCTCAGCTTTAGGGCTCAAAACTATGTGGCCAGGATGCAAGAAAGCAAAAGCATCAGAAAGAGGGGGGTGACTTGTTCTCACCCACTTTTACTACTGTCTTGTGCAATCTCAGCTCTCCCCCGGCACAAAAGTTCAAACTAAACTGACCGCAAATTATAGTTTCCCCTCAATCCCCATTTCATTTTTCCATCTAAACATGAATCCTCTTTCCAACACAAGACACCAGAGTTCATCTCCAGTTACAGGTAAAGTAATTTTCTAAACCGATGTCCTAGCCACATCCAGTCTGAGATCAACTGCAAGTCTTGGATTATTTCTTAATCCCAGGGCTGTTTCTGCTCATTTTAGGCACCGTGCTACTTCCTGTGTAGTGTTTAGAGGAGCAGATGAGGGACTGGGAGCCCAAATATACTGCACATGGGATTTCAGGCTTCTGTTTCCATCGGACAGCAAAACAATTATTTTTCTATGTTGTTAAGAGGCTACAGATACAGTCCTGAGGCAGACACTGGGGAGATTCTCAGAGAAGACATTAATTCAGCTTCATTGTAAATAATTTGTAGTACATATTTTCTTGAAATCTTGCTCTACCCATACAGGGAAAGGGTTTTTTGTGCAGATACTACTTCTTGAACAAAAAAAATTGTCAGTACATATGCAATACGTCAGGCTGTTTTTCTGATCTTTACCCAACCCTGATCGTCAAAAATTGCATTTCAATTTTGCAAAATGAATTATAGAGCACTGGTCTGACCCTATGGGGATAGATGTGCACTCCTAAGAGAAAAGATTTTGCTGATACCTCAGTAAGGAGGAAAGTTTATTTCTCTTAACCTTGCTTCCAATAAGTGCTGTGTTCCCAAAGGATTTTGTCCTTTATCTGGAAGGAAATCAGACCTGGATTGAGCTGGAAAACTCTTCTTTGAAACCTGACACATCAGATTTGCTAGATAATGTTTTCTGAAGTTAACCTGGGAGGTCAACAGCAACATAAAAGCTCAGTTATTTCTTACACTGGAGCCCACAGAAGGGGCCAGCAGATGCCAAGGGCACTTTGCCTTGGGCAAGCCTGGTGCTCAGATCTTACCACCAGCAACCAGAGGGCTCAGCTGCTGGAGGGTTATTGCAGAGGTGAAACGTGAGGGTCACTTGTACAGCATATAAAGTTGTCTTTGCTGATGAACACACTCAAGCGAGCATTTATCAGAGAGTTTCAGAAAATACAGTTAAGCATCTGCAAATGTTAACAGACATGTATAGCAGCTGTCAGCCACCGAAATGCAGTACTTGGTCGGATGGAGTGACCACACGCTGGAGTGAGCGGAGGTAGGAATCAAACCTGTCAGCCACCACTTGTTTGGAAGCTGCCTGGATTTCTCATACTCTTCTCTCATGTAAATCCTAAAAAAAAAAAAAAAATTATGCTAGACAGGAACTTAGTGTCTGAAATATACAGCTAGCTTAGTGGAATAAATTCAATGGTATTTTACAAAGAAGACTTAAATAGGCTTAGTTTCCTTAAAATGGTGCAAGTAGGGGAGAAAGGCACAAGGCAAGATGAATGATTATTCATTCTCTCTCATATCACAGGGATATGAGATTGGGCAAATATACAGATCGGGCAGAAATTTTAAAACAGAGGAAAAGATGCACGTATTTTGCACAGCACATAATTATTCTGTGGCACTCATCACAGGACACCACAGAGGCCAAAAATAAATACCAGTTCAAAAAGAGATTAGAGAAACTAAGGGGGAAAAAAGCCCATCAGGGGCTGCTAAACACGGAGCTGGGGAAGTAACTAACTCAGGAAGTCCCTGAATGGCAGGTTGCTGGGAAGACAGAGCCACAAAATGATCACTCTGCATTTGCTAGAATCCTCCATTCTTCCCTAAATTGAGCATCTGCTGCTGGCTGTCATTGGAGACAGGATTCCAAGTGAGATGATCCTTCAGTCTGATCCACTATGGCATTTCAGGTTCTCATTGTAACAGCTGACATTACTAGCCTGCTCTCTTAGCTTTGTTATTCAAGTAGGTACAGCTCTTCCTCCAGAATTTCCCCCCCATGTCTTGGCTTCTGCAAACATCTTTAGGAGGGGGTTACCACTGGGGCAGATGTATGGTCAGTGTTTGGTCCCTTTTGCACTGTGGAGGAAGCCAGCTTGCAGTTGCCCAAGAGAGAGAGGCGGTAGACGTGTGATGAGAGGAGGCTGCACGTTCCCCCAGCTCTGGTGGTGCCAGCACAAGGAGCACAGTACAGATGTCTTCCTATTGCCACCCCACCATGACCAATGGCATCTTGAACACAACATCCCAGACCTGCTGCCCACAGCTCAGAGGGCCTTGCCTACTCCAGGGCACCCACCTGGACTTTCTGCATAGGAATCGAACCCCATCTCCTGTAGAGAAGAAATCCGAAAAGGACTGTGTGCTGAGATGGAATTGAAGATGGCTTGCTCAGCGTCAGGGAGGGTGATATGGAAAGTTTGTAAATTCTATTTGTCTGAAAAAAAGAAGCCACAAAAATAAAACAGGCTGCAGGATCAACTGCCATTGCACCTCAGTGACAAGCAGAAAACCAACCCGGATAAATCAAGATCAGATGTACCGTATTTGCCTGTATTCCCTTCAGCCCCATATCTCCTTCTAGTCACTTGGCTAATCCTCTGTAGATCAAGCAACACTGTATAAGTTGGACTGATGTGGAATGACTGATGGGGTCTGTGGTTTTGGCTGTACTGCTCCACACTCCCTCTCAGGTCATTCGTTATGCCATCTGACATGAGCACTGCTCTCAAGTTGATATTTGTGAGGTAAGTGATGAATTTCCTCTCCTCTTGATAGCTCATTAGGACATGTTTTATTATGGGAAAAATTGTTGAGGAACTAATTATTCAGGCAAAAACATTTTTGTGAGCAACTTTATTTATTTATATATCTATTTTACCTTGGATATATCATTTCTGTGGTCCAAGAAAAATAATGGCTGCATGTCTAGAAGGTGGCTACCATCTTGATACCGGTAATGTGCTGCATATTTCTGGAGAGGAGGCACAGAGTCACAGTGGTATCTCTGCAGAAGGATGCCCGGGGAACAATATGTCTGTATCCTAGGCGGAGAAAACCAGTCCAAATGGCTGCTTTTGAGCCAGCTCTTCAGTCACCTAAAGGCAACTTCTCCCTGATTTAGTGATTTACTTGAGCTCAAATGGCTGCATCAGCCCATTTTACCAAATGGTTTAGCAAATGCAGCTTGACCATTTAACACAGCAAACCAGCTCCAGGCTCTGGAGGCTATTTTATTCAGACTCTCTGGTCGGTTTTATTATTATGGTAATCCATTATTATTATTCCACAAGTCTTGACCTATGGTTTTTGCCCTCTGAAACTAAGAGAAAGGATCTAGGAATCCCTCATATCATCTTATGGTAGTTACTGCAAGTACCACTTTTTGGGAAAAGATTCTCATGGTAATCACTATCTTTAAGAAGGTGTCTACCACTAGTTCAGAGGGATTATAGACAAAGTACCTAACTGTCAGCCACCTGTCACATCTGCATTTCTTCACAGCTACTACTGCGTCATGAATCTCTCAGGACATCTCATCTGGGAACATCTTGACATTTTGCGCTTTTTTTTTTTTCTGAAGCATTTTTTTTTAGTATCTCCATTCTGCTAGGAAAGCTGTCTTGTCTGTGAGGAGGTTATGGGGAGAGAAGGTGCCATGCTGTCAGACATTACTGGAGCAGTTGTCAGGAAGCAACTGAATGTCATTAATGTGTCCAGATACAATAACCTCTCTATTTTGATACCCAAAATAAAAAAAAACCAAATTCAAACATATTCATATTCTGAACTGAACAAGGCCAGGTTGTGGCTAAAATATAAATTTAAAAAAAAAAAAAAAAAAGCCTGAGCTTTTCAGAGCATTATTAACCCTAAGGTCTGAGTGACTACTGCATGTCAGACTCCACATAGCACCTTACAGCCTGAGAGAGCTATAACAGCCAGCAGGGGCACAGTCCCAAAATGGCACATTATTTGCTCACTTGCCTCTCCTGTCTTCTTTGAAGGAGGACAGAGGTAGTGACAAGGGTAGGACAAACTCTAGCAAGGCTCTGATCCCAGGTTCTGCAGAGGTGAAGAGTGCATTGAATAAACAAGCTTTGGGAGCAAATATATATTTTCTTCTGGCACCATAAAGATGTTAGAAAAGTGTCAGAGAGTTGGAGACTGATTAAAGAATAAAAGCAATGAAGCAAGGGGGAAAAGATGACAGAAGAGAGATCAGTGACTTAGGAACCCATGGAGTCCGAGAAATCAAAACCCAGCCTGAGGATAGATGTAAGTCCGCCCCACTTTAGATTAAATGGGGTCATTACATATTACATCAATATCTTACATCTGCAGCTTAACCTGTGACTGCTGCAATATCACCAGATCCAGAAGTCAAGCAGTCACTGAAGTTTTGTGCTTTGAAACAGCTCTGGATCTGTGCAAAACTCTGTGCTTCAGAGCTGGTCCTTTCTGTACTTACACAAACTCAGCATCCAAATCCCTTGCGTGCATACAGCAAAGCTTTTTGCAGTGTTCTGCTCTATTTCAACTGCTCTTTTCTACCTGAACAATTATTAGGAGGCACTATTTCCCTTGATAAAATGGCTATCCTGTGCCTCTTTCTAATGTCCTTGCCTGCTCTGTAGCACGAGAGGCACCAAACAGAACCTGTCCCTTGTGTTGCCCATGTCCCCTCTCTGTTTCTACCTCTTGCAGGAAGGTGTATTTAACAGGGCTGATTATTACGACATGCAGAAATCGAGCCGCAATTTTGGGAAAGACCTCTGAACTGTTTTATCCTCAGGACAAAACTACCTTTCCTGGTGACTGCCACTTTGTAGAGGTGAGTCTGGTGCCCACAGCCTGGTGTAGTGTGTGCCCAGCACTTGCAATGCTGCCGCTACCACTCTGAGCCTTCCGAAAATCGTGCTTAAGTTTTTGTCATGAAGGTCACTCAAACATTTCCCAGCCCTAATATGGCTTTGAAAAAGAACTTCAGCCTTTGCTGTTTTTCTTTGTTTGTTTTCTTTGTAAAACCATTTTTTATGTGCAGCCAGTAACTAATTTGTATCTTAAGACCCAGTCATTTCCCTGGGAAATTCTTAAGGTCAGTAATCAACAATCCACCACAAAGCTGAAAAGAAGAAAAAAAAAAAACCCCCTCTGTAAACCACATCATAGTTTTCAATGAGTTATCATTGTGATTAAAAAGGTTACAGGTTGCAGGGGGAGATATATCACAGAGTATCTCTGCTGTTCATTCTAATTAAATACAAGTTGAATCACATTTTAGAAAAAAACCAAAGCATCTCAAGCCCTTATCCAAGTAACTGGGTGCTGCTACAAATCAGCATATCTCAATTAGTTCCAATGCTGCTGCACTACTTTACACCAAAGGAGGTTCTGGCCCACCTGTCTTCGCCATTTTCTGTTCCACTCACATAGACATATATACTAAGAGCAGCTAATGGGTAGCATGCCAATTAATAGCATGTAGTTGCTTTATGTGTGACATATTGTACCATGCATTGATTTTTAATCTGCTCAAACTAGCATTTGTCATGCAGGGTGAAAGCCTGATGTGAGAAATAGCCTCTTCATTTTCCCTGACAACTATTACCACTGAACTAGTCTTCACTGCTCGTGCCACAGGCAACTGCTCCTGCCAAAAATAAATGCAAAGACTGAGGACAGAGCCAGTTTGCAAAATTAAACTGTCTCAAAAGTGAATAAATCAGGACAGAGAGGCACATCCTTAATTTGTGGAGACAGGAGGAACTTCACAATGACTGTTTACTGCTGATGAGGCAGCAAGGGAAAAAGAACACAAAACAGTGAGACCGGACTTTGCTACTGCCTGTGGATGGGACAATGCAGCTGTAATGGGGGAACGTGAACTTAAACTGCCTCTGGAGCCACAGATTAAGGGTAAAGTACAAGGGTCCGGTGGCTTCCCCACCACACATTCACGTCACAGCCCGCACTCAGCATCCTAAAGATTGTCAACTTGAATAAAGTCCCACCACCAAAATACACCTTGGGCAGGTAGCTGTGAAAGCTGAGAGCCAGCCCCAATAGAGCACAAGACACAAAGACGTAGAGGGAAATGTGATGACTATAGCCCTCAAATAGCTCCGAAGTGTATTGTGGCCTCATTAGTCACATTGCTCATATGCGAGATAGAGACAAATGTTCCTCAGCTCAGCTCCTCAGCTGAAGGCACTGGTACTAACCTAATTACAGCCAGCAGGAGGTCTGACCCAGTACATCATCTCTCGAGGCTACTGAGACAGAAGTGGAAATAAATAAAAAAATAAATAAAAAAAGAGCCCCACGTCGTCATATTCCTGGCTTCCTGCAGTTTTCAACTCAGCACATGAAACCACATAAAACCAGGTGGTTTTGCAGAGCTCCATTTCCATATTTCAGTCTAAGCCAAAAGTACCTACCAGCTAACACATGCTGGCTGGCCCCAGCTTATCCTGAGCATGGATGTCCGGTATGCATCAGTTGCTGTCGCTGGATTTAGCTATTGGTAATCAACAGATAATTGGATAGACATTTGGTTTTGAAAACAATAAACCCATGGGCTTTCTGAAGGTCAGAGGACTCACAAATGTTTTATGTCATTATTGGTCTCATGTCGTTAGCCTCTCTTGTAATGTTACGCAGTGTTTGCAAAATGTAGTCCCTCGGAGGCTTTAGAAACATTAATGGTTAAGCTATTTATTCCCCTTCTCATTAGGGTGTTATTTGTTTGTAATGTACATGGATGAATTATAAAAAGATGTGGTGGACTTTGTATTTAAAGGTCCGTACAGGGAGGATAACACCCACTGCTTGGGTGAATCCTGAGGTCCCCAGAAGTTACTGCGGAGCGGAGAGGCAGCTCTATTATGCAGCATTATTGCCAAGGGCCTCAAAGGTTCTGTAGGATGCGATCAAAAAAAATGGAATAAAAAAGGGTAAATAAAAATAGAGTAAAATAATGATTAGCAAATCAGAGATTCACATGTGAGCTCAAAATTACCTACTTTGTAGGTTCAAACAGAGGTCCCACCTTGTGTCAGAGACACATGCATTTTACATTGATCAAAGCAGAGCTTTGAATAGTTGACATAGGAGATGAAATATAGATCTGTGATTTGCAAAGTAAAAAGACAACAACAGCAATAATGAGACATCAAAATAGATCTGAATGTCACACTCCTGGGTGCAACCATAGTGATACCTTATCTTGTGGCAGAGATGAAAAGACAAGGAATACAAGCTCATTATTGTAACAATTACTTTAACAAGCATGTAAAAAGCGGGTTCGGTGGGGTTTTTGCTGTTTCTTGTCATATTTGGTATTCATTTTCCTTGTGATTGATCAACAATTGACAAATAATGCCTTTTACTAAAATGCACAGTAGGAGCAAGATTTTCAGAGACGCCTTGTGATGTTTGAGCACCCCACTAACACTGTCTCGACACAGACGGCAACGAACAGACCCATTCGGCTCTGTCTGTACTCTGAGATTGCCATAACTAGGACAAACTCAAGCTAATAAGTTCATTTGAGAGTTTCCTGCTAAGAACTGCAGGACCTGCTAGCCAGGCCATGTTGTCACATGGCTTGCGGATCAGAGGCAGGCTGTGTCCATCCTGTTTGGCAGGGGAATTCCCGTCTGCCTGCATTCCTTGCTGCTGCTACATCCTAATGCCTACCCCTCTTCAGAACAGGCAACAGAACAATCTACAAAAATAACCCCTCCTAGGAAAAGCCGATTAAAAATGGGAAAATGCAACGCTCCAAAAATCAATGATCTTGTCTGAAAGATTTCTCTCCACTCCTTCAGTGGCTGCCAACCACAGTGCAACCCAGCTTCTGCGGGATGTCCAGTCCCTACCTCTCCCTAAATGCGCATGTCATGGTCGAAACAACAAAATAGTGAAGGAAACACAGCAAACAGAACAACCATTGGTGACAGTGCTGAAGGAGGTCTAAAAAATTCACTTGACATCAATCTCTCCTGCTGCAAAGGCCAGAAATGTTCTTTGACAATAGCTGGCCGAACTCATGGGGATATTCTTTTCCTGACCAACTCCCGTGTAAATTCTTGTTGTTTAACAAAGTGTTCTGCACCCCCAATAAGAATAAAATTTGTCGCTTAATTAGGAAGTTTCTGCATTCTGAAAAAATGCTATATAAATGTGAAATATTTTTATTAACATTTAATGGAGAATTGAGTGCTATATTGACACTAGAAAATGGACTATATTATTTTTATACTGTGATATGCAAATATACTCATTGTTATTGCAGATTAGGCGACTAAATTTGCTAATGTTTTTTAATAATGTTTATTATATTCCTCTGACAAAAATACCCATTAAAATACCACTTAAAGAACATGAAGACTGCAGACATCTGAAATTAATTCCAATATTTTTTTTAAAAAGCAAGTTTTAAAAATTCAGATCTGTATTTTTCTGGTTTTACAAATAGCCCACCAAATCAATATTTCAGGAGAGTGAATCAATATTTCAGTACACTGTGATATAAAGTAAAAAAAAATGGTCTATTAACATCTTTTTATTAGCGTGTCAATTGCAGTGCACAAAATTTGCACATATGGGTAAAGAAATTGTTTCCTGAAAATGTGCAAATTGCTACTTCACTGAATGTAAATGAAGTGCTAATTGCTCTTTGCAAACAATATTTATGCAAATTATGCCCTACTATTACATAGCAGTGTGGAGTTTACATGTACATTTGTCGCATTTTTTTCTCCATCCATTTGACAGTGCCTGGACATCAAGACTTGGGCTATTACTCACTTTCTTTTCAAGATATTTTATGGAGATGTGAATGGGTGCAGAATGGGAAAGGATTTGCAGACAGTAATATATCATGACCTAGAGGGGCAGAAGATCTAAATCTGTTCGATTATTCTGGTTCATCATTCCCTAAGCAAAGTATTTGCAATAAATGATTTATATAAAATTTGCCTTTTATTCAGTATGGGTTTTGACCTATGATGAGAAATTCCCTAGAAAATCCATTTTAAAAAACCCTCTGCTCTCTAAAATATACAGAAAATAACTTAAAGTAGCAGAGACCATCAGACCAAACATTGAATTCAAATGGATATGTTTGGACTTTGGGTTTGGTTTTTTTTACTGATGTTAATCTAGCTTTAGGAGTTTCCTCCTTTTTTTTTTTTTTTTTTAAGCAAGAAGAGCCTTTAATCACTTAAAGGATATCTGTTTGGTAATGTTCATGAACATCAACTGGAAATTTTCATCCTGAAACCTTGAAAATTCCCTGTATACTTATCACTACGGTATTCCCTGAGGTGAAATTCTTTATAACATCAGTTTTCCAAACAACTTCAGTGGTGTTCAGATTAGCCTTTCATAGCTTCGTTTCCTAAAATTTATTCTCTGGTATAAAAGATGTATTTTTTTTCTTTTTACAGTGTTTTTTATTGCCTACCAGAACGTCAAGATCTCAAGGCTTCAACCCTGCTGGCAACTTGCTCTCAAAAACCAGAAGACAAAAAATTCAGTGGAAGGGGCTGGTTTTACTCCTGTCTGGGCCGAACGGGTGGGACACATCACTGTACCACTGAGGAGTCAGACACAATGCAATTTTGAAATAAATATTTCTGGATGAAGGGAACAAGCATGCCTGGACGAGCTGGCCAGGGCTCTCACAAATGGTAGGGATTAGCTTTTATTGCTCTTCAGAAGCAGGCGAGATGCCTTCCCTGGGCACTGCCTGGTGGCCTGGGTTACCCTTTCTGGCTCCACTGCTATTCCTGGCTCTGAGAGCTGCCATATCACTCATGTCCACGGGATAAAATGTCAAATCCTTCCTCCTTTTGTAGCAGTGAGAGATTGTGCTGCATCCCATGGCCGGAGGGTTCACCCCAGCCCAGCCAGCCTTTCCCAGCAATGGGTTTTCAGCGAGATTCACCTTTCTGTGCCAAGGGCAGGGCAAAGCGGTAGCACGCCATGGAACCCTGTCTCACAGGACAGAAGGGAAAAAGAAACAGAAAACAATGCAAAACCTCAAGGCCAGCCTTGAGTCTGCTTTTAATTTTGGAAGACTTCTTCAAAACAGAGAGGATGTGTCAGGCACAGCCTGACAGGTCAGTGGTGGGGCTCCAGGCTTGGAGCAGAGAGCAGAATACAGGCAAGTGGGGTGCAGCAGCGCACGGAGGCACGGCTGTGCAATGGGCAAGGGGCAGAGCACACCTATTTCTAATCCCAGAGCACAACACACCCGCAGCAGAGGTGAAGATAAGCACTGGACCGAAGAGGAAAGCACACAACAAGAAAGTTAACACCAGTTCACTGGAACAGGTTGTGCTGGTGGGAGCTCTCACAGTTTTTCATTTTGGAGCACCTCTGAAGGTTTCTCACTTTGAAAAGCTCTCCCTCTGTGAGTGCTTTCACACCCAGTCACTTCTTTCTCTCAGAAGAGATGGGAAACAGCCATCTTATTCCTTTTTCACAGAGCTTTCCAGGATGGGATACTCGAACTTCCCTAAGGAAATACTGTATCTTTTTTTGTAGTGCTGGTAGACGGAGTCTGTGGAATACAGCTCTCATAAGAGAAGAATGAATCCTCCTTCTTCAGTCTTAGGGATTGCTCCTCTATCTCCAGGGCTATCCAGTCCTCAGGTACTTCCCAGGAAAATTCTCAAACATCCCTCCAATTCAAGGCTAGGTCAGCAATCAGAATTTCTTAGGGCTCACAAACAAACAAGTTCCTCTGGCTCAGGGATTTACCTCACCCCAATTGAGCTGCAGCAGCTGCTTCTTTCCACACCATGAAATGGCTTAATTCAAACACCCTAAAATGTTTTAATTCAAACTTTCTTGAAAGAGCTTTAAGTTAATGTGGTTTATGCAAGACAAGTTTCCTTTCTTCTTCCTGATGCTGAACACAAATTGCTTCCCTTTTATCTGCATTTGGGACCACAAGTAGGCGATTACGTCTTTAGCACTGGCTTGACTTCAATTTTCCGTAGCTGCCTCCAGCAAAACCAATCTGCACAGGTTCTTCATAGTGACAAAGTATAAACAGTCTTCCTTGCAACTGATCAAGCATATCTTGCATGAATATGAAAAAAAGAAGTTAAGATGCTGCAGTTTAACTCACACTTGGAAGGGGCCTGGCACCCCCCAAAGAGTTTTCTAATTCCTATTTCCTTAATTTCCTCCCAAGGTCCTGCCCTGCTGCTGGAGGTGGGTGCCCTGGTAACACATTCTACCTTCAATGTGTCAGACTATGTCTATGATCACATTTTTAATTACTTCAGAGAACATATGTTAATGCTCACTCATCTTCAGATCGGGGAACATTGAGAGAGTCGGGAGCCATATGGCTTCCATCTACAGAGAGGAAAAAGGTGTGTCAAATTCCTCGCTCAGTTAGCTCCCAACAAGATTAAATTTACATCCGCGGCTGGGCACAGCTTTGGTGCCAGCGAGACAAGGGCCGGGATGCGTGGCCAGAGCAGCGTGTGCATCCCGTTCAGCCGCAGGTCTCTCCAAGCACACATTGGAGCTGCAGGGCACCGCCAGCGCCGTCCGCAGCCCCCGGCGCAGCAAGCACAGCCCTGTCTGCCCCTAGGACCCGTTTCAATACATGCTTCAACTCGAGCATGTCATGTGTCAAACGCTCGTCAGCTGCTTAAATGCTCTGTATAATCAGGGTCAGCAATAGCCTGTTTTCTGCATGGGTTTGTCCTCATTGGGTCAGCAAAGCCTTTGGGTTTAAACTCCTCAGGTTTAACGCCGTGGCTTAGGGGCTTTAGCGTTAGTTTCCTCTACCCCCTGTACCTAGATGAGACTTGTCAGGGACAGTAACAGCAACATCAGACTTTGACATTTGTCAGTCGAGGTGCACTGAAGTGCACATCTCGTCAGCAAAGGCAAAATCAACACCTTCTCAACAGATGAATAATATTGATGCAATATTACATCAAATAACAGTGAGGTAATATCTACTGCATGTAATCGCGTCCCCAGCCCTTCCATTTTAAACGTAATTGTTTTACTCTTGTTTTTCTCTGGCTGTTGAGGAAGACACAACACAAAGAGAAATCTGGTTTCAGCCCTTTCTCAGGCACCCAGGACAGAACCTGCTGGCAAGATTCCTACCGAGGGCTGACCACTTACAGATAAAGTGGTTGTAGAGGTGTCACCAAGGGCACACTTTGATCTTCAGGTTTTTATTACTGGTGATGATATGTGAGAAAACAGGGATGTTGTTTGCTCTCACACCTGAGATTGAATTTCTAGTGCTGGCAGTTAGGGAGGAAAAAACCCAAACATATCCTTGGGAACACATGGTATCTCATAAGGCAACCAGGGGAATGATACAAAGGCATATTGCTATTTTTAAAGTGGGTTTTCTGAGTACAATTGCAGTTTAAAATATATGTATAAATAGCAATCCCTCAAGCCTGCTAATGCCAGTCTCTTCCTGAACCAACAGCTTCTGAACAGTTTTGGTAGAAGGCGTCAGATTCCCTAACACCTCTCACAGTGGTGTAATACCAGTCTCAGACACAGACACACACCCCAATGTCAAAGGAGCTGTTTGGGATTTGCACCGCAGTCACTCAGAACAAGCTCTGACCCACAGTGCCGAAGTGCGAGGGAAATACATGTTTCCCAGACCCATGAATTTTTTATTAACCCATGACAAGGCCTCTTCTCTCACCAGCCAGGAGCAAGGGGGGATGCTGTCAGACCTGGCTGTCAGTCTCCCAGCGTATGCCAGCTCTCAGCATCCTCACTGCACTGCTGCAAAACTCCAGTCTGTAGACAGGAAAGGCCTCAGAGATGAGGGACCATAAAACAGGTCCACTCCAGAGGATATCTGATGGTGCTTCACGATTAGGATTCCCTAATTGACTCTCTCTTTGCTCTCTGAGGGCTACCTGGGCAAGGTGCTGTCCCTCGCCTGAATTGCCACCTGCTCCCTGCAACAGAAGAGCAACTTCGAACGGAAGCAGGCTCGTGTTCTGTCTTGTTTTGTTCAAGTGATTCAAGAGAAATCAAGAGAAGGAACTAGTTATACAAAAGCAGTCCCCTAGCGATGCAGGCATTGCGAGGGACATGTTAGATGCCCAGGCAGCAGTGGGATTACCTCCACAGAGGAGCCAGTGCTCAGTGCTGGGGGATAATTAAGCAGGGAGGAATGGGATTCCTGAAAGCTGAGAGCGATGAGTGAGAAGCCCTGTGAATGAATGAAAACTCCCTGCATTTGTTTGCTGTTGTGTTAATTCCTGACCACTGGTAGAAGAATTATCTGGCGGGGTAAGAGCCTCTTGTCTCCTTGATCAAGTTTGTGCTTAATGAATAGCGTGGGTGCTGCAGAGGGTGTTTACATTGCCCTTCTTTCCCCTCTCAGGCTGCTTTGTTTGACTTTGCAACAGAAACAAAAGTTATTAACAAAAATGTGTTGTGAGGGGTGCTGCTTTCCTGATGTGACCCAGGGTCTTCAATCTAGTGATAACTTCTCTAGTGTAGGATACAATTTGGAGGCCAACCCTGTCAAAACCCAACACACAAAATTCCAAGACTTTGTGTAATTAATATAATTTATTCAAATGACAAATTGGACTGCAGGGTTTTATTTATTCCAATAAAGTCTGCCTCTTTTTCCTAGACTGCAATCCTAGAGATGTTTTAAAACAAATATATAACCTATCCATCACTCTTCACAAACACCCGCCAGAAGCCAAAGTTAGCCTTTGTTTTAGCCTCTGTTTTAGTTGTAGAGCAAACTTACAAATTACACATTTCCAAAGGAAGGTGTAGTTTTAAGTCTTAACTTCTAACATTTTACAAGACATAATTTTCCAAAAGCCTTTTAAGTTTAATTTCTAGCCAATGATCATAGGCTAAATCATTTGCTTAAGATCATAAACTTTGCCATTTCCCCGGTGTATTTAGTGAAGCTTGGGCATGGTCCCATATTGTTCCTTTAGAGGAGAGTTTGTTCTTCTCTTCCAAGCACCTCCAGGAGAGGTTTGCTGTGACTGGCAAGGGCCAGAAACCTCAGCAGAGCATCTCTTCCCAGAGTGCTTCATTGGCCATCAAATCCACTCCACCACAGGACCATCTTTCAGCATCCCAGGTGCTGTCTCCTCCACCAAAATTTTCAAAGGTCACTTTTTCTATTTCTTAGAGGGGAAGAAAGTAGAAGGAGGGAAAAATACATTAGCTAAAAGGACTCTCAATGGCTCAGGGCCAACTTGTAGAGATGTGCAATAGATAATTTGCATCATAAAATCATATTGGCTATAGACAGAAACTTTAAAAACTTATTGGACTTCTCTTTCTCTGAGCATCCTGCCTGACTGTGTGTTTTTATATTCACCATAACAGTACATAGCTGTACTTCACCCCCACATAGGAACCATTTAAAACAATTTCAGCAATGATTTCTATTGGTTGAACAAGTTTTTTAGTCTCCGTAGTCAACAGCTTGTGGAAGAGACCACATTACTCAAACCACAATGACGTATTCAATTAAAAATATCTCCCACTTGATACATCTGGGAGTTTTGTTTGTTGGTTTTATATAAGGTAAAACAGGTAGACGTCAAACAGTGATCTGTTTTCCAAGTTAAAGGATTCCAATCTATTTAATCTTTCCTCTCTTTGCCTTTTTTTTTATTTATCTTCCTTGCTTCCTAGGATGCAGGGCACAAAGGTAAAAAGCTTTCATGCCAAGTATGATAGCCTTGAAGCCCATTTCCACCCCTGGTTCCCCAGCAGCGTGGCAGTAAAAGCCCCAGCCAGGAGAAAGTGAAGGGAAGACATATGAGCAAGAGCTCTGCGTTTCCAGAATCTCCCTCACCTTCCCTATTTTCAAAGAAAACTTCAGAGACTTTGGTTACGCACTGTTCAGAATGGAAACGTTGTGGAGGAGAGCGAGCACCCTTTCCCAACCTGCTCTAATAAGCAGCTGTGAGGGGGGGACACTAGTCCCCGCTTTGCTAGTGGGGGACTGACTTCCTGAAGTCCCTTCTCGTACTCCTGGAAAAGCAGCAATTTTACTCTCATTGTTCCTGCAGCAGAGTTCACATAAGAAATGCTCAGCAGGTTGCCTCTGGCTGAGTTTGATTTTGTACTTTTTATGGTGCTGAGTGTCTTCATTTCAAATAAAAGCCATTTCAGCCAAAAACACGTAACTGTTCTTTGTGTCTAGAACATATAATGCTACAGTGCAGTCTTTGGCTCTAAATGTGCACCTATAAATATCTTAACCAGGCACTCAGCATCACGCTATTGTTCCTCCCGCAGCAGCAGAAACTGCCTCAAATCTGAACCTTGGAAGCAAGGGAAATGTGAAGTGGATACAGAGAGGGAATGTATTCCTCTCCAGCTGACAACTCAAGGTTACTTCTGAGGTAAATAAACTGTTGCTAAAGAGATTTCTCTCTCTTTTCTGATAATAAAGTTGCGACATGCTGAATTTGACTGCTTTTCATTAGAGAAGAGTAGAACAGGTCAGAGGGTGGGCAGGTTCAATTTGTTGTTTCAGTGTATAAGCGCTAAACAGCTTTCTGTTACGTTGAGGGAGTTAAACTAACCTTCCATCTCCCCTAAGTGCAGACCACACAGGCAAGGTTTAGCAGAAGGCAGGCAAATTCTCCAGGCTTCCCTTTCTGCGAAATATCTCCCTATTTTCGAGGGTTATAGAAGTTGAAAAAGGGGCTGAATATCAAAATTTCAATATGCTAAGAGCCATGACATCTTTACAGGATGAAGAAAAGCACTCAGAGCCAAGGTCATCTCTGCTACAACGGGAGTGCTTCAACAACTGTTCCAGTGTAGCTGAGAGCAGCTGAAACCCCCAGGTCCTGTTCCAAACAGCTGGGCAGCACCTGACTGACCAACATACGCCATTTACTGATGTCCAGGTCCACAGAACAATTTTTCCTTCACAATTTTGCATCTTTTACTGTAAAAGAAGGACTATATGACCTTTCTGGTTGCGGTGTTGTACCACCCCCTCTAAAGCAAAGAGTGCCAGGAAGGATCTAAAGGTATCTATCTACGAGATCATTTGACAGCTTCACAGAGTGACAGAGAGTATTGCACATGCAGAAAGGCCTCCTGTGGAGGAGTTTGTATTGCCTCTCTAGCTTCCTCTGGCACATGTAACATTCAACAGGTGTCACTCTGCTACTTTTCTCCTTGCCAGCTGAATTTGTAATTACTAATGACAAAGAAAATTAAAATTAGCCTGATTAACTGATTTTGCCCTCTTGGTCTTAGTACCAACCCTCCAGGTGGGTACTGAATTGCCCATTACAGCAACAGCAAACTGCTGCTTGCCCTCCTGCTGGCTCTCCTAGCATCACGTTAAGGTTCCCTGTGTTGTACCTGTATCCTTAAATGACTATTCAAAGGCACAGCTGGGCTGCTTTAATGGTTCATTGCCTTGGGAAGCCGTGGTCCTGCTCTCTCCACCCCATCACTTCATTTGCCCCCTTCTTCTTTCCATTATTCTGCTGCTTCCCTTCACTTGCCCTGGTCCTCAGAGGACCTGTCACTGATCTCATTCAACTGGCAGAACACTAAGGTAGTTAAAAAAACCAGTTAATTTTTATATATATATATATGTATATATATAATCTTTATATTTGTTTTCTTCCCAATGAGTGAGTCGAATTGGGTCAGTGAAGAGTCGGAGGAGCACTAGATCTAGCACAAGGGAGGAGGCAAGGCTACAGCACTAAGCCTGAGGGTAGACAAAGTGCAGTAGGACTGGCTCTGCCAATCTTCAGGTCAGTTCAGCACTACTGGCAAACCATGCAGAAAAGGTCCATCACTAGGCAGGCTAAAGGAGCCAGAAATGAAAGGTAAGGAAAAGAGGCCCATAAGGACCTAAGCCACTCTCTAGAAATAGATGCCTCTCTCTTGGCAGCCTTCTCTACTGCAGACCTTCAACCACTGCACACCAACAGCCTGGTCCTGTGATGTGGCTCGCTCAGCAACGTCTGGTGCTAACCAAAGACTGGGGGATAGAGCCCTGAAATGGAATAATTATGCCCTGTTTCCACACCAAGGAATTTCATAATTGCCCTCTTCTGGGAGGTCAATGTGATTTTTTGTGTAATGCAGGGATGATGTCTCATGTGGGAGTCATCATCCGGCAGAAGAAGGCCAGAGAAGAGTGCAACCATCAGGTCACCACATCGCTGCGTTGCGGATGCTGCTACAGCCCTGATAATGCCAGAATCACCAAGACAGACTCTGTCTTCTGGGCTTCCCTCTCCATGAGTCCCAGTCCTCAGCTCCAGCACTGGAAGGGACGAAGGACTTTGCCATTAGTAAAAGGTCAGACCAGGAATGACTATTAAATTTATGCATAACAGTGAAATGGGGAAAGGCAGGATCACAGGATGCCTGAGATGTGGAACGAACAATTCCTAATTGAATTTTTTAGAGCATTCCTAGGTTGCATGGAAAAAACAATTAAGTGGTATATTTGCAGTATCTAATATTTTAAGTTTGCTTTAATAGTCCTTTACATCATTATGATCAGTGCTGTGAGTGCATAAATATCTCCATTTCTTCAACATTTTCTTCTTGATAGGTTAGTTTTCTACCCACAGAGATATTGATGAGACACTTTTGTACTCCAGATATGTGCATTTTTCTGCATTTTCAAATAGGAACCGCCATTATCTTTTTGCAAGCTGAATATTTTTTATACATCATTTACTAGTGACTAATGTGTGCTTCAGCAATGGGCTCCAAGGACTGTAATTTATCTTCCATAATGACCGCAAGTTCTTAAGCAACCAGCAACATACTGGCTGCAAAAGATGATCACAGAAAACTTAGTTACAGCGAATGGAAAGAAAGCAAAATGTATATCGATATATTTCACTTTTAGAAACAAAAAACCCCAACCCTTCTTTCTCTTGTGTGAAGTGCAATATAAAGTAAAAGAAGGTTTTAAATAATGTAAAAATACACATTTTTATTTCTGTTTCGGAAGTCAGTTCATCATCTGGAAAAAGCCAGTGTAGCTTCAGTGAAAATCAAAAAGCTTACAACAGTAAACTTTCTAGTGTGCTGGCTGCCTGTGATTTCTTATTGCCACTAAATATTTTCTATATATAGATTGTACACAGCAATACATATATTTAGGACAATGCCACTGTGGCCACAGGACACAAAATACTAACACTAAGCCAATGCTTCTATATTAAAGCAAATTGCATGCAGTTTTACACATCAAAATATGTATCGTTTTAAGAAGTCAGATTAGCCAATCAGCTTTTTAAAGCATTGCAAAGCAGAAGGTGACCAAATTTGTGCCAGAGCATGCAGCCACATCTCCTGGATGGAAGTTAACGAGCAATGAAGTCTCTCCTTGGGTTAGACATGAGCAAGAGCAATAGTATTACAGCCAGAGTTCACTCTTCAGGCCACAAAGGCCAAATTTTGGGAACTCTGCCCAAGCTATGCCAGTCACTGTGCTCTAGAAATAAATTCTGAGAAGTTCGTCGAGTGGTAGGAAGCTACTGGGTCCTTACAAAAGCATTGTATTTCCAACCGTTGTCTGAGATATTCCAGAGACAGTATGGGTTCATTTTTCATGTGTTTCTAATGATCTCAAGTGCTCTATTTGACCTTGATTTTCACGGGAAGGAAGATCAGTGCTTGTTTGGATGTCGTCTTCTAAGTATTTCCTCTTCTACAGTTTTACTGGCAGCTCAACAAATAGTTTCCCTAGTGCTAAATAAGTTCCAGCTATGCAACAATTTTTCCACATGCTTTCAGATGCTATAAAACAGCTTTATCTCCATTCTGTGTCTTGGGGTTGAGTTATTTTTTAGTATCTTTCCTCCTATTAATAAAGAGCAATGGAGTGATAAATGTGTATTTTACACAATAGACACCACTCTATATGTATATTGCTGCTTCCAATGGTGCAGCCACATCCTGCTGTATGCAGGCTCTACGCAGCCTCCTCCTGTAAACAGGCAAACCTACAGAAAACATAAACCCAGGGAGCCTTTCATCAGCACCATCGGCCAGGTGACAGGGCAGGCTGTCTGCAGGGAGCACCTGGAGCCAAAGCTAAAGATAAATCTCTTTACCTTCCTTGGTGACAACACCCTTTACTAATGTTCACGGAAGTGCAGCATACGTATTTCCCAGTCAGGTGTGCCTAGAATCAATAGTATTATATACAATATTGGCATCATCTGATTACATTAATGGTCACACTTTACATGTGTAAACTTAGCAAGTTGCTAGCTTATGCCCAATGTCTCTAAATGCTTGCTGTACCCACCTTTTCATACCTGTCTATGCAAGCCTGTCCATACTTGAGAAGGGCATCTGATAAAGACTCTGTTTTTTCCTACCTACACAGACGTCTTTCATTGCTTTTACGTGCAGAGGCCCACAGCCATAGATTAAGATGAACATTTTCTAAGCTGATTAGTAATTCAGAATGATTTCTTAATGGGTTATATGCCCACAATATCTCTAAGAGATCAAAGACATCTGATTTTCAGAGACTGAGAATTTGTAAACTGAAGACCATGGAAATTCAAAGTCTCTGCAATAAACTTTTACCACCTTTAAAAGTAACTAAATGAAAAACATAATTGCAATGAACAATGTTTTCATATCACAGCTTGTGAGTGTGTTTGCTCAGGTATGCTTCTTTTGCTCCTCTGAATCACAGTCACTGATAAAGATGGATGGCTTTTGACAAGGAACATCAGTCATTTTCAGAAATCTGATGAGGCAACTCTGTGCTCAAATGGTTTTGCATGAGCCCAACAAATGCTGAGCTTGGAGAAGAATATCCTTGTCTGCATGTGTGTTTTGTAGCATCAGTAATATGTACCTTGGGAGCATTTAATCTATAGTATCAACACTATTTATGGTGTCTGGAGTTTTACATGGCTAAAGTAATTACTGTGATAAATGCCAGCAATATTTTAAAATTAACATTGAAGCTTCCTTCAATTTAGAAGCAGAAGATGCTTAATTGGCAAAGATGGGATTGCAGTAAATTCTTTTGCTATTTAAGGTTTGATTCTGCATAGCTAATGCACAGAGGGATCTGTACTTTCATCCTGAAGTCAGTTGCTTTTCTTGGTTTCTCAAGTGCTTGGAGTGGCCACAAGATCAGGTCTGGTGACCGTGTTCTCTGTTCAGCTCCTCAGTGATTTCAGCTTCATCTTTTCCTCCTAGTGTAGGAGTCAACAAGTCTTCTGCACCTCAGAGCATAACATACAGCTTGGCTGCCAGGTGGGCAAATAAGTCCAACTCCATCTATTCCTCCTCCACTGTAGTATCATCACACAACCGATATCAGTGGAAAGGACAAAGAAGGGTCAGAAGCTTCCTCCAAACCACTTCCAAAGCACACGAGTGTAGACCTAATTCTTGTCAAAAAAGGTTTTTACCACCTGGAGGTCATCAAAGTGGGGGACAAGTCATGGGCAGCTTGGAAACTATCACCATCATAAATAAAAGAGCATAACTGAATGATAATCTCCAAAGCAGCAGGTTCAGCCTCTGCCATGGACTGCTCTGGTGTTGCAACAGACCCTTTGCAGCCCAGGGGTGTTTTGTCTGAGAAAGGATTACAGGGTCCTAGTCTAATTTTTGGGTGGCACCCCAATAGATGAAAACATTATCCAAGATGATAACACTTCCTCTGAACTGGTAAAGGAGTATCTCAACTGCTGTGCTATCAGAAAGTTGTCTGAGAAGTGAAACATTCTCCAAGACCTTTGGATCACATAGGTGAGCCAGTCTAACGGTCACTGCATTGAGAGAGGGCAGTTCTTGTCCCTCCAGCCTCCCTGCTTTCTCTTTCCCTTGCTCCCAGCTGTGTGTTTCTGCTGCTGTCTTTGTGACTGGGGTGGTTCTCCTGGTCCTTGCTGAACTGACTGAACTCACTAACCTTGCAGAAAACTAACCCAGTAAAAAACTCGCATTGGCTCATGCAAGGGTCAGACTGGCAGACCAGGGTTGCTGCTGGAGTGCAGGTGAGGGCAAGGAGGAAAGAAAGGGAGGAAGAAGGGACAGCTCTGTTTTTAGTGGAAATCAATCACTGGGCCAGCTTGGCTGCATGGTGTGATCATGCTCTCCATTGCTGAAAGTAAATTTCTGTTTCAGGGAATGGCCAAGGGATGCAAAGTCTCTTCCACCTTCATCCTTTCAAATCTACTGCAAAGTCAAATGAGCTAATAACAATTTCTTGGCAGTAAGATAATTTTTGGCACTACCCTCTTTTAGTAGTTATCTCTGCAGAAGATACAGGTGTTCATGCTGAAAAAGCAGGACAGGGAACTCTCCACCTCTCTTAGTTTATCTCTTTCCAGAAAAAGCTACAGTTGTTTAAACTCAGAAGAAAAAAACCCATGGGTTTCTTTTTTCTGCCAAACACTTGATCCCACCTGTAGTACAGCCCTGCCCCATCCTTCAGAATCACAGCCTGTAAGCACCAACTACTCCTTGCAATCATTGAATTATTACTAACACATAAACTGCATTATGAAGTGAATCCTAAATTATATACAAGGAGAATTTCCCTTTCCCCCTCTTTACCACCAGTGAGCGAAAGGGACCCATAGGCCTACCAAAGAGCTAAAGTTCTTGCCTAGGAGAAAATTACAGGACAGTTTTATAGCAATTCAGGCAAGGGATCCCCACTATGCAAATAAAATACAGCTCATCCATGCAATGTTTCTTGACAGCCTTGCTCAGTACTTCATGGCGAGGATGGGTGGTGGGCAGCTGTGGGGAGTCCTTCAGCTCCTGCAGAGCCATCAACAGGTTGCAGGTCTCCTGTGACCTCCTGCATGTGTTCCTTCAGCACATGGGAGAAGGTGGGCTGCAAAGAGCAGGAGAAGGAGAGGGCACCTGTCATGTCCATTCCTTGCCCTCTTTCTCTGTGGTACAGTGCCTGAGCTCAACCAAGGTTTTTAGGCGTTGAGTTGTTTAGGTTATGGACTATGCTTTCTACTCAGTTGGTGTGTTCTGCCTCTGAGCCTTGCTCACAGCCCCTCATACTGTTAATAAAGAACTGCCCATGCTGTTTTAAAATGACCAAAATTTTCAGGCATTGAACGGAGTCAGCAGATACCTGATATAATCATATATTCAGCTACAAGGTCTTCATTTAACCTGAACACAAACTGCAGGGCCTTTCCTTTTTTTCCTCAGGAATTACTCCTGTTTTGCATTCCAGAACACTTGTCACCCTGGTGAATATTAATTAAAAGTTGTAATTAATTAAAATGTCAATTAATTCCTTTATTTTATTCTTCAGGGTAATCTTGTATTCTGTGCAAGATAGAGCAGTAAGTGAGCTTACCAGGATGAAATAAAACAAATCTCAGTGTAAGTACCACATTGCAGATCCTGAAAGAAGGGGTTGTCTGGCCGGCATTTGGTCAAGGGAGAGAGAGAGGGTTAGGGAGTGCATCCATGAAGGCAGAAAGACCATCATATTGCGGCAGTTTGGGAACCACCTATGGCCAGTTTATGAATTCCAGCTGTGATTTTATGAGCCCTCTGTGCATTTAGGAGTTCTGATAGTCATTTCTTTTAGGCTCACAGCTTATGTTAAAGAGAGGTGGGATTGAGAGTCAATGACCATCTCTGAAATAAGAGGTTGTCACGACCATAAACAGTGAGCAGCAGTGCTTTAGCAGCACAACATCTGGTTATGGGCCTCAGCAAAACTATTTTTCTAAACCTAAATTCTACCAGGGTAGACACCAAGCAGGATAACACCAGTTTGGTCACAATGATCACAAGGAAGGAAGGGGATGGAAGCCAAAACTAGATGTTTTTTTTCATTGGAGCTGAAAGCTTTTTGAATCAATGTGAGTGTGAATGTGGAATAAAACTGTAGGAGTCAGCAGAAGTTCAGCAGTTACCATGAAAAACATGTGCAAAGGAGTTCATTTTGGGATAGCAACAGCACTGCTCTGTAGCATAGACTTATCCCAGACATTGCTGAAACAAAAAAGAGATGTTGGTATATTTTCACATGGAAATTGAAAAGAAGTGAACTTTTTACCCAAAGTGTCACCAAAAGAATCATTCGTTTTTCGTATACAATATGGGAATTCTTGTTCATCCCTTCCACAGACACTGCAGCTAGTCTCTAACTTGTTTTGGAAGGAGAAAACTAATCACAGCATTAGCCGTGGGAGTTTAATAATGTAAGGGTAAAAACTCCCATACGTGTAAAGTCAACATATTGGCATGTTGTTTACCTGGAATTGTTGATCTTCTACTCTGTTATTGTTTCATTTCCTTGCAAAGTTTCTCAGAAACCATAGGTATTGTGTCTTGCTTCCTCCTCTTCCTCTCCAGGGGCAGTTCTTTCCAGATCAAGGCAAACACAGCATCCTCACCAGACGTTATGAAATAGCACTTTGTAGACCTTTCCTGTCAGCTCACACAGATGATTCTATTGAGACCTGTGTAGCTTTTAAAAATGTGTATTTACCTTTAATAATAAGTCAGTACAAAATGCTGTGTGATATAAATATAGCCTTTCCTTCTCTGTTTTGTGTTTTCATACAACATTTTTCTAAACCCAGTTACATCATCACCACAGGCAGGATTTATCTGACCGAACGAAGTCAGCAACATGACTTTTGTATCTAAGTAAGACACCTTGACTCCATCTACAGGCACAGAAGCACTTCCAAGACACCATTCATCTAATTCTAAAATAGATGAGATGAACCACGGCCTTAAATAGCCTCATTCCATTCACTATAGCAGGGGCCTTGCATGACCAGCTCAGAGACAGACATAGACATTGCAAGCCAGGTGACAGGCAGCTTTTTCCGTATGTATTGGACAGAGAAAATCCAGGAAACCACACCATTTTTGCTTCTAATTTTCCATCTCTGATCTCAGTTCTGTAATGTTCCCATAATACAGGAATATTAATTTGGGTAAAAAAAAATATAATTATTTTTCTTTCTGTTAGTCTGGGATTTTATTTTAAAGGAAAAAAAATGAGAGATTTCTAAGGAGTTTTGCCAGACTCTACAAACTCTATGATGTTGTGAAATTCAGACCGTCCAATGATGTGACTACAGGTAAGCACGCAGAGATCACGTGTTGGATTTGTCCATGTACAAATTCACTGAAGAGTTACACTCATCTAACAGTGAAACAAGGGGACATTGTGCCGTAGTCCCAAAGATCACCAGCAGGAGTTCAGTCAGTGAGTTTCTGTTAGCAGGACCAGCTCTGTGTGTTTCCAGATCATAAAAAGGGAAGACTCCATTCAAGGTGAGGACTTCAAGCTTTTTAAGCTTCAAAGACTGAGCTGGGAGATCTGCTAAAACCAGCACTGCTGCTAAGAGGGAGGCATATGAAACTGCACTACATTAGATGCTTCTTCTGGGTTCGAGTTTTAGTGGCTGAGCACTGGAAACCTCTGTCTCCAAAGCTCCAGCTGGGATGTCAAAGGACAGCGTGAGCGCCTGGATTTTGCGAGCAGCTAGCCCTGTGGATTGGCTGGTGGATATTTTCACATGGACTCAAAGGCATAAGACACTTCTCACATAGAAAAGAGACAATATTTGCAAGGTATGCCACAATTTACACCAATCCGCTTGCAAACTGGATCAGGCCCTTCGTGTAGCTGGAGATTACTGGAGCACAGCTCAGGCAGTGTGTTGCTTGTCTTGACAGGACTCTTTAAATAAGGTCAATTGACTGGAAAAGTTAGCACCTGCCTAAAGCTCCTTGCTCTGGAAGGACTACTTTGCTGCACATTCTTATAACAGTATTTGTCCAAGCTTCCTCCTGTGATACCAAAAAAAACGACTGTCTAATTGGGGAAGGCAGAGCAGCAGATTAGCACACAGTACACTGAATAACATCCCAACATCTGCTGTCACAGATTTGCTGGCAGCTGTTTCTGCAGAGTAGCTGGAAAATCTGATAATCCTAAACATGAAATTTCTCGTTATCTGTGCAAAGGCAAGTGCCAGTCTCTAATATGACCCTAAAGGACAACCTGCAGCATTGAGTAAATGCTGCCAGCTACACCTGGACATCTCCTTCAGCACCTCCTCTGAGAACACACAGCTGGACACAGCTGCACCAGAGCCGCCTCCCACAAGGTGACACATGAGGAGGTCCCCAAGGGGTGTTTTTCGTACTCCATCGTTTAATTCTATTTGCAGCTTTAGAGAGGGTCTGGGTTGAACACCTCTGCTAGAGTGAACCCAGGAAGGACTCATGACCAGTGTGGAGACTCCATAAAAGCTCCAAAGACTGTGGAATAGGTACAAAAACTTTCCCTTCACTGGGTCTCAGTTAGCCTGGGTGGAAACTGAGCCACTGCAGTTCTGCGTTCTCTGCGTAATGAACCAGTGTCCACTTGGCCCTTAAGGAACAGTGGTGTTTAGCACAAACCTATAGCCGGGTTTATTTTGCAATGAAGACCCACTGTTGCAGCACTCAGAGGAATCACATGTGCAGGGATGGAAACCAGGCAGAGGGCCGTGTGAAGAAGACTGAATTCTGCTGTCCCCAGGCTGTGTTTTGCAGAGATACGCTGATGGAGCTTACCAGGGCAGTAGTGCTCCCAAACACTCGCTTTCTAATGAGCCCAGCCCTATACTGGGGCCTGGTGTAACATTTGGTGGCTATAACTTATTTTAACTTCAATGGTTAAGAATGAGGGCAGGCCAGAACTGCAAAGCTTTTCCCTTAATTACCTTTTAAAACCTTCCCTCACTGTAAACGACACACAAACACGGATAATAGCAAGAGTCAATCCTAATAACAATTGTGCATTTTTGCAAATCGCAGTTATCTGCATGGCAGCACACAATCAGCGGTAACGCCAGGGATGTGTGAAATCCTGAGTACATGCATTACTTAAAAGGCCCATTAAACACAATTCTCATCCTTGGTTTCGCAGGTTAGTGAGTAGCTGCCATGCCCAAACGCTATTTCATGGCCAGATAACACTGAGGGAGAAGCAGAAGTTCCCTCTGTGATGGGTGAACTGGGGCCTGTCTGACAACAGAGATCACATCTAACTCTTTAAAACACAAAAACCCTAAAGAAAAATATTTAATCTCTGTGAAAAGCAGTATTAGAAATTACCAAGCTCTGCTCTAATGGGTCTGTCAGATGAGTGGACAACAGAAACGTTTCTACTCTTGGTATTTTGCTGGGTAAGGGCACAGTTCTGTGGTGCTGCCTGTTCCCACGCTGCTTTAGATTTTGGATTCACCACTGGTAAGTTGTGGCAATATTGTTCTGAATGCCACTGTAGCAAACAGGTTGATGCTTCAGTCACTTCTCAGTTTGCTTTTAAAGACACGCTTTGCATGTTACATATCCAATTTATGCCTCTTCATGGCACACCTCTTGGATGGAGACTCAGTGCCTTGGCAACTGGTGGCTCTGTTTCCCCAAAAATCTTAGCTCCTGTCAACAAGGCAAATTTGGCCCTGCTTGACTGCATTGACAATGAACACTGCTGTCCTCATGACACTTAATATAGATCCCATTAACGTGAGAAACACCAAATTAATATTTGGTTACTCCAAGGAAAAAAAAACAGGTGCCAATTTCAGAAGCCTAAGTGCTTACTTTAGAAGTCAAATGCACGTGGCTGATGTCTTAAAGCCTGTGTTTCAAGAAAAAAATTTTAAAAACCCCCAAAAAACAACCAAGTGAATTAAAGCCTTACCTGTTTTGGTGTCCATATTATCTTTGCATCCACAGGCATATTCCTCACTCCCTCCTTTTGCTGCCAGCTCTCCAGCACTTAGGGGCTGGAGTGGGGTGTTGAACAAAGCAACTTACATAGGCCTCTCCTTCAAAGAGCAGGGATCTGAAAAATAGAAAGGAATTGTGCTTCAGTATTTACACACAGAAATTATCACCATCCCCCAACACACCTGAGTACCTCGCATTAATGTTCATGCTATAGCAATGGCAGCACAGACCAACTCACACGCTCCATATGGATGCTTCTAGAGAATGTCCTTGTTGCAAGGTGGCTGATATGGTTCTCTGCACAAACCTTCTCCTATGGCATTACAGTGACAACGTGTGCTACAGCTGACCTGGAGAATCAGTGCCATTTGGTGTCCCGTGGTGACCAGCACCGCTGAGCTCAGCTCCAAAGATCTCATCACAAGTCTCTTTTCGACAAGACAACAGAGTTCGCATGCAGTCTCTGCTCTTTCCTGGGTCTAGCTCACTATAAACTGGGCAAATATCCCATAGCAATGTGGAACTGGGGGATACATTTCAGCTTTTCACAGCGACTAATAAATCTGTTGGAAGTGTTATGCAAACATAAGGACATATTCCCCATACAATGAAGATCTGCTCTTGGAAGCAGAGCAGTCCAACAGAAGGCATCATTACAGTCACGTACCTCAGACCATTAGTCCCTACACACAGGTTAATGTTTGGACCTCTCAGCCTGGACAGAGATTTTTTTTTTTAATTTCAGCAAAACGTATTTTATTTCATTATTTTATTATAGCAATTATTTTTGTTATTTCACATTTTCAGCGCTTTGTAATTAAGCCAGAAGCTGTGACAGAGTGTGAGTTACAGTGCAACGAGTCACGCTTGTGTGTTGTTAATCGGGAGCCTGAAGGCCATGTGCCACCGAATGCACAAGATAAGAATTTACTGGGCTGTAAATGATACCCTCGTGTGCCTTACTGAGAAGATAAACCAGCTCACAAAGCAGAGGATTTCAGGACTAAGGATAAAAACCTGTGCTGATCCCTGGACTGAACTCAGGAGCAGTGCAAGAACAAAGTCAGAATACATTAAAAGGATGCTACCTCTTCCCTGCTATCCCAGAAACATTACCACAAACTGCTGTTTCCTCCTTAATTTCAGTGGCATACACAGGATACTCTCTGGGTGTAAAGTAATGAACTTTCAAGGCACCAGGTCTTATTTATTGAGCTCTGTGGCTTTCCATCAGCAGAAACCAACAGTGGTTCTGTGCCAGCCAGTTGGGAGGAATATGGTGACAATCTTTCCAGCTGTGAAGTTAGCCTGATTTCCTAATCGCAATCTCACAGACCTCAGAGAAACCAAAGGAAATAAACTTCTGAGGCACATGGACATGTAAATCCCATTTTAAGCACGATTAAGGTTTAAGTGCTTGAGCCTCACTGCCCTCACTGGCTTTCACAGGCAGTTTGGGTGGAGGATCCTGACAGAGTGACCATCACTTTATGTGTTTTCTTTTTATTTAAGCAACTGGAGGTGTGTTTGGCCATAATAATAAAAGGTATACTTTACCGTATTGATTTAGGAAGATGGGTCTCTGTTTCAAAATCAAATCAGTGCTCAGTACTTCGGCTTAATGACTTTGCAAAGGTCAGGAAGCAATGCAAACTGACCCCCTGTCTGCTTTAACCCATTGCTTACACAAGATAAATTGAGCCAATTTATGCCTCTTTCAAGGGTACTTGGGTTAGTATGTTTGTCCCAGTTAAGAGCACACACATACTCAGGGACACACTAGCTTCCCAAGGCCCCAGCAAATCCTTTCCACCAAGGGCCCCTGAGTGCCCAAACCATGTCTTGGAAATGAGGTTTAGCTCCCTGGCTGATCCAAGAGACAAATCATTATACTGTTCTAAATAAAAAGAGAAATAACAGTTATAAGGGGGGGGTGGGTGGGGGTAGCATCTTTGGAGCTTTGGCCACCTGTGTAACTACCAAGCCATATTTCACAACAAACCCAAGACTCGTGCCTTTGCTGTGTCTCACTAGGATGCTGTCAACACTCCTCCTTACCACAGAGCTGTCTTTGCAGCTCTGGGAAACAAACACGCCCTTTACGTTCTTCTGAAGTATTCCTGTTTTATATATGATGCATTCAGACCAATCAATCTTCTATCTTGGTGGCCTGTTTAGAGACTTAGGGAGCTGGCATTGATTAAATGCCTATAATAGAGAGCATTAATTTACCCGTCAGTGGAAAAATCACCATTGTAAATTGTCCCAGTCGGTTTGTATATCACCAAACGATACACAGCGTGTTCTGGATGCATGTACTGAACTGCACTCATACATAAAGCACATTCAATTAGCAGCACCAGCATTGCTTCAGATGGTTGGCCATAGGCAAGGCGTCTGGGTTTGATTCTGCTGCCCTCTTTAGGATTTGTGCCTGGGACTCCCCAGTCTAATAAGAAATTAAGTGCAAGATCACTCAGTGTCTGAAGTCCCATAGAGAACCTACAGCATCCCACAGGACTGGGAAAAAATTGGCATATTCCTTCCTTTTGCTCATCATGCTACACTGTTTGTAACCTAGCTGAAATGATTTTTTTTTTTTTTGCCATAAAGGGGAGAAAAATACTCTATGTTTGTGGAGGTATTGGAGGCTCCTTCATCTGTTCATGGTCCCATAGACTCATAGAATGGTTCCCAGCTGAAATATCACATATTATTCCCATATTTTGCCCTTGGAGCACAAAGAAGATCACAGTGCCCTAAGGGGAGGCAGGAACGAGTTTCTCTGAGGCAGTAGAGCAACATTAGATTTGCATTGCCCTAATAAAAGATGTTCAGACCCAGACCATACGTAGATATCCCAAGAGGAGATAGCCAGCTCCATACTGTGGCTGTAGAGGAGAGCATGAGGGCGAGACAGGGATGAGCTCAGTGAGGAATAACTAGGTTTGGCAGAAGGAAAAGCAAGGAAATGCCCTATATATGCAACCTGGGCCACTGAGGACAGAGATGCTCAGGAGTGGGTGTTGGGGTAAAGGCAGGGAGAACGGGTGAACCACAGCAGCAAGGAGGATCTGAGGAGCAAAAGAAAAGCTCACATACTTAAAGCTTGAAAGCCTCACCCTGAGGCTTTGTCCAGCCATTGCTCCACTTCACGCTAGGTTCATGCGGTACTCATGGCACACTCCAGCTGCTGCAGTCTGCCTCCCTCCTCCGCAGCCATGGCACAGCTACAGCAGCCCCTGGGGCACAAACCTCCATCTCAAATGAGTAAACACCTAGCAAAAGAGAGATCAGATCTGTCCTGCCTTTCTTTTTTAACAAACATCCCACACAAGCAAAGGAAATACTTCCTGTGAGCAAAACATGCTGCTCCTGCCTTGATATCTCCTTTACAAAGGCAATTACTTCAGATCCATCAGTGTTTCCCTTCTGAGCCTGACAGCACAAATGTGGTTTCCCCAAGCTTGCCGGCTTAGCTGCATGCCCACTTTCGGCCCTCGGGCATGCAGGAGCTGCAAGAGCTTGAGATCTGAGTAGTGGAGAAATAGTTACCATGCAGACCTCCCAGGGACTCCCTTACTCAAACCTCTGAGCGTGAGAGTCAAGATGTGTTCTTTCTAACTGTCAGCCTTACAAAATTAATCAAAGAGATGAAAATCCCCTCTGCTATTCATCACCACTGATAAAGGTCCTGCCACTGGAACTGAGCAGTTTTGCTGCTGATGGAGAAGGCGGGAGGTGACCCAGTTCACTCTTGCAGAGCCACTGTGGCTTTGCCACGCAGGTGCTACAAAAAGCACATATGCATCAGAGACCTGCACAGGCACAACTTCAAGTTACACGTCTGGTAGGATTGCCCGAGTTATGCAGAAGGTAGCATCCTTTCAAACATTAAGGTCAAGGTTTTGAAAAACAATTCATGATTGCAAGCAGATCTCTTTCTGTGTGGCCATCTGAGCTATTTTTAAAGACTCATATTTTCACAAAGGACAGAAGAATATTTAGTAGCTTCTGGAAAACAGATCTTTCCAAGGGCAGAGTAACCCTTTAGGTACAAATACTACTAAGCTCCACAATGCTGAGCAGGCAGGTGTAAGCCCAGCTTGGGGCTGGAAGCTGTTGAGCATCTTAGTTGCTGGGAAGCAAAGTGGATGGTTCAGTGTAGTCCAGCATTGATGTGCCTGTAACAGCTTCCAGGCTGGGGCTGGTCTCATCCCAGTCTCTGACTTCTCATCTGTCTGTGTACAGCCAGGGAGAAACTGAATATCCAAAGCTCAAGGTGCACAGTATCAGCTCTCTGGTTTCCACAAACCCAGCCAAAAATTTTGAGCAGTCTAATACTAAGTGCCCAGCAGCTGCTTTACACTAGCTGCAGTCCTTGCACAAAGGGTTAATTTTTTTTTGTAACGGTCCATGCTATGCACAAGTAAATCCCAGTGCAGTTTTACCAGCATGATTTATAAGCCAGGTTTAGAAAACTCTGGTCTCAGAAGTCTGTTGTCAGAGTTAATGGAGCAAGAATATGAACTGCAGCATCTTAGGGTTATGGTCACCTCTTGATAGCATCCTCTGGACAGTTTCAGATTCAAATCTCTGCTGCATTTTTCCCGGCTGCAGCCACACCTCCAGCTGTGGTGTGGAAATACCCTTCCTTGTGACCTGCGGGGCCAAGATGGGATGGAGGTTTCTCCTTGAACTTTCCATCAAAAAGGCTGAATCAGTTGCAGCAGCCTGAAGTCTTCATGACTTTCCCCCTTTCCTATTACCCTGCAGAAATGGAGCAAACAAAGCTCTTCAATCTGTAAACTGCGCGTTGCTACCCAAAATGAAGGAATGTAGGTGGTGGGCACAGAGAGGAAGAGGAGTGCATAGCTGTGCCTTGTTTGCACCCATGGAGAGCAGCATGGGCACTGGAGCCCTCCCGGAGTAGGGATCAAGTAGTAACAAGACCAAACACTACCAGATGAAGACACTCATGTTGTACCTGTGCCCTTAAAAGTGCCTCAAATTACCTCATAGAAACCCACTTAGACAAGATTGTTTCACCAGCTGACAAATTCCCTGAGCTACTAAAGGATCCTTTGCCTGTTTGACAAAACTTTCCATAATAAGGAAAATAGAAAAAGGGAAGGGGAAGGGGAAGGAACTGAAAAATCTGTATTATCCTCCAACTTTGCTTTCTAGCCCCAAGAAGTACAGACAAGACAGAAGCAACAGGACAAAATGAAGCAACGGCATCAAAAAAGACACCCAAGCACCAAGAATGAAAAATGTGTAAAAGACAAAATCCTGGCTAATAATTAGGTCGTTGATATGACGTTTTCTGAATTATCTGGAGCAAAAAGAATGAGAATTGTGCCAACTTGCACCCTGCGGTCCATGTCAGGAAGCAGGGGCAGGGTCTCCATTGCCATATACTCTCCCTTCCTTGTCAAGATCAAGAAGCTGACCGTGTCCTGGGCTTTAAAATCAATTCAGTCCCCAACCAGCAGTAGTAATAAAATGAGTACATAATGCCACCTTCTGGCTGTAGTCGAGGACACAATAAAAACGTTGGCAGAAAGATAGTTTTCTGTCCCTCCTGCACTTGGGTGGATGATATATATCACTTGCTTGTGAAAGTCAAATTTCTTTTGCTGACTTAATCCCAGAGCCAAAATTAATCAGACATCCTAGCTAACAGGATCAGGAAATGCCATAAATTATGCTGCCTGCAACCTAACAACGGCATTAACAGCACGAAGAAGGTGGAAGCTTTTTTTGATTAATCACTGTTTAAGTTGCCTAAAGGACCTATGAAACCTCCTGCTGGCTGACACAATGAACAACATTTTATATTAACCGATATAAGGAAATGTCTTTAAAAGTGATGGATTATGCAGATACGAGATGGGTACTGTGTGATATGGTTACCTAAGAGCTGCAAGCTGCGTGACGGGCCCCTCTGCTGCTCCCAGCCCACAGCAGCCATCCCCTCCGTCTCCAGCCTACCCCAGAGAGGACACTTGTCACCCCAGTAGCTGAGCAGCCTCAGGAAAAGCCACACAACACAATGGATTGGGTGAGTTAGCTCCAGGCAGAGCTAGAAAGTTTATGCAATCAAAAGCACTGGTAAATTTTGGATGCCTTTTTTTTTTTTTTTTGGTGCATAAACCAGCAAGCTCAGCACCTAGGGGACAGATAGGACATGGGCGTTTCATCTAGCAGGTTATTATGGCACCCTGCACAACAGCATCCCTCTTTTTTGTGCACAGAGGTGCTGAGAAGTCACTGCGGCTTCCCTTGGCCCCAGCTGGGTGCCGCTGTGCTGGCAGCACGTCCTGCACTGGGGCGTAGAGAGCAGACAGGCTGAATGGAGGGTCATAACAACCCAGCCCCGAGCACACAAACGTCCCCTTCTGGAGCTGTAAGTACAACCACCCGCATCAAACCTGTTGTTTTCTCTATTTTACAGGAACATCTATAAAGGAGGTACTCTGGTTCCTGCTGCAGGGGGTATGTTGAGGTTCCGATTTTCTTTGGCCAGGATTGTTTAGAGCAGTTAGCAGCAGCCTCCTATCCACTGCTCCTACTGTTGGCTCTCCTGAAAAGTCTCAGCACTTAGAAAACACACTTTCATTTTCACCCTCTTGCTTAAAGAGATCTACTTCTCGGGGTGATGAGTTTTCAGAGCATCATCCACTGTGCTGCATAGCACATCATTTTAAATCTACTTGAAATGAGTAACTGTCCCTTCTCAAGTGGGAAAAGCTGCATTTTACACTCCTTTTGCTCTAGTACTATCACATATAACATATGCAAAGCATCTGAGGATAAAGTCACAGAGTTGAGACAAGCTGTTAGTGTTGCCAAAACCCTGCTGTTAGATGAGATCATGGCTGGACAGATCCATTAGGGATCTGCATAATTTTAGGAACACACTGATCGACTGATCAGCCAAGCAGTTTTGTCATTGTTCTTCTTCAATGAGCGTTTCGACATAGGCTGAAAGTTTCCACCTTTTGACGTTAGCTAATCCAAAGTGCCAGAGGGAGAATTTCACAGCAGAGGTAGAGATCGTCAGTGGACCTGAACTCAGAAAAATGTTTTGGAAGAACCTCTTCTTGTTAAACTTCATGGTCCTTTGATGAAGGAAGTACCTCAGTTTCCTTCCTAACCTCCCAGGCTCATGCACGTCTCCGCATCCCCACTGGACACAAAGCATGACTAGTAACTTCTTTTTGCTCAGTGATTTAATTCCATTTCCATGTAGTCAGGGGCTCCTGAGAGACACGTTCCCCCACTTGTCACTTTTCTGATATGATGTCTAGATGGTTATTTATACCTTGATGCCAGGTTTCCCGCTTGACCATGCTGCCATGTCCCTGCCAGCTGTGCCTGATGGGCTGTCCCTCACCCAGTCCCTGCTTTCCCCCTGGCTCATCCAGCCACCCTGACTCTTGCACCAAGCTCCCACCCATCCTACCATTAGGACCATCTTCAAATGCCTGTGCTGGTTTTCACTTACTGGAGAACAGAGGATATAATTATCCATCACTCCGGTGCTCCCGTGCTGTCTGGGGGCTTGGTGAAGGTACAGGCTTAGACACACGTAGAGCAACCAGACCTTCTTGCTGCAGCTTAAGGCAATGGCTCAGAGGACAGCCAGGAGAATCAAGACAAATCATCAGAAGGAATGACTTTAATCCTGTGATGAAAATGAAGTGGCAAGAAACTATGTCATTTGAAGCCTGACTGAGAACATCCCTGCAAGAATTTAACTGGCCTGAAATGATGCGCACCTGCTTCAGACCTGACTCATCTTTACTTTCCTGAGCACCAACAAACCCCAGAGGCTGCATCCTCCACAGAGAAGCATCTGCTTCCCTTTAAGGCTTGGAACACCCCAAGCCTGCCAAGCAGGCAAAGAAAGTAAATAAATTAGCGATATAACAACTTACACCTTGCATTAGCATTGGCAGGGAAAAGGAAATGCCTTTTGTTTATAAGACTGACCTTTCTCTTCTGGAGCCTTGGTTTCTAAAATACATGTTTCACTCTGTGCATACTCACCAGCTTCAAGTGAGACTCTCCAGACCTCTTGGCCAAAGACTGCGTGGAGCTCAGCTGCTCCCATCCCAGGAGCTGCTTTTAAGCGCAGTAACACATCGGCGTGAAGGCGGCAAGCTGTGCTACAGCGTCTCTCCTGCAACTTCAGAGTCATTTGGGCTTGCCTTGCCCCCAGGGAGGCTGAGGGTGCCCATGTCAGATGCCCTCCTCACTAGCTCTGCCAATTAAATTAGACAGGCTGATGCTTTTGCCTTTACTAATTGATGCAGCAAGCACATAATTAAAGGACTCCCCATTGCTTTGCAGTCTTATCTGGCTATTTGACCAGGTGGAGCCCTATCATGCACCTTCCTCTCAGCCTGCTACCTGCTTTTCCAGCTGCCAGTCATTAAACGTCACCCCTCTACCAGGCCACAGGGTGATGAATGCTCTCTCTGCTACCCTGCATATCAACCATGCAGGAGGTCAGATACCCTCTCCGCTGCCATCTCCCGGTTCATCTGATCTGGCAGATGGATCCCTCGATGTCTTTTTCTGCTCTGACCTACTTCTCCCTTTCATCATCTGCCAGCTGAATCTCTGGGGTGTCTGACTCACCACAGATGTGGGGATGCTGTGCCTGCCCACACACATCTCCCCTCTTCTGACAGCAAATTGACCCTTCATTTTAGGTATGGAGGTGGTCTGCACTGATTCCCACAGCCAAGCTGTGATCTATTCCTCACTGAAGCCAAGAAATACCAAAACCGCCTGCCCTCAGAGCACCTCCAGCATGCTGGTGATGGCTCTCCCATGTTTCTCTGCAGGATGGGAATCCCAGGGTAAAGAGGATCAGTTGTCTGGGAACACTGCTGGCTCAGGAGTCCCTGGGGTACTGGCATGGACATCTACCCATCTTTCTCCTCTCTATTTGGTAGGACGGATGTATTTGAATGGAGACATTTCTTATATCCTGCAAGACTATTTGGTGTCCTGCAAGGTGATGAGGTGCAGGAGTCGATGAAGACAACTACAATGGCAGATTCAGGCTGGCCCAGGTGGCTCTGACCACAAGGACACCAGGCAGCACGGAGCAGAAGCTCCTGGGCTGAACCCGCGCTGTTGTGGAGGAGCTTGAGCTGGGCTGGCATTGCTGGAAGCAGCCAGGGCCAAGCCACCAGCCCTGTCATATGGCTATGAAAGACTGAGTTGTACACATGGCTGGGGCTTTTCTGAGATCTGCCAGAAGGGTCACGATTACTCATCCTGTTGTGACACCAGTAGGAACCTACTCATCCCCTCTTTTACAGCCAGCAGGCAGAGGCAGGAGCAAGCAAACGGTTGCTATCAACTTCTTGCCGCAGCTGTGCCTTGACCAAGGACCAAGCATGCAAAGCATGCACTGAACTCACCAGCTGCTTTTAAACTGCTCCTAGCTGGCAAGAGGAAGTGTTGGAGGAAGGAAATAATTTTTACCGTGATACCGGCTGTGTTTGATCTGTGCCACACAGTTATTTTGGGGAACTATGGAACTGAGGAGCTGTGTAAGTAACTGCTACAGCTACAGCAAATGCACATCCTCTGTCCCACACCAGTGTACTCTGTCTAGACAGGGCTTTAGAGGACACGCTGCTATGTGGCCTCTGAGCTGTGGGTTGCAGGAAGGAGGACCCGTGGAAATCCTTTTTTCCTCACAAACTCCCCCATAATAGGAGCTATTCCCAGCAGCAGATTTGAGCCTGGATTCTCTGTACAGAGGTGGGAGGGGAGGGGGGAGCAAGGACAAGCTCTCTCTGCGCGGCGTGTGAGAGATGGCTCTGAAATGCTACGTGATGATATATCCTAATAGAGAGAGAATCCATAGAGAAGGTTTTACCAGGAATCTTAGAGTCTTTGCACAGGCAGCATTAAGGGCTGGGCGCTGACAGATACCTATGAGCTGAGCTGCAGGCGCCGAGCCAAGGCCCTGAAGGATTCAGCCTGAGTCCTGGCTTAATTTCGTCTTGCCGAGAACTGCGTGCGTGGAGCCCTAGCAAAGGCGCATTTAACAGGAGAACAACCAGGCACACTCCAAGACTTAATGCAAGAGTACATGCACAGGGAAAGCAAGTGAGAAGAATTTTGATTAATTGCTGTGTATTAATTTACCGCTGCAGCAGATGGAATATTTGCTTCAAGCTTTTCAGAGAGACAACGTGAAAATGTTTTACACAGCTGACTGGCTTCACAGCCAAGCCCATTTGCTGTTGGTTAACTCTCAACCCCACTTTAGTGAATGAACAGGACAAGCGAAAACATCTTTTCACTTCCTAATGCAGCAAAGCTCACTGATGCAGCATAAAAAGAAGTGAACTATAACACTAGCTAGTTTAGATAGACTTGGAGAACATGCAACCCCCCTTTAAAAGCCTGGCTATTGCACAAATCCTCATTTTGTGCTTTTTTTTTTCAAGGAACATTCTCATAATTTATACACAAACAACCTAATCAGAGATAGTGTCAGCTCTGGAGAAGGAAATTTAGAAACCCAGAGCTGAGCACGGGCAGGTATTCTGAAAACAAACACTTTCATCTTGTCAGGAGTGGTTTGTTTGTGTTTTATCCAGAACTGCGAGGAACCATAACCACAAATACTTCACACGGTACTTTGAATTTAATAGCTCACATGGGCTACTGTCTGAATTACTGCCTTTTATTTTATGACTAAATTAATATTATATACACAGGAGCACATTTAAAATACCCAACAGTGTAAAAGAAATGATTGCTGTGTTGAAAAATATAAATTTTATGCACAAAAGTTATTAGTAAAGCCACATTCCCCAGTCCATTAATGTGCACACATTTAAATTTTCCTTTTTTTTCCTTTTGACCTTTATTTTCAGATACTACAGCATGTTATCTTAAAGCTTTAATAAAACAGTAATTCACTCATGCTTTTTATGGCCTACTAATTTGTCTGTTGTGCCATATATTGGGTTTCATAACTTTTATATGCAAATCAATAAAAACTCCTTTGATATTTCAGTTAAATCATTGAATAATTAACAGATCCCAACCCCCAAGTCAGCTAAACTGTGAAACAGAGAGCTAGCCCTCACAACACCTCAAGTAAAAGAAAGAAAAACTTAAGATTTGGAGAGATCCATCTTTTTTTAAAAAAGATAATTAGAAAAAGTGTGCTTACAAAAAGGGAAAAAAGGGGAGAAAAATCTCATGCCTTGTAAAAAATAGCCCTGGATGTGCATAGTAGTTGCAAATGGGGAAAAAAAAAAGAGGAGATGGAAGCAGACAAAAATATTGGTATAAACCTCTGTGAACATGTTATCTGACCTCTAAGAAATAGAATATGCAGTACAATGCTCATGGTTTGGGATTTCCCAGCTCCATCCATCACACCAGGGTTGTACCTGGGCTTTGCAAGGGCCTTGCAGTGCAGTCTGAGCTTACAGCAGCAGCAGGCACCCAGGCTCGAGGAATGCTGCTCTTCCCTGGCTTTAACTCTCTTTCCGACATAAGCAAAGCCATGGGACTGTTGCTGACTCCTCCAGGTGTGATGGTGCTCCTGGCTTCCTCTTTAGGCTGGTTCCTTGCAGAAACAAGAAGGCGGCAATCCCACCACTGCGTATAGGTCTTCTCCTGGGGAAAACCAGGGGCCAAGTCTACATTTCATAGAGTGGTAAGGTCTCACAAATATGCAAGTTCCTGCAAGTGTGGTGAAAAATAACTGGTCAAGGAAAGGCAAGAGAGGCAATGTGTCCTAAATGCAAAAGCTGAAGTCTGAGCGCATGGAAGCTGGATAGTCCGTGTGAGAGAGGCACTCTGGTTTAGGCATGACTTGGTGCTGGGGTCATACCAGGTATCAAGCACATCAGCTGTCAGCTTCATTCCCACAGATCTGTAATAAATAAAAAAATCTCCTGGTTAGTAACATCCCACTAGTTCTGAAGATAACCCTGTGACTGTGGAGGCTGTGGAAAGGAGTCCTTGAGGCATGCCAGAGTGTGCAGGTAGCTTGAATCCCAAAGTTCAGGAAGGGGCTCTTTGGTACATTCCTTGTTCAGATGTTATGCTGATTGTATCACTACACACACACAAAAAAAAAAAAAAAAGGCTAGTTATAGGACTCTCTCAAAGAGAGAGAATGACTGATGGACGCTAAGCCTCAGCCACTTGGGAATCTTTATCTGAGTGAGGGACAAAACCTCTTTTGCATTGATCAAAACAGTTAAAGGATGTTCCCATCCTCTGCTCCCTGGAGTGCCTGTGTCAGCCAGAGCCAACTGCTCTTTGTGTAGGCAGGAAAGCAGACAGCAGAAGTTGGCAGTGCAGTGGCTCATTGCTCTGAGCCTTGTCAGGAGTCACACAGTGAAGACAGAGCCTTAATCTCACTGCCTGAAGGATGGAGGGCTTGGTTCTGTGAACACCAGCTCCCAGCTGGCCTGGTTGCACAGGCATCACTTTGGGCATTAGTGTTTCATTGCACTAGAGCACACTCGCTTTATTGCATATTTAAAGATCCTTGCCAGTCAGGCTGGTATTTGGCTGTGCCAATCCAAACCTAGCTGGGGAATCCAGATCAGTGCACCATCATTAAAAATCTTTTGAACTTTGCACACCAGCATTGGCATTGTCTCCTGATTTTTACCTGCTGTAGATGCAGAGCAAAGAATTAACTGAAAAGAAATTTTGGACAGGCTTTAACTTTGCCTTTGCTTAAATAATGAGTATTTGTTTAATTAAGATCTGTTACATCACATTAAAAGGAGAGGACCATAGTGAAATAAAGATTTAGATCAATGACGGGTGCACGGCAATACCATAGCATTTTCTATCTGTTTATGTCAATCACCAACAGAGAAAACCATTTGCCAAAAGAGCAGTGGCCTACTCCAGGAATGCTGATTTAATTCTCTGTCCATCCAGAGTTTTGCCCATGATATCAGGAAGAGCAGAGGTAGAGCAAGCCCCATGTTGGCCTGCCATTTCATCGCCTAATGGTGAGACAAGGAAAAAAGTCTAACCTAAACAGGCTGGTCCATGCATTACTGAGTGCTTGTATTGCCTATAGAGAGCTGGGACACAAGGCTAATCATTAAGCAGATGCATTCAAGGTTGAGGGTGCGCTGTTAAAGCTGCCAGGTTTTACATGGGCATTAGAAGAGCATTTGACTACTTTCATGGCTATCTTGGAATAATTTTATGTTAATTCTTTAAATGTCAATTATTCAGATGTTTCTATGCTGCACTTCTAACTTCCAAGTTATTTCTTTTAAATTGTCGCATACGCCATTTAACAAGGTTCTGTGCTAAAGGTCCCATTTTTTTTAATATTGATTTTCTTTTATATCTTTGCAGTACAGAATTAGCCAGCGCTCCCGCTCAGAGTCCTATCACTGGTTTGTCTTTATTACTTCTGGTACATTTTCAATGTTTTACATTTAAATTTGTGCACTTGGTTTCATTGTGCTTGTAACCATCTTACTTTATTTTCTGTCTGTTTGTTCCTTCTAGTTAAAATGGACACACTCAAAGGCCATCCACTGTTATTGAACCAAAGACCACATATCACCCAGGGGAGTTCACTGGGGAGATATCTGGGGCTATTGCATAGAAGCCTAAACCATGCACTTGATTTTTCAGACTTTACAGATTACTAATCTCTGAATACTGGGTGAAGCCTGGCTGGTTTTAATCAACTCATGTCTTTGTATGCTCCATCAATCTCAAAATGGGTAAGAAAATTGCTTATTAAATTCTTTAACCAGTAGTGTCCCTCTAATTAAATGAGGGCCAAGATAAGAGTACTGCAATAAATGTTTTATCTGCTTCCGCTCCTTATTAAAACCCTAAGCCTTCAAAAGCTTACAGAGACACATCCTGGTGAGCACTGGGACTCATCTCACTGACTTCCAAGACCGTAGTTACAACAGATCACGGGGCTGGGAGATCATAGTGGGACCGTACCAGGAGGCAGACTCTGACTCCCCGCAAAAATGAAATGGCCTGATGTGCTTTACTCAGGGTTGATCTCACCAGCTTTAGTCTGTAATTACTGGCTTAAAAGAAGAAAGCTCCAAAGCACAAATCCAAACCCACAACATAGCACAACTGGACCTCCCTGACTTCCCCAGAACAGGGATGTACCCCACCATGAGCTTGCATGGGATTACGCAGAATGCCAGAGCTCTCTTTTTAGCTTGAATATTTTTTTTCCCGTTGAAAAACCTATAGATACCTATAAAACCACATTCTACCTAAAGGTGCATTCAGTTCTTAGAGCATCTTAGGTCTATTTACCCCTTAGATATTTGCTGCACCCCTTGGCAATTTCACTTCATGATACACCACCTTGAGGTCTTGAGCCTAAGTGAGCCATGGCTCCAAGCACCCCAAATAACATCAAGGCTCCAGCAAGAGCCGCTTGGGACCCAGGAGAGCAGCAGCCAGCCTGGATCACACAGGGACAACACCTGGTTTAACCACACCATTAGGAAACCCTCGCCAGCACCTTAGAGCAGTGAGATGACACGCAGTGAAAACGGCAGCAAATGGAGAAACCGGTGAGGCGGTGCGAGTTGCTGCAGGGAAGGCTCGGAGCTGAGCCATGGCTCTGCTGGGACTCATCGTCTTTTCACCCTCTCTCTCTTTGTGGAGCAGGAAAGCTCATCTATAAAAACCTCCTTCCCAAGCGGGTTTAGCAACAGGCAGCAAAAAGTGGTAAACCGGGGCCTTATGGACTTACAGACCCAAGACATTAATATAAAAGGACTCACGGTAGCCTGCAAAAACGGCAATTTCAGGTGAGCCTTCAGGCATGTAAACACTAAGCTACCGCCACAGGCCAGAGAATCTGCTGCTCTAAATGAGAGCAGCTACTAGCAGCCTAGCTGGGAATCCATCCTCCTCCTCTTTGTACTGGAAATCAGTCAAAAATGTAGCAAGGATTCACAACTGGGAGTACAGTGATACCGTGGTTTTGCCAAGGGCTCTTTTTAAATTTGTTATCATCTCCTCATGGGAGGAAAAAAAAAAAAAAAAAAGAAATTAATTCATCCTCTCTTTGAGCAATTGTAATCGAAGCAAAAAGCAAGATTAACCCAGGTTGCCTCTTGCTCCAAAATTGTATTCTTGTCACTGTTTGACCAAAGTCCTAAACAAACCCAATTCTCCAAACAAATAATGATGCCTTTAATACATACGTTTAGAAAATGCAGGGGTTTTGCTTTGGTATTAAAGTTTAATTAGTAATTAATATTTATGCATCCATTGGCTGGAATTCTGCAAGTTACATATATAAATATTAACTTGTGGACGATTTAAAAAAAAAAACCCACCTTGCATCTGAAATTTATTTGTGTGACTTTCTATTACTTATTCATTAATTCATGTATAATTCCAAGTCCTCTTCTTTCCAGATGGAGTGGGAGGGAGGGGGGGAACTCCCTTGGGACTGATGCGCATGGTTTTAATTCTCAATTTAGTCTCCATCACTACAAATTAAACATTAAAAATTCTAAACATAGTGTTTAGCAATGCTGACATGTTCAAATCCACCAGTCTGCGAGAACTGGTGTTTCTTTAGGTATGTAATGGTACAGGTTGGAGAGTGTCACACAGCACCTGAGCAGAAAGGCCACCTTTTATGTCATGCTTTTGGCCAGTGAAGGAGTCCCTGCATCCGAACTCCCACCGAGGTCAGCTCCAACATATGGGTTAGAGGAAAAACGATGGGCTGAGGCTGCAGCAAGCCTCTGAATTAAGAGCAATAAAATGTCAAAGGAAGACCTTTAAGGGGGTTATTTGGGTATTAATTTTTTAGCATGCCATCAAAAATTCCCAGGGCGTCTCATCCCAGAAACATCTGACTGTGAAATTCAGGCTGGCGAGAGCACAGCATCGCCTCAGCCACGCAGATGGACCGGCTGCACACACCATCCCAGGTGCCACACATGTGCCTGCAGCCCAGCCTCGGCCACCACACGCAGGGAAGGACTGGTGCTGGTTGAGGGACCCTAGGAACCACCTCTCCATCATCCTGCTGCCTCTGGCTAGACACATGTTGGCAAACAATGCTTGATACACTTTGCCTGGCTCCCTTTTCCTGCCCTGGGATGGCTGAGGGGACGTGTGTGCGCAGGTCCCGTGAGCACTGCAGAGCCAGAGAGGAGCTGAGAAGCACCATTACAGACCAGCTTCAGTATTCCTGGCTCAGGATTTAAAAACAGGGAGTTGGGGCTGGTTTCTTCCCCCTTGCCTGGGCCGTTACCAAAGCCCAGGTCACATGTGATTCCTCTTCCCTGGGGTCCCTGTAACACTCTGATGTGTGATACCTCCCAGGGGCCCCCAGTTCCCACTGGGTAAATATCAACTGAAAGGGAACAATAGTTAATTGCCCTCGGGACTAATTCAACAGCTAGGGAAGAGTCCTCGGGAACAAATAGTGCTGCAAGGGATCTACAGGTGCCCCAGTGATGTTTCACAGCTCCCAGATGACGTGAGGAGGAGAGGAGAGGAGAGGAGAGGAGAGGAGAGGAGAGGAGAGGAACAGTGCTCTGGCACATACATCTGGAGAGTGGGCATGTCTGCTTAACAGCAATGCAGCACAAAAAGATTTGGACAGGAGATCTGGGGCCAGATACCTGAAAGAACACAAGTCTGGCGGCTGGATCCTGGGGAATCCAGGAGATCTGCTGGTGGCCTTTGAGCTGATTTTCTGGCAAATAAGAATGAGATGAGGCCATTTGTAGTGCTCCCATTCACATGCATACTGTCTGTAGTGACTGTAGAGGCCCTGCTCACTGCATGACAAGGCTGGAGGTGAGCCCAGACTGTAGCTGGGGGCGGTGTTTGTACAGGTGCCTGCATTGCTTCCCTCCTGGCTGGATTTGGAGTCAGGGGACTGCTGTAGCCTCGCTCTACAAGGCTGGGATGTGAGGAAACCTTAGGATCTGAGATGCACCAAAGTCAGACCTTTGCAGCCAGGGAAAGGGGATGAACACATCTCGGCTGTTTTAAGATCACAGGAAGCAAAGAGGCTACATACATCTTAAATCTCTCCTGCTGCCCCATTCCAAGGACTGGCCCCTTTAAGCATCTCTCTGATGCTATTTCTGAGCTAAATTTCTGAGCTAAATACCGTAATTTCTGAGTAATCACCTCCTGTTCTCCAAAGAACTACCTTATGAACACAGGCTTGTGTGACCTTAAGACCCCAGTAATTGGGAGCTATAAATTGTTAAGAAACAGAGATTCTTCCAGTTTAAACTGCGCTGTGTAAGCTGCCTAATAATCACACAGCACCACAGGGCAGGACATTAGACAGGAGAGATGGGTGGCATTAAAAGATGGTATTGGCAAGCTTCTAGGGTGGATATTGCACATCTTCCAAAGTGGATATTAAAACCCACCGCCAGCCATTCAAAAAGCCTGCAGAGATCAAAACCCCAGCAGCTAAAATGACGCCTCACCTATATCTCCACTCCTAAGGGAATGGAAATAAATCGAGGTGCTGGCTTACACCCACAGCAATCCCCATGGGACTGACAGCCCTCACTTCTTTCTTGTCCTAGAAGGAGAGGAGTCCCTAAAAATATCAGCATACTATCCACATTTTCTTGAGATTACTTGCCTTTTGTCTCTGTTGTGGAAGAGAATTGATGTTTCCTGGCTTGGGAGGCTCACCAGAGTAGTGTTAGCGTTACAGCATATGAGGAGTGCAGAACTGTTTATTTTAATCACGAAGCTGCTGTCTGGCACAGCCAGCTCCTCTCTCCGTGCTGCTGTATTCAGGAGCCGCGTGGATCCAGACACAGCTCTATTTTCTGCTTTTTCCATCCCATTTCATCAAGGCAGTGAAGGCTGGAAAACACTTGTTAGAAGCACAATTTCTGCCTCATGCTACCAGAATTCTGCTGGTAAGATTAAGCTATAGTCCAAGAGCTTATTTGTTTATATTTCACAGCTACCAGGCATCTCCTAGAAAGCTGTGTTGATGTTATATGGATTCCCTCTATAACAACTGGGTTGCCAATAAAAATGCAAAAGCATCTTAAAACAATGCAATCCGAGGAGATGTCAAAGAAATTCCATCTATGCCTGTAAAAGAGTTTATATATCACGGAGGAGGAGATAGGAAAGCTGTAACATTATTGAGCCATTTAAAGTAATATCCCCCATTACTGCAGAGAGCCCACATTCATCTGGGATTTCACATGGGCTGACAAGGGTTCTAGCTTCACTCCACCTCACAGGAACAGCATGCCCCGAAAACAAGGGATGTGAACGCACCAGCTTGCAGCAGCATGCACCTGCTAGCTGGAGTTTTCGGAAGGGCTGCAAAACTCTGGGATACAAGGGAGTGTGCAGAGAGCACCAAGGCACCTCTTCCCTTCTTCAATCCAAACCCAGCCCTACAAGGCTGTGCTTTCTCAGTTTTGCAGGCTGTGCTGTGATACTGATCAGCAGCTACTGGCTTCTTGCTCCTTCATTTTCCTTTCTTCTCTCTGCTTTCTTCTTTCTTCTTTCTTTCTTCTTTCTTCCTTTTTTATTTTTTTCTTTTTCTTTTTGTTTTTCTTTTTCTTTTCTTTTTTTTTTCAGGGGGGTGCTGCCTCCTGAAAACAGCACGCTGGAAATCTGTTCTGCCTCAGAATTTGGCTCCCACTGGGCCGGGAATTTCAGTGTTGTATATAACCTTGAAAACATTCCATTTCCCCACCTGATAAAATTTCCAGGTGGATGACGCTTGGCACCAGGGTCAACTTAAAGGCAGTTCCTGTCTGAAAAATCAGGTACACCTCCATACACCTCCTCACCTTATCCAGCTGATGGTTAGTGGGTCGGATTTGACCCGGCAGATGATTTCTCTGGCCCATCAGCAGTGCTTGACAGGAGACAGAAATAACCATTAGGGCAACATGTGCTACAAGCGAATACCCCGATGCCCGAGTTTCGCGCTGGGGACCACCCCCACCGCGGCGTGGCCAGCGGAGGCAGGGAACCGAGCAGGTCTGCACCGTGTCTGTGCAGAGCCAGCACCAAGAAGAAGGCTCACACAACCTGGGACGAGTCCCGGGATTGCCGTGCGCTGTTGGGAGAGTCGGGCATCCCAGGAAGGAGCGAAAAAGACACCAAAGCCCCAGCGGGTCACTGAGCCCGCCCCGACGCGTGTCCTGGGCGATCCCGGCCGCTCGGTGCCTCAGTTCCCCGAAAGGCGAGCTGGGCACCCCTCCACCGCTCATTCCCGGCCCTAACCCTCTCCCGGCGCCAGGGCTGGAGCGGGAGCTGCCCGCGGCTGTCCCGGGAGCTGCCCGCGCCAGTCCCGGGCAGCCGCAGCTCCCTCCCGGCGGCCGCGGGGGAGCGCAAGGCACGGAGCGCCGCCCCCGCCGTGGCCGGCCCGTCGCCGGGCTTTGGTCTCCCTCTGCTGTCGCCAGGCGGCTACTGCTGCGAGCGCCGTCTGGCCACCGGAAGCGGGGGGGGGGGGGGTCAGCACAGGCACCACAGGGGACCGGGGGAGTTGCAGTTCCGCCAGGAAGAGGTTTCCAGGCGGCTTTCGCAGGGCTGGAAATTACATGGGGGTTGGTGGGTGGGTGGAACCAACCCCAAACCCATACATCTGGCAGAAAGTACTCGGGAGGATGAGGAGGAGAGAAACAGGGGTCGGCAGTGTCTGGTGCGGCACACAGACCTGCGACGTCCCCATCCCACCCGCTTTGCTGGGTGGCCGGGTGACCCGCTCCCGCTTGCCCGCAGCGTTGTGCCAGCTCCGTCTCAGCCCGGAGACGCAGGACCCGCCTGCTCAGACCCATCCGGCACCACCGCCAGCACTCCCGGCTCCTGGCTCCCCCAAGGCCGGACCTCAGTGCCCTGACACAAGGTGACACTGGCTTGTAGTACGTTTCCTTCCTGAGAAGCAGGAGATCCTGTAGAGCTGGGACAGACCGGGACAGCGCAGGCACTCCCCTGTCTAAACTGTTGGGGTGGAAGCCAGGCACACACGCTCACCGATTAAAAAGCAAATCCAGCTCATTTCCGTTTATTCTACATGCTGCAAACAAAAGTGGAATGAAAACAGATCAGCTTAATGCACTCACCTTAGAAAAGGACATCCTCACCTTAGAAAAGGACATCCTCACCTGAAAAATAGTAGAGACAAAATTCTGCTGCCTCCACACAACTTGCAGAGTTGTAGAGACTTTACTTCAGAGCAGCAGCTCTGGGCAAGGTGACTTGGGGAAATGTGAATAAAACTTCTCGTGTCACTCAGAAAGCACAGGGATGTCTCTCAAGAACGGCTTCACAAAGCATTTCCCTGCAGGGTGTGCAGCTCCTCTGGAATGACGTAGCAGCCTCTTGCGGGGCAAAGCCTGCAGAGTTGGATGTGACTTCTCTATGGTAATAATTACAAAGACTTCATAAATGCAATGATTTTGTTATAAAAAACTATTTAAGACACTTTTTCGATGCCCTTGAGTCTGGGACTGTCCTTTTGCTTTTACTGTGTCCATGCCCTCAGCATTCCTGGAGGCAAAGGAAGCGCTGTTATCTCCATGCACACCACGGAGAACTGGGAGACAGGGGATGTAAGGAGAGGCTTTTCAGAAGCAACTGGCAATTCTGAGTCCTGTATTTCAGACATGCTAGTTGAGAGAGCCCTACCTGCAGAGGTGAGGCTGGCAGCTTTGGCTTGAATCCAGTTTAGTTGCCCCAGGCTAAACAATCAAACATGAAGGTGCTTTAAAAAAGAATGAAAAATCACCAGTTGATGTTGAAATGTCAACCCAAATGACTTGCCCTGGGTTATACAGAGGAGACTGGGATAGGGCCAAGTAAACTGAACTATCTCCTGAATATCTGAGTAGCATCTGAAAAGGACAAATCTCCATCCCTTGGGACACTGGACACCCCCACAGGACATGTGTCTGCAGCATGCAGCACCCAGAGCTCAGCTCTCGAGTCCTGCACCTGCATGGCTTCCTAAAAAATAACATTAGTGTGAAGGGTGCTGGGGTTAGTTAATTATCAGGGTGGCAACAGGTAAAAATGCCTATTAAAAATAGGGCTCCACCAGAGCAGAGGGAGATACCATGAACTTGAAAGCTCCTATCTTCTTCCTTCTCATTGCACATCCTTAAGAAACACTAGTGTCCAAGCTTCAGCAACATGCTGACCATCACTGCCTGATGCTTGCCTGTTATTATAATATCTTCACTCTGTCATCCAGAGTTGACCTTGGGAAAGAGATCTAATATATAACTCCATTTAATTTCATCATTAGCTCTTCTGTATACCTAATTTATCACCATAACTGTGTCTGCAATTTCTTTGCCAATATAAAGTTGATGTAGTAAGAAGACATTAGTGTAGCGGTTACTAGTCTGACGTTCTGCCTTCCTGAATCCCCCCCCTGCAGAGGAGACAGGTTTTATTTCTTAGCCATGCCAGTCTGTTAAACTGTATGAAGTTGTTGCTCCACCAATTACTCTGTTTATACCTAAACCATGTTAATAAGGCAAGGCTTGAAGAGGAAAACTTCACAAAAGTGTCTTTTTTAATAAAATTGGAAAGATGTTGAGGGGGCACTAGCATCATCACTCACAATTTCGACATGATGCCATGTCAGCAAGGAACTGGTGTATAAACCCCCCGTTGATTCCAAGAGTGTTGGGACCAGTGGTTAGCTTAGGGTTAGCTCTGCTGAAGGAAACATTGATATAAGAATAAGGCTTACCTTTTGTACAGCTGTCAATCTGCTGATCTTAACATATACCACAAAACCACATAATTCCCATGTAACAGACAGACGCTGTTCTGCCCACAACATAACACAGCCTTCCATCATCTCCAAGAGTGACCGGTGACATTTGGGTCTGCATTTGGGTCTAGTTCACCCACGGCTCTGATCTGTACATCTGTACACCATTGTGTTCGCAGCCACTTTCCCGCACTGCAATGCCTGATCCCAACAGCATCCTGGTGCTCTGAAGAGCTTCATGCCCCCAGCCAGCCAGCCCTGCTCCCTCCCGAGGTCAGGGACCAAATCCCGTGCCTGGAGTCATGTAGGAGCAGGGGGAGCAGCTGCCAGCTGTGTGTGGCTACATGCAGAGGGACATGCTGCTGCTCCTCTGCTGCACACGCACAACCAGCACCTGCACAAGAGCACCATGAAAATGTGCTCCTGGGACCTCCTGGGTAAGGCAGGGACACAAGCCACAGCCAGGACGACTCAGTCACTTGTTTCAGAGGGACTTAAAGGGTCTGTGGGCTCAGAGCAGAGGGGAAAGAGCTTGTCCTTGACAGGCAGAAGAGACAATATCAAAATGCCAGAGCAGCGCTCAGAAATGCTCAGAGAAACTCCATTTGCCACCCAAGAGCTGGAGATGTGCACGGACATAATTAAGAGGAGTCCCTCCAAAGACAGCCTGCGTGGAGCAAACACAGAGATGGTTGACTAAGGAGGCTTGGAAAAGCCCAGAAACACAGGGAAAAACAGCACCAGAAGCTATTTACAAGGAAGTGCAGAGGAGGACAAAGGACAAAGCAGAGGAGGAAAATCTGGTGCAAAAAAATGCACTGCAAGTGCTTTACTTCTGAATGATGAAGGGCATGGTATATCCACAAATGCCACACAAGACCATCAACAGTAATTGCTACAAGACAAATCATTATGCCAAAGCTTCAGGAAAGAGGAAAAAAGTGTTACTGATTGTACAGTGAGGGTGGTGAAACACTGGCCCAGCTTGCCCAGAGAGATGGTAGATGCCCCATCCCTGGAAACATTCGAGGTCAGGCTGGTTGGGGCTTGGAGCTACCTGATCAAGTTGAAGATGTTCCTGCTCATTGCAGGGAGGTTGGACTAGGTGGCATTTAAAGGTCCCTTCCAACCCAAACCATTCCATGATTCTATGATTCTATGATTTGAAGTGATAGGGATTAAGAAGAGAGAAGAAGGTAAACAGACAAAGGGACCAATCGTAGGCAGGTTGGGTTCCCAGGTGTTTCTCAGCATCACACACAACAGAAACCAAACTTGCAATTAAACAAAGCCAAATTAAATCTTGGCAGGATACAAACACCCCTGAGGAGATCCTAAATTACACACAAGATGTTCAGACCCTCAAGTATGTTCTTTGGCAGCACGTGAGACAACTGGATATGGGTGAGAGAGACCTGGAGAAGTGTCACAACATGCTGAATAGCTGCCTGAGAGACAGCTGTCACATGGCACCAAGCGGAAGCTGAATGACCGAGTCCCAGTTTTGGGACATGACAATCCTGAGCAGGGAGGAAGAAGCAATAGGGCTGACATTGGTATTGGATACAGTGGCTACAGCTTCAGTAAAATTTTGTAATCCAAGTGAGGCCAAACCTGGGAGGAAATATTCATATGGTAAAAACATGAGCAGAATAAAAACATGCAACCAGAGTGAACTACATCCCCAATCTCCTTACATTCAAGCTGTTAAAAGACTGCTAAAAGACCCCAGTCTTCAAGCACATGAGCAGTCAGCAGGTACCTCCCTGTCTACAGCAGCAAAATAAACCGTGCATTTGGGCAGACCAAAGCAAGTGCTGAACACAGCTCCATCCAAGTGCCTACCACCAAAGAAACCTCACCTGACTTGGCAGAAGGAAAAAAATATATCCCCAGTGTTTGATACCAATGATGGAGATTGGCATGAGCTTCTAGGGAAGGAAAGCAGCTTCCTTGCCTTGCTTTGAGCACCAGGATCAGAGTACAGATGGCTGAGACTGTCATTTGGGATCAAAAGTAGAGATGCCGCCAGCAAGACACACTAACAAGACTCTCAGGGATCCATGTCACTGCTGATGACGTTTAGGGCTAGAGATGAGCAGATAGCTTGCTGGAAGCTGTGACAGTTAAAGGGTACAACTGGCTTTGTCAGCTAAAATAACAGGAAAGCAATTGGACCCCTTTGATAATACCAAGCTGAAACTGTACCTTGCTGCACTGTTCACTTGGTGATTTTCCAAGGGCTGCCTGGGGGAAGTTCAACCCAGGGCAAAACTAGTCAAGGGGAAATCACCTGCTAAAGGTTGTTGACTAACCATTGCAGCGTGCCCCAAAACACCCTCGGCACTTGCTACTCAAGGGGGCACAAGGACTAGTGACTTGTTCAGAGCAGCCTCGCAAGTTATCCCTGCTGGAGCCAAGCCTGATCCCACAACAAGTGTGCCTTTTCTACACTCCCCATCTCACCAGGAATATTACATCAGACAGATCTTTTGGCAGTACTCAGCCCTCTCATCCCCATGATGGAGAGCTGGCAGCCCTGGCAGAGCCAGCCTGGTTTCATCCCTAGCCTTTCTTGCTGCACCATGGACTGGCCTTGCCACCAGCAGCTGGTCCCTAAGAAAAGGGTTCACCCGTCACTCAGCTGACCCTCTGCCAGGGCCAGCCATGCTCGGGATCAGGGATGCTCAGGACTTTATCAGCACCCTATGGAGTTTTAATCAGTGGAGAGCCAGCCGCAGCAGCACGGTACTGGAGATTTGTATGCGCCTCATGGGCAAGGGGGCACACTCTCATAAAGACTGGGCCTGTCACCTGCAACAGGTGGTTTTGGCAGCAGTGGGTGAAGCAGTTGAAGATTAATCCATGCTCAGGACCTGTCCCCTTGGAGGCAAGGGATATTTCACCACGGACATCCCCTGCCGGCAGAAACGCTCCTTCTAAGATGGAAAGCAAAGTCCACCACTGGGCTTTCTTGGTCCCATGTCCAATATCATCCCGAAGTCACCTGCTGTTGTTTTCCAACCCTTCTGTAAGAGGGAAAAATGTCAAGTGGAAGGAATCGTAGTGCATCTCGGGAGATTTCCAAAGCAGCCTGAGGAATGATGAGGCTCCCAGCCCCGTGCCACAGAAAGGACAAGGGAAGCCCTGAGGGTGGGGAGAGCCAGTGGATCCCCCTCAGCATCCCAGGAGAGGATAAAGCCAGTGAGCAGAGAAATCCCCCGTGCCAGCTCTCCGTCTGCTTCCCCTCCTTCCCGCAGAGTGGAGCTGCGCTGCCTGTTTTTACGCAAGTCACAGCCGAGGCCAGGTTTGCAGCTCTGCATGCAGCCTCCCCAGGCAGCTGGGCTGCATCCCGGCACTCAGCAGCCTAAATCGGATCTGCATTGGGCAGAGGCATCTGATGTCTCCAGCTAGCCAGAAAGCACAAGGCAGAGACTGGGCTGGTGGTTCTCCAGCTGCAGGAAGGACGGCGACAGCCAATGTGGCATAAAGCTTGTGTTACACCAGCAGCGCTTTCAGCGCACGCTTGGACGGGCAGAGGGAGTTTCTGCAACACCAGCACTTTGCAGCATCGGATTCTTGTATTTTTGTTCTGGTACCGGGAAGCCTAAAGTTGGATTTATTGTATCATCAAATCACAGAACACAAGAGGTCTGAAGAACCAGCAGGTCCCCATACCCCTGCCAGGAATGCTGCTAGGTTGTCAACCCAGTGAACAAGTTACAGCTGTACCCCTGGTAAAGCAGAGATGCTCCTGAATTGTATCTGTGCTGCAAAACTGGCAGTAGGAAATTGTGCCTTTGAAACGTGTTTCCATTAAAACTCTTTATTTAGAGTGCTGATCTTGTTATTCTAAAATAAATTTTGGGGGAAAAAAATTCACTCAGGGCTCTCGTCAAGGGTTGGATTTTGATCCAAGCTGTGTGTGTATAGTTGCACCAGGCTCAGCTGAGTTGCTTCTGCTCCACACCCACGTGACGGAGACAGTAATCTGCCCTCCCCAACATCACAGCTACCATACACACTCTCTGTGCAGGTGCTCTAATACGATCGGAAACCCAGACAAGTCCGCTTTCTTTGGATGCTGCAGCTGAGCTGAAATGGCAGGTGGCCACACCAATACAACTTCTGTGATGACCCTCCAGTATTTTTAGCTGAGCCAAGCGCTCACAAACACAGCAGAAATGACACATCTGAGAGCTGAAATCCTCCCTTTGTGAAGCAGGTACAGCAGAGCAGGGAAAACACATGGCCACCTGGATCACCTCTGAACACTGCATGGGGTGGAGATGAGCGACACGGGACCTCCTAGTGCAATGCACTGCTGCCAGCCAGCACCCTCTGGGGTGGCTCCTCCTGGATGGGGCTTTGAAGAGGGACTCGTTCCAGTCATCACCGATGTGCACACTGATAACAGAGACACGGATTGTAATGGAGAGGTGAAATGCAGCCATTGATCTGCCTGTCTCAGTGCTCTGGAGAACAGGTTGAACACAGCTAAAATTTCTTTTTCTTCTGGAAAAAGAAGCTTTTGTAGAGCTAAAAAAAAAAAAAAAAAAAAAAGAAAAAAGTGAAAACTAAAGGCAGGACTTCAATAAAACCCCGTGGACACATTTCATCAACCAAAAAAACCCAAAGTTGAATCTTTTTACAGAAACCAGGCATTCAAACAACACCTATTTTGTGCAAAACCCAGTTTCCTTTTGCAAAATAAAAAATGCTTTGCTGGAAGTTTTCAGGCAGCCCCAGCACCTTGTCCATGGAAGCAGCAAACAGCAGACGTGCAGGAAACACTCGCTTTATTTAAATAATTTCATTTCCTTCCTCTTCCTTCTATATTCTCTAAGGGAGAATGTGCTTGTGATAGACTCCAAAAGCCACAGACATGCCCTATCTGTGAATTGAAAGTTGTCAGCCTTCCTGTCTGTTAGTGTTGTCTTTCTGCACTGCACAGTCTTCTGGACAACTAAAGCCTCTGTGTGTAACAATAACATCTCTGGATCTCATGCACAAGGGGCACGATGCTGCCTCTGCTTTTGCTAATGCGGCCCAACACGGTTTGGTAGCTTCCCCTCTATCCTTCTCCCAAAAGTTACTGCTTTCATGGGACAACATTACTAGGAAAACAGTATTTCCTTCCCATACGTGCCCATATCCTTCTGAGAGTGGGCAAGCAGGCCAAAACACAGAATGGCAAAGAAATGCTTTCTGATATCTTGGCATCTACTAGGTGATGGCAGCAATGGCTGTGATGAGTTTGCCAGCCTCTCTCCAGAACAGTAGACCAGGAGTCTCTGCCCAATTTCTCTGCCTGCCCACAGGACAGTGAATTAAAAACTTACCAACAGCAGGTTCCTGGCCCAAAGTAGTTAGCCCAGCCACACCATTGGAAGATGGATACTTGTTTAGGTACTCACCAAGAGTCAAAATGAGCCCAGGTTGCCCTCTCTCTGCATCTTGTTTGCTTACCCTCTCTCAGCATCTTATTCAGCACTTTATTTGCGGTATGGAAATAGCCAGTCTGTTGAGCTGGCGCTCTGGCAGCTCTGAACATCTATAATTCAGGTATCTGCCCTATGAGTGCTGAAAAATACCCCATAAGTCTGGTCCTACATTTTTGTCTTTGTCTATCTGCATTCACATGCCACCAGCCAGGTCTGCTGCACCCTTCTAGACACCACTGGTCACTGGGGCTCAGCACCACCCAGCATCCTGCTCATTTGGCTTTTTGAATATTTTCTTCAGCTATGAAAATGCTCTTTCCTGGTTTCAGATACACACTGTATGGCATTTGGAGTAAACACCTGCAGCTCCCTTTTTTATTTTTTCCCTCCTCTCCTTTTCCTGATAACATTATGTTCCCCTAGGGAGAAAAACATTAGCTTAGTGCTTGGGATGATTCAATTACTCAGCAGTAGGTCAGAGGAAAAAAAAAACAAACACTGGATGCTGCTTCTTAAATCCACTAAGCAAAAGCCTTGCTGGAGCACACATGAACTGGCATTTCAGACAGCATCTTAGGACCAGTAGTCCTAAACTGCCAAAATAGTTTCTACCCTTCTTTAACACCTTTTGTTAAAAAGGGGGGATTGATTTTACAACGTGCGGCTATTTGCTATGCATTCATCTTCTTAAAAATCAGCTGGATTATTATCAGGCCTAATTTTTTTTTCCCCACTACTTGGAGGGAGGTGTGAAATTCAGCTAACATATACAAATCCCAGCTTTCTTTGACAATCATGTCTGCTTTTGGAGAGTCCCGTTCTCCTAGCAGATGTTTGGATGAACTAGATGCAGATACAAACATCTCCCACAACCTTCATCATGAGATTTCATTCAAAGGAAGACTGTGTGGCAGCATTTGCTACCTCAGCTTTACACTTTCGCTGGATGTTGGCACACATGAAGCGTTGCAAAAGCTGATGAGAGTTTGTATTCACAGAAACATTCACGCCAGATGTATTCATGCTGTCATCACACTATAATATTAGAGGAGAAAGGGGGACGTCCCCAAAAAGGAGCAGAAATAATGCCCAGGGGATTAGTCAGACTGGATAAACTATGAAGGAAAAACAATGCACTTCTAAGAGGCATGAAAATATTAATGGGTAGCAAGGACAGGGAGCTGAACTGTGACCAAGACTGAGGAACTGATGCAGCAAAAGATTTAAGCTAAATTTTGGTGCAAAGCCAAGGTCTCAGCTCAGGGAAGTCCTCATTCAGTTATCACCTGACCACAGAAACACCCAGGCTTTCTACTTTGGCACTTCCAAGTCGCCGGCGCTCAGCCTCAGTGCCCGGGCTTGCCAGGATTGAGCAACCCGGCGTTTCACTCAGCTCTGCAGAGCAGGCTCAGCAGCAGAGCCCTTGGCTTGGGTGTCCAACCAGGCAGAGCACCCATCTTCCCAGAAGGTTTGGGTGTTTACAACATCCTAGTGCTCGCAGCGCGCAGCCAAGGAAGCAAAGTGAACCTCCTCCTAACACCTTATTGCCAGAATGACGGGCCATTGCACTGCTCCCTGCCCTGAAATGCTGCTTCTCTGCTGGAGAAGCCAAGAGGGAGGTCCACTCGGCAGGACACGGCAAGTGGAAACATAAAAGCAAGGCACTGCTCTGCTGCTTTTGGCAGGGCATCCCCCTGCCACGTTCCCCTGACAGTCTCTGTCCCCCTTGTATTAGCTGCTCAGGACAGGGGGGCTCCTGGAGGCTGTGACACAGCCAGGCTCGGGTCTCTCTTGAGGCATGAGCAGGTCACAGGGAAGGACACAGTCACCAAAAAGCCCTTTGGCTCAGCTATGCCTCCAAAATGCACTTTGGGAATAGTCTGAACAACATCACACCTGCCTGAAGGAAAGACTACTTAGTTATTTTTGTAAACTTCTGGACTGTTAGAAATAACATCACCTCAAAATATCTGTCGCTGCTGCCTGAGCTGTAACAGGTCTTCCCCAAAATGCTCTTCCCATGGTATAGGAAGCCCAAGGCATGATGAATCTGTCACAGCTCCAAGTTAAGATCTTCTCCTATTTTGGCTCTACCAAGTGCAATAACCTGTCCCTTTCCAGAACTACTGCAAGGCAGGTTTCTGGTTGAGTTCTCTGTTTGCTTTCTCTGTTAAGGTGCCCAAATCATCATGGCTGCATTGGCTTACTTCCAGGGCAGGAGCAACAGTGCAGTCCCTAAAATGACTTGCATATGTACTTCTATGATAAATCTCAGCTGAGATATCTGGGAGCTCCCAGATTGCAGCCACTTCCCAGTTTTCTATCAGAGCTGGATGTGGGCATGTGCCAGCCCTTCCCTCCCTTTACCAACACGCTCTGCTTCCACAAGAAAAACATGCCAGCGCATAGGCCAGAACAAGCTGCAAAGAGGGGGCAAGTGTGGACAAGTGGCCCAAGACCCTGGCGCAATGAAACAGTCACAGTACGCGCAGCCTTAGACACCTCTCGGAGGGTGGGACACAAAATACTGTGTGTCACAAGCTGCCTCTTGGACTATTTTGCTTGATTTTCAATGTGGGGCCTGGATCAAATCCCCCTCAGGTCAACAGAAATCTTTTTGGAGATTTCAGTGGGAACTGAGTCAACTTCAGTAAACTTTGTCAACAAATGAAATACTGAGCTCATCAGGCAGATGGTGTATTTTATGAAGATCCTAACTTCTACTTCCCTAGTTTTAATTTTTAAGGAAGTGTTTTCTTAGGGACATACCCGTCTTTTTAGGTTTCCTCTACTCAAGTATCACAACAGAGAAGTGATACTTAACATTTAAATTTAACAACTCTGGTAGCTTATTTTCCTGCGCTCAAGTCTTGAATGAAAGGGGCTGAGAACCCAGAGAAAGAGATTGCCTGAGAAATAAAGCTCCTACTCTTAAGATACCTGCTGTTTCAATGTGTGCTTAGCAGGATTTGCAGATACAGACTATCTAATCACATAAGAGGAGTGGTGCCTACCCACAAGAACACCAGATGGAAGATCATTCAGCAACACTTTGCTATGGACTGCTCAGCTCAGTAGGACTGGTTTGAGGAAGGTTACTTGATGCTTACCTTGGTCTTGCTCCTTACAACTGTTCAAATGTCTGTTGTTTGGGCTGAAGTTTTATTCCCTGTGTACCCACGTCAGGCTGAATGTCTGGGGAGTCAGTCTGTCTTTCAGAAACACATCAGAAAGGAATTTATCTTTTTCCAACAACAAGGCTAAGGTGGAGGAAATGTTGCTTTACCCATGCAAAAAAACCACAAATTTTCTTTCTCGAGTGGTTTAGAGACAGGATGTGGAACTAAGCAGTGAAGTAACTTCTGGATCAAGAACATGGGTTTTCCCAGTCCCATGGAAACCTGTCTAGATTAGCTGGTCCACAAGCTACTTCCTGACTTTGCTTCTGCTTACAGAGGAACAAAGACACTGCAGGAGGAGAGAGGACATCCTCTCATTAGGCATTTGAACGCTTTGTCCAAGAATTAGTTTTTCTCCCTGCCTCAGCCATGCTAGACCATCTAAGCAAAGCTTTCAATGAGTAGTCATTAATTGCACATCCCTTCTCCAGGTGCTGCCTGGGGACCCTGGAGCCCGATGGGCAGAAGAGTTGAATGCTTCCAGCTGTGCTCCGCAGCTGTGCCAAACATCCCAGCCGGCAGCCAGGCAGGCTGCCCTCGGAGCACAGACACGCTTTCAACAGCACAGCCCTTGCAGACAGCTGCCCCTGAGCATCTTATATTGGAAACCCAAAAACAAGAGGCTTTAATCTTCAAGCCTTCCAAACCATACAGCCTTTCTTTACTCATCATTGCACTCCCTCACTCTAAGCAACCTGCTGCTCAGGAGGAATTTCAGCCAAAATTAAGCTTCCAGACTTACAAGTTGACCACAGAGTGGCCTAGGTTACTAAGGGAAAATCAGTAAGAAAAGGAGTTCTTGGCTGACCTTGCAGTATAATGCCAGTGAACGCTTGCCCTGCCTCTCAATGAGTTTCTTCCTTCTCTGCAGAAAGCCTCAAGGTCACTTGGCCTTATCCCAGTACGGCTCTTCGCTTACCCTTAGAGTCCTTATACCCTAATTGAACCTGCAAGACACTGCTGGTTGAACAAAATCTAAATTCCTGGCTAAAAAGGATGTAAATTGGCAGGAGGCTCTGTGAGCATCTGGAAGAAAGGAAAGAGATTAAAGACCTGAAACTTCTGCAATCTCCATACATTTAGGAGGTATTTCTGTTCAAAGAGGAGACATGGCAGAAAGCTGGGGAAATGTTATTACTGCAGGCAGAGGGGAGAATCTGAATTGATTGCCCAAGCACTCATGGTGAGCTGGGACCCTCACCTAAAGCAGCTCTGGGAGGTTTGGGGTGCCAAAGAAGCAAAGAGACAGAGAAGTCTGCAAAATGTGGGCCATCAGCAAGAACAGAGTAAGCTACCAGATATTTTTTTCTCCCTTCAGCAAAGTACAGTTTATTTACCCAACTAATCCACATTTCTGAGTAGAAAAATATCTCCCCAAGCAACTGAAAGCCTAGTTTTCCCAAGCTGGGTGCCCAAGCTAGTGTTTTATTAGGAGTCTAATCTAATAGAAGCATAAAGAGATATACACATTTAAAATACCTCCTTACTGAAGCACATGTATTTGTTGCACTAAGGGTACATGCACCTAAATGAGGGAGAGCACTGCATTTCTCTGCCTGACTCACCATCAGTACCCACGGTAAGCAGCATATGCCGAGGTGCCAGAAGTTTGGAGGATGTGCGTGGGTAATGTAGGGAGGACTGATCCATCTCAGATGGCTTTGCTTCCTCTTTCTAAGTTCACAGGAGAGTACAGCAGATCTGATTCATACCTATTTAGTTAATACCCATTGTCCCCAGTGCTGCCTGCACAGGAAGAACATTCAATTTGAAGGTATCACTTCTCTAAAAAAATGTAAAAGAACACAGAACTAGATAAGTTATTCTCAAAACAAAAAAAAAGTGGGGAAAAAAATATCCAAACCCATGAAATCAGAACCATGCAATAGGAAGGTGGCGTGTTGCCACCAGGCTGACTCACAGCAAAGGCTAACCACCAGACCCACCCATGCAGGGCCCCGAGCAGAACCCAGCACAGACATACAGGCTTTTTGTTCACCCTTGTCAAGGGCATTTACACTGTCAATGTAGAAACACAAAAAAATCTCAAGCTTGAGCAGCAACAAGTGAGGAGTCTCTGAAAAAAACTGAATTATGCCTGTCCTCATATTCTGGGATGGGAACTTTATTTTCCAAAGGCACAGGTGTCGGTGCATGTTCATTTAGTATTTTTGGATAAAAGCAAAATGACAAATGCAGTACTCGCGGCTCCTGCTCTGGTTGTCCACAAAAGGCACATCCCTTGCACCTGATAGACATTGTGTGTTCTGTAAACCTCCCTTGGAAGGCTTCTACAAAGCATCCTCCACTGAAACCTTGGTCTTCTGCCAGTGCAAACATTCTTGAGTGTAACCTGATTTGTGTCCCTTCAGGGGATGTGGTCTGGTGAAATCAAGCAACAGGATGAAGTGCAGAAAAGATAAAATACAGGCAGCAGAGGTTGGACAAAGTCGTGTAAAGGAGCATCGCCCTGGTCATTATAAGGAGTATATAGTCTCACATGGTTATGGTGAATTCATTGGCACCCAAACGGCCTGACAAGAGGCAGAACAAAAGTTACAAGCCTTGCTTAAGAGGGATCTCAGTCTCAGCTGGGCATGCAGACACTGAGCCTTGCAGACCACCTAAAAGAACGCAATACAAGCAGGCAAGGCTTGTCCAAAGCTAATAAATCAGCCCCTGCAAGCCAGGCTAATAAAGATTAGAGCCTCATAGCTGCATCTCATTGGGATTCAAAAGAAGCCACAAAGATGTGATTGGTGACAGCCAACATGGGTTCATTAAGGGCAAATAGGCAAATCGTTCCCAAAAATCTGGTGGCCTTCTATGAAAGCGTTACAGTGTTGGTGGATAAGCGAAGAGCAACCAACATCATCTGCCTGGACTTGTCCAAGGCATTTGACACTGTTTCACATGACATCCTTGTCTCTAAATCGGAGAGACATGGATTTAATGGGATGGACAACTCAGTGGATAAGGAATTGGCTGGATGGCCACGGTCAAAGGGTTGTGGTCGACAGCTCGATGTCCAAGTCGTGAGCAGCAATGAGTGGTGTTTCTGTGACCGGTACTATTTAACATCTTTATTGGCAACATAGATGCTGGGACTGAATGCACCCTTAGCAAGCTGGCCAATGACACCAAGCCGTGTGGGGCTGTTGACATGCTGGAGGGAAGGGATGCCATCCAGAGGGACCTGGACAGGCTTAAGAAGTGGGCCTGTGTGAACCTCATGAACTTCAACAAGGCCAAATGCGAAGTCCTGCATGTGGGTTGGGGCAAGCCTAAGCACAAATACAGCCTAGGTGGAGAATAGATTGAGAGCAGCCCTGCCAAGAAGGACTCGGGGGTGTTGGTGGATGAGAAGCTCAACATGAGCTGGCAATGTACGTTCGCAGCCCAGAAGCCAACTGTTTCCTGGGCTGCATCAAAAGAAGCGTGGTCAGTAGGTCAAGGGAGGGGATTCTGCCCCTCTACTTCAGTCTCCTGAGACCCCACCTGGAGTACTGCATCCATCTCTGGGGCCCCTGTTGGAGCAGGTCCAGAGGAGGGCCACAAAGACAGTCAGAGGGCTGAAGCACCTCTCCGATGAAGACAGGCTGAGAGAGTTGGGGTTGTTCAGCCTGGAGAAGAGAAGGCTCCAGAGAGACCTTAGAGCAGCCTTCCAGTATTTAAAAGGGGCCTACGGAAAAGGTGGAGAGGGACTCTTTATCAGGGAGTGTAGTGATAGGATGAAAAGTAACAGTTTTAAACTGAAAGATGGTAGATTTAGATTAGATATAAGGAAGAAATTCTTCACTCTGAGGGTGAAGAGACACTGGAATGGGTTGCCCAGGGAAGTTGTGGAGGCCCCATCCCTGGAAGTGTTCGGGGCCAGGTTGGATGGGGCTACGAGCAACCTGGTCTAGTGGAAGGTGTCCCTGCCCATGGCAGGGGGGTTGGAACTAGATGATCTTTAAGGTCCCTTCCAACTCCAACCATTCTATGATTCTATGTGGTCAGAGCAGAACAGTGCAGTGCACGGGGACATTTCACAGGCAGGGCAATCTGGGATGGAGCTGTGCCCGCATGGCTCCACTGGGTCGTTTCCCTGTAAAGAGCAGAGCATATGGCAACTAGGAAATGCAAGTCAATTATAAACCAGAAAATCAAATAGCAGCGCCATCTGGTTTGATCAGTGTCATTCACTCCCTGTGCACAATCCAAGTGCGAAGGATATAGATGGTAAAGAACTGTTACAAGATATCCCCATGTTGAAACTGCCAAGTTATGATTTAAGAAGGGGAGAGATCATCCTCACATGCTCTCCAGTACCCCAGGAAAGGGATAGGGTTTAGAGATGGGAGACACACTTGGTTCTTTTTTCTTTTTTTTCCCTGAAGTGGCTTGAACCCTCAGCCCACCAAATGTGGGGAGCTTAATACAGTCTAAAAACCTAAGAAAATGCTTCGTTGTCTGAAATCAGTACTCTTGCTCCTTTTAAGAGCAGCCTGGGAAACTATCTAGACTTCTATTCATTGCTTTAAAAGAGCTGATTTTAATGGAGCTGTGCCAATTCTGAGGGGCTCTACCCTTCCACTGAGCAAATACATTGTGAGCAAATACGTTGCAAGCAAAACCTGAATGAGCCTTTATCTATTTGACAGATCAGGCACTTACTGTTTAATTATACAGATGAGTAACATCAATGAACTGGTACTTTTTCTTTGAGAGTTTGTTACAGCAAATTAGGCTGTAAAACAAAACAACAGTGGTATAAATAGTGTAATTGCTGTCTTCTCATCTGTGGCAACCAATGATCTGTAAGCCATTTTACAGTGGCCCGGAGCCACTTCACCATTTTGCAGTCTGTAGGGTAATAAATAACTCCTTTACAAATGTGAGAGGGGAAGATGTGCTCCAGTGTGGTATCCAGAGAGCTGCACTACATCATCGGGGATACCGGCCATGTGGAAAATGATGTGGGCACTCACTTGCTGACAGAGAGAAGGGATGGACAAGTAAAGGCACACTTAATACAGGCAGGTCCTCATTTGACAATTCTAATTAGTAAAGTCCCTGGTGGAGGATGTTTCCCAGAGGTCATAGCTGGTGCCAAACTGCTGTATTTTAGAAGAAGTCTTAATCAGTTGCCACTGATCTTCAGCAAAGCGCTCCAACTCAAAGGTAGGTCAATTAGGCATGAGGTTGAAGTTAAGCTGTTTTACTGACTCAGTGGCCAGAGGGGGACTTAGGTGATTTTCAGGATCTGGAGGAATATTTTGGAAGTGGGGCTGTTTCTTGATGACAGAAAATCAGCTGAAGGTACAATCCTGAAACCCTCCTGAGTGCCATGCCTCTCCATGCAACACACAATGTCCTGGCCCTGGCTTCCTCATGGAGCCCTATATGTGCCTTAAATGGCAAGTGGCAGGATTTAGACTGTGATTTCATGACCCCTTTAGCCCAGCGTTCACGCTGACCATGCCGCAAGGACCATCTTTCCCTCAGTGCAGACATTTGGGCAGCTTGCGGATGAGTGGGGCTGGGGGTCCCAACCCCTGGGCACTGCCCCTGTCTCCCGACACCCGCGCAGCCAAATCATAAGGGAAGAGAGTCAAATCGAAACCCAGCCTGCCCTGCAGAGAGCTACCCCAGCAAGCCAGAGGCAGAGAAAAGGAGTGCTTTTCCGGCTGTTGCCCCAGGGTTAGGGACCTCACTTGGTACTTTCTCAGAAAATGGAGAAATGAAACAGGCTGGTTTGCCCTGTGTCGCTCTGGGATGACAGTGCTGGCCCAGCACACCGAGCAGCATCGAGGCCCAAGTTTTCCCCTTATCCAGCTGAATGTCTGAGCCTCTCCCTCTCCAGCCAGTTTCATTACCCCATGCAACAAAATTTTGGTGAGAAACAGCTGACGAACAGTTCTCCTAAGGTCAAGGAGAAGGGGCTGTCATGCTGCCAGCATCACAGGCAAGTGTTCAGTCATTCCTGTTCAGGTCTAAGATACCCTGTCCTTCATCCTCATCCACGAGGGAGGAAGAGCTTTTCCCCAAGAGTGAGAGACAGGGCTCAAACTCCTTCTAATCAGCTACATAAGCACGGCCTCCTCCTGCTGCTCTGGCTCCAGGTGCCCTTCCTAAATGGCAGCTGGAGCTTGTCAGCATGGCCATAGCCCCCAGCAAGGTCAGCCCTGCATGAGACCTCAAACCAAAGTTGCAAAAGTGGGAAGTAAAAAGAAAGTGCTTGGTCTGTGGTTTCTACAGCACAGATGGGTGTGAGAGTGGAGAATGAGCACCTGCACGTCTCTGCTGGGAGGTTTCTGAGCCTGGAACAGGGTTTATCTGTGCTAAACAAGAGCCTTGAGTGCGCCATGCCAGCCTACATGTGCCCTGCAGGGACCTTGTCTCCAGCTCAGCCCCATACACATTGGATCTGGCCTCAGGAAAGGCACAAACCTGAACCATGAGCAGAGTTTGGTGTGAACCACTCAGCCATGGTCCCTTCCAGCAAAGCACCCAAGCCTGTGCATGAATAGTGTGCCTCAAAGTAGAATTGCTCTGCCTTTGCCATCACTGGGCGCACACACTTATACAAACACACACACAAGGTAGGTATGGACAGGTTACTGATCCTCAGATCTCTCCTTTAGCCTCTCTGCTCTGCCACAGCAATGTCCTGCAGGGTTTGACCATGCCTGTTCCTTGCACACCTGGACACAATCACTGCAGACCAGGTTTCACCACTTCAGTGTCCATTTGCAGCATTACTGGCTCCTGCACCACGACCACAATGAGTAGGAAGGAGCCTGGCAGCCAGTCACGCCGCTCTGCCGACGAGCCTGGCACAAGCTGTCCTCTCCCATTTTTAGTGCCACTGATTTTCCTCCTCCTCCTGCCTGCCTCTCCTGCAGGCAGGGCACTGGGCTCTGTTCCCCAGCCCCCGGGGCTGCCCCGCAGTCCCCCTGGCTCCCCAGCTGCCCGTGGTACTCACAGGGCTTTGCAAGGCAGCACTGAGACCTGGAAGCAGAGAGGACATGGCTGCCTGCTCACCTCCAACCCCATGCAAGAGCTAAACCAGCTGGCAAGCCATGTTTTCATCTTGTTCATCAAGGACAGCTAGGAGAGGGGCTTTTTCCCTCTAAACCAGCATGAATTCAAGGCGGGAGTTAACATCCAGTTACAGGTACAATAAGCATATGTGCTTGCATGTCAACTAGAAACTATGAACCAGCTCTTCCCAAGCTCACTTTTCCATCTGTGGCAAGAAATTCCCACCTGGCCTGCAGCTACCCAGCATGGCTGGAGTTACTGCTGCTTTCAGATCAGTCCTCAGAGGGGAATTTAGCTGAGTCTCTGCTGGTTCCACCGACCCCATATCTGACCTGCACAGTGCGGAGGCTGAAGGTGTTGCTTAGGCTCTCCCTAGCTACTATTTACTAAACAGGGGGAGGGGAGATAAAAGTTGTGCAGGCATCCTCTCAGGCCTCCTCATAGCACAACTCAGAGCTGTTTATTTCATAACTGCCAGCAAGCCCCTTTCACATCCGACAGACAACCTGGCAGGGATCATAACCCAGAGTTTTAACTGTTCTGGCAGATCTCAAAGCACTTAACACAGGCAAATAGGATGGCTCTGTTTAATGGAAGGGCATGGGGACAAAGGTATACATCTCCAAATGCCTTCAGGCAGCTAATGGGCTCTAAAACCAGAGTCACAGCACCATCCAGGCACAGAAGTATGTCCAGATGTTGGCTCTCCTGGTTATCTCCTGGTTGCCCCCATTGTTTCCGCAGTGGCTGCACCACACTAATACCTACTACAGGAGGGAGTGTGATAGCGTTTCCTCCATGCAAGGTGAAAACCTTGAAAACCTCCTTAGAACTCTCTGCTTTTGATCACTATCAGCATCTTTCTGCGCTCTCTCGGAGAGCACCACAGCTTGCTGGCAGTGCTCCCATTTCAAGAGCATCCTGTCTTACCCGTACCTCTGGGTCACCAGCGCGTTGTGTAGCTGAGTGTTGCTTTGCATGAGTCCCCGATCCCAGAGGCTCTGTGATGCTCTGTTTTTAATCACAGACCAAATTTCCTCCCCCCTATGCTGATTTGTGATTCTAAAAGCGGCCAAGATTCACAGCTTCCTTTTTTGGCTTCTCAGGGGTGTAATCTCATCCACGGCAGAGAAATCTAATTAAACCTCATCAACCACAGTGCAATGACACTGCCTTTACCCAGCTGTAACTCCAAACAACAACCGGCCACTCATTTCATACCGTGTTTCAGATACTTCAGCATACGTCTTTGCTTCTACTTCCTTTTTTTCATTTGACGCAAATTAATCTTTTTTCTACGTCCTGTTCACACTAAAATGTGGGTTTCAGAAAAAAAAAAAAAAAAAAAGATTTTTTTGGCCTGAAGAAGGCAAAAAGGGTTGAGGTTCACAATCCCACCTCCAAGCTGAAAACTGTAGCCCTCCACAATTCCCCTGCCCCTAGCATGGCTGGGAAAACTCCCACGCTGCCTCCCGCTCCTCCTGGGCAGTCCTGTGAGCTTTATCTGCCCCCTCCCATTCCAAGTGCCTGACTCCTCCGGCATTTCTGCTCACCTCCCACGTTACAGGCTACCCGAACCTTTCTGCCCTGTCCTCATCTGCTCCCTGGGGAAAGATGAGACTCTCCTTTCCCCTTCAGAAATCACAGCTTCCACCTCTGGTCCCAAAGCTTTGCAAAAGTCTGAGCTGTGGAGCTCCAGGGCACATATAACACTGCCTGGTTGAAAGCCTGTTGTCCCCGCGCCAGGTAGTCAGAGCAGCCTGAGCACACAGAGCCCTGCTGAGCTCCTGTAAGTGAAAAGAATTTGCCTTATCTCTCTTCTCCCTCCTCTGATCATCAGAAGATCCCAAAAAAAATCTCCAAGACCAGTCAAGGGTACCAATTTGGAGATCATACTTGTAAAACAGAGGTGAGACATCAACCCAGAGACCCACACCAGCTTTAATTCAGCTGTCAGGAACCAGCTCGCCCCACAGCCAAGCCACCAGATCACACACTTCACCTGGCTCGTGCTCTGTGGACAGTGCTCCACTGTGTCTTCCCAACTCACTTGACCGCTGCTAGACAATAAAAGCTGGCCAGTGTAGACAGGCACATTTGCACACTGCCGCCTTGGTGTGTGGTGGCTCTCCAAGGGTCCATGGCAGCCCCCTTGCTGGGGGAAGGCTCCAGCTGCCTCGCTTGAGCAGGGGACCGGGCTATGCCCCCAGAGAACTGCAAAACTGCCAGCTGCAAAGGGCTTCTCCGCACTCGAACACATAGAGGTTTGTGCACGCAGCATCTTCACAAACCTTCAGAAGAAAAACCAGCACCCCATTAATAAGCTTTGCATGGGTATCTCCAGCAGGGGCTACCTGGGAAATATCAGCTATTTCCAGCCCGAGGACTGAAGGCAGCTGTCACTGTCCTGCTTGTTATCAAGCTCCTTCAGTGCAAAGACACCCAAGTAGTTGCATGTTCCTAACGATCTTCATTTTGATGAGGTAAAAGAAAATTGATCTTTCTCTTCTTTCTCGCAGGCCCACAGGAAGCTGAGCTCAGAGCAGAAGCAGCTTTTACTGCTTTACTTATGAGTAATGCAAGTTTGAACTCAGTTCTCAAAATATATGTCTCACCGGCTAGGAGCTGCTAGACTCTAGTTATTCTTAGCCCCCAAGTCACGGTGATAAGAAGCTAAATGAAAGTGATTTCCAACAAAAAAACCATATTGAAATGAAAATATTTATCATACTGCTTCTGGAAACAAGAAAAGGCTCTTCATTTTCAGAACAAACAACACACTGTTTCTATAAGAAACCACTTGAAGACTGATGTTTACTCATCTGGACTTTCTGGAGTGAAAGATAAGTGCAAAGTTCTTATAAGGGACTCTGCCTCCATCCTCCCATCTGGGAGCTCCCCTACACATTTGACGGGAAATTCACAGACCAAGCGGAGCAGCTGCACCAGACACATTGATCCCAGTGCAGAGGAGCTACCATTGTGCAATACTGCCCATGAACATGCTGCATCTGCAGGGAGGGAATGGAAAGAAGTCGTCACATGAGTAAATCTTGCACCCAGCATGTGAGATGGGACAAATTGGCTGTTCTGACTTGGCGGTGTCTGACACTGGCATCGCTACCTCTAGTAGGATGAGCTCAGTGGAGAAAAAGCCCCTTTTCTGGCAGAGCTGTTGATGTGAGCAGGAGATTCGAGCTGTCCATTCCCCATTCATTTACAGCTCCATTCATGGAGTCGTAAAATAGAGCTCAGCACCTACGCACCTCCCCAGCTTTTGTCTTACAAATTTGTCAGATAATGCCAAGCTGAAGCTTTTGGGCTTGTCATTTTAAAAGCTGATGACAGCTTTAAATACCCGTTTTCCTAAGCCCTGCACAGATTTCTTAATAAATAAAAGAAAACTGAAGTAAGTGTAACAAAAGATCTCTCTCCCTGCATGTCTCATACTCTTTACATCCTTAGAGGATCACAGCTACAGCAGTACTTGGCTACACGAATATTCAGGGAGTCCATGGCAGCTTTCAGCAGCATCAGCAGGATCTGGTCTGACTTCCTACAGGATGGCCTTTGGGATTCAGGTTTTCCTCTGCTCTGGGAAAGAGTTATGGGTCTGCAGCTAAGAACAGCCAGCACTGCGTTGCTGTGGTTTGTAGGATCTGTCCTGTGCAACTGGGAGGCACGACATGGACTGCTCATCCTTAAGATTTGGCAGCCTGAAATGAGCCATCTTCAGTGGCTTTAGAAAATGCCTTTCCAGCTTTCACTCTCAGGCCAGCTCCTGAGGCTGGCAAGGCAAGGGACAAAGCTCCCCCAGTTTCTGCAGCCACACTTCTCCCTCCTGTTTTCACCAGCTTCAGGTCCACTCTGGTCCCTGTCTGCCAGGCACTCAGAAGACAGGGAGCACTTAAAATTTTACAAAGAAGAGATCAGGAGATCCAGACCCACAGATCTTCATTGCATCTGCGATGAGTTTCTCTTGGGCACACAAGCACCAGCGCTGCTTCGGCTTTGCAGCTGCTTACGAAAGCCCCCCTGCAATGACCCATCCTTCATTCCAAGCCTGGCCTTGTGGGGAGAGGAATGATTTTTTCCGGCCTGAAGCAATTCACTGCACAACGCCAAGGCCACGAACATGATGTTCACTCTTTATCAAAGCAGCCGGGCAAAGGGCAAGGCGATATACTACAAATGAAACAACCACAAGGCAGCACAGGCTGCTAATAGCAGGGAAGCGAGAGCTAGATAGTGACTTGAAGGCTTGCCATCAAGTCAGGGGTAGGGTATATCCTGCCCTACCCTAATATAAGTCTTGCAAGCCTTATGACTCACAGGTTTACCGTGAATCACCACTCCCTTTCTGGTTTCCTCCTGCAACCGAAAGAAGCATTTACTGCTGGCCCACGGCAATGTTAAATAACAGCCTTTCTCATGCCAGTTCGGCTGCCTGGTCCCATAAACACAGGGTGGCGACGTGATTTATTCCCCTCACAGCCCACCTAGCTGCAGGCGGGGGCACACACGTTCTCAGTCCGTACAGGGCTGAGAACACAGGCAGGCAGGTCCCTCCAGCAGGCTCCAGGGCTAAATACGCAGCTTCCTGAGGCTGGCACAAACCCCTGGGGCTCAGTGCAGCTGTTGTGCGGCTGGAAGGAGGGAAGGGTTTATTATGAAAGCAGACACTCTCACCACTGAGATGCGGAAAGCTGCTGGTCCTCCTTACCCCATCCTACTGCTAAACCCAGCTCTGAGCCTCTGCCCCAGCTCCACCATTCAGATCTCAATCAAGTTCAACTCAAAATTAGTCTTTTCTTCAAGCAGTTTTCTGATGAGTAACCAAGTCACATCAGCGGCTGAGTCATAAGAAGCAAACCTCTGTGAGACAAGAGCAAGCTATGGAAACTCCCTGTCACATCAGCTTTGTGACTGCTGTCTTCACATGTTTCCAAAAAAGCAGCTTCTCTGCACCACAATTAGCTCAAAACCTGTCAGTGGCAGGGGATAAATGTTTTGAAAATGTTAGAAAATGATTAAATGGTAGCTTAATTGCAAAGAACGGAAGCAGAACTGCACAGGGGGAGGCAGACTGGTTTGCCTTGTCCCATGGTACATAAACCCATGGGGACAGAGGAGATCTGAGTGCTCTGGCAGACTGTTGCCATCTTCCTCTGTAACCTTGGAGAAGTCAGAGTTTCAAAGTCTATCACCGATCCGAAGGTCAGTTTTTAAAAGGAGCTTTGCACCCAGTTTACTGAGCTCTTTACGGCTTGGGGTAAGAGGCAAGAACACTTACTGTGGGACCACGCAGGCCCCATGTACAGCATGGGACCATATCTTGTCTTTGATAGCAGTGAACTTAGGCAATAAGGACATCGCATGCTAATCCTGATACTTTACTAATCCGTGTGCACATTATGGACTTTCTGATCCACAGTGTATATTGGATCTTTATGATTAATAGCCTCAATGGACTTTTCTCCTTTGAATTTCTGTAACCACTTTTTGAATCCCTTCATTCTTCAGCATCTACACCAGAACAGTCAGCTCTACAGTCCAATGCAAGACTGCGTAAAGAAGTACTATCGTTTTTTACTTCAAAACTGTGTTACTGAAAAAAAAATAGTTCATTTTATGACCCTAAGTTCTCATTTGGGGAAAAAAGTAAATGTTTTTGTTCTCTTATTCACCTTCTCCATTGCACTTATGACATTGCAGCCTCAACCACAGACCCTTTCAATCATTCCTCTTCCAAGTCAGTAAAAAGTCTTCTCATGAGAAGTGGTCCTATTCCTTCTACCATTCCCGTTGCCTTTTTCCACATCCTTTCTTTTTCAGCATATTTATTTTTTTCAGCAAGGGAGTTAAAAACCGCACGCACTGCTCTGGCTGTGCAGCATTCTACTTGTGAGTGCAAAACATTTCTAGAGTAGCTTGTTTTGTGCTCTTTTCCTATTTGAACAATACCTAACATCTGATTTGCCATTTTCTCTCTGCTGAGGATTGAGTTGACATTTTCATAGGGTTATACATGATGAGTCTAAGTTCTTCTTTCTGAGTGGCAATAGCTAATTTTAGACCTCATCACCATGCATGGTTAGGACTGTTTTGTTTTCCTTAAGTACATGAATTGCATCTGCTATTCTACCATTCATCCAATAACCATTATGAGATCCTTCTGTTAATCTTTACTGTCAGTTTTAATTTTTATTATTCTCAGTAAACTCTGTATCATCAGGAACTGCTGTCACCTCCTTATTCACTCCTCTTCCAGATCACTTATGAATACACAGAAAAGCAACCCCAGATAAATCACTGTAGCAGTCTATTAGTTCATTCCTTCTCAGTTGTGAAAACTTTTTGCTTCCTATGCTTTAACCAGTCAATAATCCATGGAAGTGGCTCCCTTTTATAGGTTGATTGATTGTTTCTATGATATTTACCCTTTGACCAATAATTTAATCCTCTCTTATTCTTTTCTACCAGCTTTCCAAGGACTGTCTGAAGTTTCCCATATAGTTTTCCTATACTTTTCTAGACCCGCCCCTATCCTAAGGGACCTGGCTGTTGAGTTCTCTCAACAATCTGCCCCTTTATCACCCTCACAGTATTTGAAGAATGCAAACAGTAAATACTTTAAAAAAAAAAAAAAAAGGTCAATTTACTGCAGTGACACAAAGCCTCAGAGTAAATGCTGATGGTAGTCAAGTGATTACATATTTAGAGACAACGCCATATATACTGAGTCATACATGTCATCAGCTCTTCTGCTGGAACAGATCTCTGTGTTCTTGGCCTGAATACTGAAACATACACAAAGCTTTTGACGTTATTAGAAAAAGTTTCTGTGTTGTTATGCCATGTGACTTTATGTCATAGGAGGCACGTCATTCATGCCAAGCTCAGACAAATGCCACTGCAAAAACTCTTGCCTAATGTTAATCAATGAACTGAATGTGTTCAAAATGTCTGAGTAAAAATTTCTTCACCCAGTAAAACAACTGATGATTTTGCAGGAGTCTCACTCTGATTGCTTTGTTCTCCACTTAGAGCCAATTATATTAACAAAGGCTCAATGTTTATATTGCAAACACACTGTGTCTTAAGCCAGTGATTTTTTATGTTTCCAGTACAGCAACACAAACCTTCCTTGCATTTCCTTGCATTTCCTTGCATTTCCTTGCATTATAAAAACTATCACTAATCTGCATACTACTACTGCTTTACGTGCTTGAGGAAGTGTCACTATTCTGTTGTTGGAGTATCTCAAGCATCTAAAGATAGGCTTTAGAAGTTGTATCTTCCTCCTTTTACATATGAGGAACAGAAGTGCAGAGAGTTAGTCTATACATTTATCATATCATGGGCCTCAAGTTACCTGTAAGGCCCAAGTTCTTCTGGGGCTACTTGTTCGTTGGCCATTAATTCAGACAAGAAAAGGTCCTTGAGAGAAACAGAAGTTACAGGGATAGAAGAGAGAAGCGATGAACCAGTTTGGCATCATTAAAGGATTTTTCTCTAATATGGTGGCAAAATCCTTGCTGTCTTTGTCATTAGGCTTGAAATTGAGACCCTTTGGCCTCGGTGGCAAGATGGACTTAGCTTGCCCAGCAGAAGGCAGAGACACGAAATAAGCATTTCCTTGAAACCAGAATGGTAATGGGAAACAGCTGACTACATTTTCACAGTGGAACCAACCATGGCCCTATTTATTTACAGCCAAGCATGATGTATGCATGTACAATAGCCAAATTATCAAATATTCCAAGCTATTGTTGAGTACAGATTATGGGGTCAGCCTTTGTTCTGCTGCATGCATCAGCTCTGAAAGACAGCCTTTGTAAAGGAAAATGGCCTGCTGTTCGTATCAGTTTCCCTCCCCAAAATGAATTCTGCATTTCTCCCAAAGACACACACTAGGTCTAAGTCTCCTCTCACAAAGGGGCTCTGTCTGGATGCCTTCGCTTAGAACACAGATTTTATTTATCAAAACTGTGCATGAAATTTGGTGCCATGTTGATACTCAACATGCAGAACATGCTGCTTCTCGGCAAGCTAGGACAGTGGAAATCGTGATCCTAAAGGAGAAGGAGCCATGCCTTGCCCTGCCATGGTACTTCCACCCTTCCACCAGCTCAGGCAACCTGGCTTAGTCAGCGCTACCTTAGCACCAAGCTGTCCATGGAAACAAAAAATGCCATACCTTCCTCAAAACCAGAACAAAGACCTTCTGGGGAAGAAGCGAGACAGCCTTTTGCAAACATTGAAAATATTGTCTTTTTAATCAGTCTTTTACTAAGTCACTTAGCTAAGGCTTTTGCAGACATTGTTTCAAAGAATGGATAGTGAACCAGGCTCTAGAGATGATAGAGGGCTACCTCCACTTATGAGGAGCAGGCTGGAAGAAAGCCCAAAAACACAAGACTAGCTATACTGCACCACACCAAAGTCTCTATCCAACTAGCCCCACATTTAGTCTCTGTAACTGGCCAGACTAGATGCCTTGTAATTGGTATTCCTGTGTAAGCACAGCATATAATGATACCCACCCATAACAGCTCCTCAGCCTCCAGCATTTTGCAGCTTAGGGACTTCCAGAGCCAGAGGTATTATCTTAACAGCCCTTCAGTCTATTTTTCTTCCATTAATTGGTTTTCAATGATTTTTAATGTCCACAACATCCTGCAGCAGGAAGTTTCACAACTTATGTCATGTTGCGTGAGGAACCATCTGTTGTCATTTGCCTTGAACTTTTCTTTTCCTAGTTTTTTTCTGAGGTTCTAATTCTTTTGCTGGTGAAGACACTAAATAGCTGTATTGTGTTTTGCTGGATCCAACCAGAGTGCCCAACAAAGTTTAGGGCCCAAGCATTTGAAAAAATCCTTTCCCAGAATTTTAACTTTATTTTTGCCTTATCTGCACCTCCGGTATTCTAGGTAAGGCAAAGAGGTAGGATTTGTGTCATTAATGTAGTAATTTGGCTATTACTAGTTCCTGTAACACACATCTTAAGCTGATCTTTCTTCCTGTGGTTGTGGATTGATCATCCAACGGTTGATGGAGGGAGTTTCTATTACATGAGACAGTCAAACCTACAATCCCCACAGACCTTCACCTTCTGTCTCAAAGTGTATGAAACACACCAGGCATACAGGATGCAAAGGGAGAAAGGAAGCCACCAGTGAACCACAACCAAGGCATGAGATGTAGGCTGAGCCTGACGTGACTATCTGAGGAACGACAAGGGAACCAAAGGAGGGGTGACCTATCCAAAAGCACCCCATCCCACGCTGTGAGAGCGGCTGTCCTTGATCACTACCCAAAATGGGAGGGCAAAACTGTATACCCTGGGCTTTCTTCATTCCTTCAGGCTACAGAAAGATTTTTAAGTGAAAGAAAAGGAGAATTTAGGACCAAACTCTTTTGTGGTCACTGAAATTGGCTTCTGCTATTGCAGGCGAACCCTTCCCCCATCACTTTTCATAAAGCAATGAAGCTCCCTTTTAACTCAGCATAAGATTTTTGGCCTTTCATCTCCTGAGAGAGATCACTTTTCTGACCATTAAGAAACCCATTCGCATCGCCAACATAAATATGTTAATTTCTCATTAACACCCATTTGTTCTTGTGCCAGTATAGTTCACACACTAGAATAGCTGGGGGGATTTTGCCCCTGCGTGACACTGAAACTTTTCCTGAAATACTCAGAGATGATCACATCCCCTCTCAACCCTCATTTTGTTATGCTATATCAGCCAAAGTATTTTAATCTCACGCTGTAAACCACCACCACTGTTCCCCTTCTCAGCATCTGTTCCACTTGAAATTCACCATTCTGGGAATTAGCAAGAATTACATGCAGCATTTCAAAGGATGATCCTAGCTGAGTTATTAGCAGTGGGGACCTGAACTCCAGCAAGCTGGACATAAAAGCAGAAGGCTTTCCTGCCAGAGCTGGAAACATTTCCAGGCTCTGGCAGACTTAGAAATCTTTATGCCGTCTGGATAAGAGATGGGGGCAGGGAGCCACGCATTACCTGTACCCTCAGTTTGGCTGACAGATGTGAATCCCACCAGTGAATGGGATACCCAGATAAACACTCTCTCCTGAGTTTGCAACCAGTTCCCTTATCCATGGCAAGGGACAGCAAGCATGGCTTTGCTGTGTACCTGGAAGAGTACCAGGCAGACGGAGGAGTAAGAGATTTATAGGAAAGCCAGAGCACTGAATCAGTACAAAATTATGTCCCGTTAGTCCATGTTTTGAGTGTTCCCGAATACATCAGTGCCAGAACTACAGTGCTTTAAAAATCCATCACTCGGGAAACACAGTCATTAATCCTAAATTGCAAATAGGTAGAAATCTGAGGCTGAGGGGAAGGAGACTTCAGCCTCTTCTTTAACTGCAGTGGACGTTTGTTCTGGAAGCTTTTAACCTTTTTGAAATCATTTTGGAGATGTAATCGCTGTTGCTGGGGAAATAAACATGATGGCACATGAAGAAAAAACCACTCTCAAGTGGGGAGTAGGCAAGAGGACCAGATGAGCCCTTATGAAACAAAGGATTCTCTCACTTTCCAAGTGTTGTCTCTAACAAAACAAAATATGAGGCAGAGTGACTGAAAACATCTTACAAAAATTGACTGTGCTTAGCTACATGATATAATAAGACATCAGCGAGTCTTTATCTAAATTACACCATCTGAGGCATTTCACCCATTCTGTGTCTCTAGGCTTCATAACTGTTTGGGGTTTTTTTATCTTCCTCCCATTTCAACAATTGAAAATGTGTGTCTGAGTCCTCGTGTATGTATGTACCATTATTGACTTACAAATACTAGATTGCTTACCAGTGTTCTTACTTAATCTCCTGTGGTTCAGGGAACACTAAAAAACAAAGATTATCGTGTGCTTGATATTACAGATAATATCTTTGTCTTTGAGGCTCTTAACTCTCCCGGGGCCCCTCCCTCAGGAAAATTCAACTGCTGCCAGCGCTTTCCGACTCAAAACCAAAAAGCACTTTTCTTCTGTGTTCTGACCTTCGCTATAAGCATTGCAAAGGGCTGAAGCAAAGAAACAAAAGATCAGGAATCCTTCTGTGCAGTACATGCTCTTAACCTCCACCACTGCTGGAAACAACTCCTGCTTTAATCCGAGCAGGGACAAACACAAAACCGGCTCTCGTCATCAGACCTTGGGACAACAATTCCTGCAGCTGTGCAGTAATGACATTCTCAGCATGGCAGATCTCTATCTAAAACCCAGCTAATTGGTAGGAAGAGGAATGTCTGCGCAAACATTTATGTCTCTGACATTCCTGAGCTTGACTGCAGCCCTTCCTTCATGTCATAAGCCCCAAATAAATGTTTCAGAACTCCTGAGGTGCAGGGCACAGCTGTAGGTTAAATATTAGGAACCTGACATGGATCCTAGGACAGCAAGAAAAAAAGAGATCAGAAGAAAATAACTTTCATCCAGATATTTGGCATTTGGACTAGATGAGCATTATCANCTATCCTATCCTATCCTATCCTATCCTATCCTATCCTATCCTATCCTATCCTAATGTAGGAAGTGAGAACACAGAGCAACACAAGCTCTGTGTGTGCTGGAAATAGCTTGTTCCACTGAAAAAGTTGCTTTTTAAGAGCCAGGGCAACAATCCCCCCCTCCCTCGCCAAAATTCAAAGCCCCATCTTCCAGCTGCAGTGGTGTTTCTTTTCATCCCTTTCACCATGGGACCGAGCAAGCAAGGACCAGTATGAGGGTGCTGTCGAACAAAAATAGACTTGCCATCAGCATTTTTGCCTGAACCAAAGCAAAAAAGTAGCCAGCTGTGGATTAGAAGACAAGCAGTGGGTCATGGTGTAACCAAAAAAAATTTGGTCCGCGTGATGGATATCCACATTTCTAATATAATTGGCAGTCACAGGATCAAACAGACATGGCAATGCAGATGGCCATTCAACAGCAGCTTCAGTGATCTCTTCCAGGCAGACAGATGAAGGGCCCAGGGAGAGTTCAGCCTGCTTTTTGAGGATGCGAGGTTTCAAGGCACAAAGTGCACTGCAGATACAGGTCTAGGAAAGCAAATCAGCTCCTGCATCCCCTTGGCCACATCACATGCGCATCCAGCTCTGGACACACATGCACAATGTGGCTTTATCCCAACAAAGGAGCATTTGTGTGTTCACTGTTCACCCCCACGCTCATATCTGCTTCGGTCAAATGGGATTTTGGTGAAAATGAGGAGTATTTACACAGAATTTCATTTTCTCCCCTTGCTTTGTCTTTGCTGAGCTTTGCTTCTCACTCCTACATGGTGGTGAGAGCCTTCATAGCCCAGCAGTTATAATTTATCTTCCATAAGACAAACCTGCTCAATGTGCCAGCGCTTCTCCAGGATGAAAAGGGAACAGACAAATGCAAAGAAGAAAAACGGACTCAAGTAGGAAAGATTTCAGTTCCCTGTTCCTCTTCAAGCACCAAAGTAGCAAAAACATGCAGAAAAGGAAAAAAGGCTAACGCAAAAACAGCAGCAGCAAAAGATGATTACTATTTCCTAAATAACAAATATGTCTTTCAAAATCAGGTTTGTACCCTCAGAGAAAGATTCCAGGGGACACATCCATTTTTCCTGCTGTGCATATTTGTAAAACAAATTACGTGCCCACCTGAGTATTGCATAAGATGCCAATTAGAAACATTTGTTTTGAGTAAAAGAGTAACTGATGAGCCACACTGGTTAACTGCCACCCCTGAGAAATGCAGTCTGCTTCCATTCCTCTCCTCTTCCGCTAAAAACAGAGGAGTGTTTTATGAGCAAACAGTAAAAGCTCAGGTCTCATTTTCCAATTCGAAGTCTCCGAGATGCTCAGCACTGCGTTCCTACCCTGTAACTATCCTCCAGCCTCCTGTAATCACACTCAGTGGTTTAAGCTCGGCTTTCACCAGCTTGCAGCAGCCCTTTGCAAAATAATTCATGCTGATTTTTACTCCAGCTATCCCCCTCTCCCCAACCCAGGATTTTCCCTGCCCGGTTTTCTCCCTGGATGGCAAAGCTCTGCCTGAAACCAGAGCCGAGTCTGCCCCCCGATACCTGCAGGAGACAGCACTCCTGACCCACGAAGGGAGACAAACTTTTCCACCAAACCTCCCCACTTTGCCGACAGCATTGAGCTGAAGTCCGCCGTTCCCGTGCTCCCCTCCAGAGCTGGCGCGTGTTGCTGAAGGCAAAGGCAGCCCTCCCCTCTTTTCATGGGTGCTGAAAGCAAAGTCTTTAAATCGGGGGGAGCCGGGCGCTGGGTGCCTAGAGGAGCGCAAAGGGTCCCCTGGGTCCCCGAGTAGCCTGGGTAGCCTGTCCCCAGCTTTCGAAATTCCCCACTCGCCCCCCAGCCCCGCGGATTCAAGCCCCCTCCCGGGGCAGAGAGGGACCCCGCGCCGGGCCGGGGCGCACACGCCGGGGCAGGGAGCAGCTCCGGCTGTAAGACCCCCCCCCTCGCCGGGGCGGGAGACGGCGCCGGCCTCCAGGATGCCCACGGGCGACAAGGAGGAAGGGGGACACTTCCCGGGGCGCGGGGGACGCAGCACCTCGGCTGCGGGGAGGACCCTTCCCCCGGGGGGGGCTCTGCCCGGACCTCTGCCAGGGCGAGCCCACGGGAGGGGACCGGGGCTGCCGTCGGGGGTACCGGCGGCGGTGCGGCAGGACCCTTCGCGGGGCGGGGAGAAACTTTCCCGGTGGGGCCGGTCCGGACCATCCACCCCTCCTCTACCTCCCCCCTCCCGGCCCCGCCGCGCCNCCCGCTTTCCCCCGCAGGAGGCCGCCGCGGTAAGGCCGAGCCCCGCCGGGGCGATCGCGGGAACGGGGAGGGGGGGTCCCCTCGGTCGGGAGAAGTTGGGTTGAATCCTTCCCCTCCCAGCAGCCCGGCTGGGCATCCTCCCCCCCGCCGGTGCCAGCCGGTGAGACGGGCTTGGTGTCCGGGGAGGAGGGGGAGCAAGACCCGCCCGCGGCTCCGCGGGTGCTCGGTGGTGCTCGGCGCTGCGGGGAGGTGCTGGTTGGGCGGCATGGGGGGATTTGTGGGTGCGACAGCGGGGAAGGCGTCGGTGGGACCCGGGCTGGGCTGCAGGTGGGACGGCAGATTGCACCCGGGGCCGGGACGTGGTCCCGACTGCCAGTTTGGCAGCGCCGGGCAGGTGGGGAGTGGGTCGGGATGGCGGATGCAACCGTCCAGGTGGGACGAGGTCCGGATTGCGAGTGCGGCGGGGCAGCGGACAGGTGGGAGCTGGTCGGGATTGCGAGTGGCGAAGACACCGCCTGCGAGCGGGACGTGGTTTGAGTGGAAGCCGCAGCTCTGCGACGTGTCGGTGCGGGGTGGCTGGGGTTGCAGTGGTGCCGCACGACGTGCGGGTGCGACGTGGTCCAGATTGCAGGTGTGACGGCGGGATGATGTGCAAGCGGGATGTGGTCCTGCTGCGCCTGGGTGTGACACCGCATCTGCCAGCATATGGCGTAGGGCTGCTGTGTCTGCTCCCGGGGCTGGGCCCGTTTCAGGCTTTTATTTTGGAAGACTTTGTTCTCCAGTGGTTTTCGGACAAGGTCTCCCAAGTCCTGCCGGGGTTTACTTACATACTTCTCTTGTGCCTCATCCTCCCTTTTGCTCAATAGCTCTGCAATGATGAAGTGGCTTCTTGCAACATCAGCACCCGGAGCTGAATTCCAGGGCCTGGGGGTGGGGAAGGAGTGCTTGGATACACTGATCTTAGAAGAAATACCCTAAAACAGTGTTCATGGTCCTCCCTCCCCGTACCAGATTGGTATTGTGAACTGTACATTGTTTTTCTCAGATTCCTAAAACTAGGGAATTTCTCTGAGTAAACGCACTGCAGGCTGCAAAACACATCGGGCTCCCTGGTGGACTGTGAGGAAACCTCTGGCTTAAGTCAGTTAAAAAGAAAACTTGGAGTCAGCAGAGTTACAGTAAGGTTGCGATCGTCCCACTGAACTTGCTCAGAATTTGGGCTGTCTGGCTACTAATCTCATTTCTCTTCCATCCAGTTGTTTTTCCACTACACAGAAGAGCAGCGGCTGCCAAAATTGCAGGCAGGGGGCGGGGGGATTGCAGGAACCTATGAGCATATGTGATTTTTTTTGTCCTGTTATAAGTTAATAATACCATTCCAGGCTGTTGTCCAAGAATTTCGCTTCAAAAAATGCAAGCAGTGCACAAGACCCATTGTGTAAAAGATAATCTAAATGTGGGACAGGAAGGGACCTGGCAGGCCAGCAAATCTAAGCACTGAATGATATTACGCCTTATTGCACACCACTGTAATTCATTTGTTCCCAGTCTTCTGGGAAGGGGAAGTTTCAGAACTTTACTGAACTGGTGTTATAATTTTTTCACAATATATGGCTTTCTCTTATTTTGTATTCACACTATGATTGCTTAATTCTTCCAGTCTGATGCTTCTCTTATCAGTAGAGAAATAGGAGTTGCATGCTTTTCTCTTTGCTGTGCAATGCCAAACAAGCTAGAACTTGCCATCTGCTTTCATGAAGCAGGCTCCGGCTTCTGCTGATCCCCGGCAGTCCTGTGCTGGGCTTCTCGCTGTCTGACTTGCCGGTGGATGAGCAGAGCTGCAAGGCTCAGAGATCTGTCTGGTGCCTCTCATGCTTTGACACCTCACCTAGAAATAAATACCTCACCTGGTAGGTATTGCAGTTAACCTCCTCCTCGGGCTCCTCATGTCCTGTGATGGGGGTGGGAAACTGGGATTTTCATCTCCAGGTGTCTGTCTGACTTTGGTTTTCTCCTGTCAGATCCAATCTTATTCCAGCCCTCTTATTAATCCTGTTTTTATCGTGCATCCCCATGCTCTGTGCTGGTGGAGGGTTCTCCCAGTTTTCTCCCACTTACTCTGTCGTGAAGGGAGATGTTAATGTAGGATGCGGTCTCCCTCGTTTTCGGTAGTGATCCCTGCCAAACTCAGACTGACCCCTTCCGTGGGACTGGCTGTCTGATCCTTTTAGGTCTGTACCTTATTTATTATAAATTTTCATCTTTTGTATCTTAACTCCTGGGTTCACTGAGCTGCCTAGCAAGTGGCTGCGTGTCAAATGTGTTGAACTCTACCCCTTTCATGTGCGCCAGGTATGCTAGATAGGTTTCCCAGAGCAACTGAGTAGAGAATTGTTCTTATCAAAGCAAACTAAGTTGCATTTTGTCCCTCTTTCCCCCCCATTTACTTCTATGTCTTCAGTTGTTATTATTTTTTCTGCAACGATTCTTCTCACGATGAGGGATTTTTAATCCCACCTTTGTACCTTAACGAGCCATGAGTAGAAGATGGGAGTAATTCGGCAGCAGGTAGCAACATAATGATTAAGCATAGAGTAAGCAGTGAACAATATTCATAGAGATGAAACAGTTGGGAAAATGAAACTTCAGACAAACTCAGTGCTCATATCTGAGCTGGGATTTAACTCCCAGTTGAATATCCTTGCTCTTAATATTTCCAATAATGTCTATCAATAATGATTCAGAGGAAATACCACTCACTGAATCAACAAAGTCAACTCAGGATCACACTGTGGCACTGAACAAATCCAGCTCTTCTTGGTGCAAAATACTGTAGTCGGTAGGTGCAGACAAAACACATCACAAGGAGTTATCTCTGTTCCGTGTGCTAACATTGTACATGGATTTTTATCTAACTCGTTGAAAAATAGCTATGCATTTTGCAGAAGCTACATACAGCCCTGCAGTGTGATACCCCGCTGTACAGTGCAGGAGGGAGGCTCGAGAATGATTATGTGCTTCTGATCTAATATGTTATAATCCCTTTGGTATTATCCACCAAACTCAAGTTTATTCCGGTGTTCGTCAGCGTTGCATGTGCAGCAGTGTATCATGCAGTGCTTGTGAGCATTGTGCTGCAGAGGCTGCCTTCATCTCCCAGTGGCCAGAAAAAGCTCTGAGAACACCAAGTCCCGCAACAGGGCGGGCAAACAATCTGTATTTTAATTATACAGAGAGCTCTTGGGTCCCGTGCTGTCAACTGAGGTGCTAAGACCCAATTGGGAAAAGTAAAGAAGTTACATCAGTTACGTCAAATTTTGAGTCTAGGCTTTCTCTTTCTAACGGAGGGCAGCATTGTGCTGGTGGGTCTGGTGTGGGGTTGTCAGAGCATTCCAGTTGTTCCTGTTCTGCAGACATGCTGTACAAACTGGAACGGAGCGCAAGATGGGCATGCTTCAAAAAAGGGTTCGCTATGTTTGTGCAACTTAGTGCCACTCAGGAGCCTCGTCAAGGGCAAGTATCATCGAGTTCCCTTTTCCTAGGAAAAAATATCTGGTGAGCAATGGCCAAGCCTTATGATTGCTACCAGATGTTGTCAGCGGTAGATGAGGAGCCAATTTTATGGAACTGAATGTGGAAACAAATAGGAGGAGGGTGTGTGGAGCTTGTGAGCCCCTGAGTCATAGCCTGGCATCTGTGAGAATGGCTGCAGTTATAAGTAAGTGGTTCTACAACATGGCAGGTGAGCATTTGTTGCCTTTCTGTCAGCCTAGCCTTTCACGTCTGCGGAAAGCATCAGGAGAGGGTCTGACAGCATGATAGTTTTTCTATTTGATGTAATGAACAGGTGTTGTTCACAAATTCAGCTGTTTCTACTAGTTTGATACCTGAGCTGACATTTCAAAGTGCTGGGAATGCTGAAGCCACAGATCAATGAAAATCTTAAGCAAGCAATAGTGTTTGCAAAAAGCTTGGTAGCATTTTATGGTGTACTTCGAGGTGCGCTGGGAAACCTACTGAGCTGATGAAAAAAGATTGGGCAAAGGCAGAAGGAAGACAGAGAGCCAGTGGATGAAGTCCTTATCCCAGAATTGGAGTCATTCAGTCAACTCCAAAATGTTTTAGTATCCTAAAAGGAACGGCTCACTTCAGAAGGGACGTTGCTCCAGCACTATGTCCAATAATGTTCAACTTGGCGTGGTCATAGTTGGTGTCACTAGGTGGTGCTATTTTGCACTGACTTCCCATTTATTTCTCTTACCATGACCATTATTTTGCCTCAGCTGAGGTGTATATGGCATTAATTGGGGGGAATGTTTAAGTGCAGAGGAGGAATTTTCTCTTTGCATTGCTGCTCCATTAGACTCTGTTGTGCAGGTGTCCTCAGTCAGCCATTGGTGCTAGGAGGACTTTCCCAAAAGGGACACGAGGGGAACTCCAGTTGATGGTTGCATCGCTGCTCACAGAGAACCCACAGGTTCAGTAACACTGATTTCTCCCCAAATCCAACTTGCAAAGCGTTCTGTTGCCTCTGCTGCTCTCAAGCTGATGGTTAATGCCAAAGCAGGACATCACTAATGGCAGCAGGCCACCTCTGGACTGTGTTGGTCCCCACATTTCCAGCTGGGAGAGCTGAGTCACGTTTTAACGAGCAAAGACTGCAGAGGAATTTGGAGATCACTCCAGGAAAGTGTGGGAAAGGAGGCACCCTGCAACCATAAAACCTCTAAATTTAGTTCTAGTTTAAAATGGAAAATGTTGGTGGTTTTGCCCTCGCTGCGGTCAGATGAATTTGGAGACCTGCAAGTCTGCTCCGCTCCCATCCGCTCTCCAGCAAGCCTCTCCATGAGGAGTCAGGGCTGCCTGACCCCCCTTGCCCCCCCGGCAGGGCGGGTGCCACACGGGGAACGTCTCAGCCCTGTCCCCATCCCAGGGGCTGCACGGTCAGCTTGGCCCTCGCTGGGGACAGAGCCCCTCTCCGGCAGGTGGACGAAGGGAGGGGAGCAGCCCTGGGCTGCGGCAGAGCCCCTTTCCTCTCTCCAAGCGGATGAATGAGGATGGCATCATTTCTATTTATTTATTTATAACATCGGTGAGCGGCTCTGTTTGTGTCGGTGTAGCTAAGGAATAACTTTGTTACCCTCTGCTCTGTTGGTTAAATTGCATTATTTTTAATAAGGCAGCTATCTGCGTGCTGCTTCTGTTGTGCTGGTTTTCCCTATCTGGAAACTGTCTAATTCTCATCCATCCCGCTTTTCTGTTAAGTCATTGCGCGGCGCTCGCCGAAAGCATCCAGCTAAGCGTTAGTGTTATTTTCTGAACAAAGGCCCCAGGTGGAAACACGAGCTCCCATCATACAAGGTAGCAGCTTTCTGTGAGCGATGGTTTTTCTCCCCACAGCCCGCCAAGAAACCAAGCCGTGGCAAACCAGTTCTTTCCATCAGCTTTGGGGTTTTGCCCCCTTTGCTGCCCACAGCTGCGGACCCAGGGCGGCTGTCTCCGCTCCGCCGCCTCGGTTGTGTGGGTAAACCTCCCTCCTGCCCCACAAACAGCCACAATCTCCTCCTTTGTGCGTTTCCAGCTCAGAAAAGGCTGATTCATTCTCTGAAGCAGATTAATTACTTCTGCTATTAAAAAAAAAAAAAAAAAGAAATCCTTTAGAGTTGGTCGGCTTAACTTTCAGCTGCGTGTACAGTGCAGTAAAGCAAATGTGGCCTGAGCCAGAGCACAAAAGTTTGCACGGAAAAAGAAACTGTGGGTTGCAATATTTACCTGGCACTTCAGCAGTGGGCTCTGCAATTTAGGAAGTATTTGTGAAAGTGTCTTCTTCTTGACCTACATGACAAGTGATGCAAAGTTGAGCCCGACATGAATGTGAACTGGGGAATAAATATTTTTATTCCCTGGTAGGTTTTACAACTTGTTTCCCTTCTGGTTTACATCATGCTGATGTGGCACCCAGCTCCTCACGTAGCTTGCATCCGAAGCCTGGCTGAGCTGCTTCATTTCTTCCTCGGGAGGCTGCTTTCCAGCCCGCTTGGCTCTGCTTGCTTGTTTATGCACTGATGGGCTGTAGTTCCACATTTCAGAACAAGCTGTCCAATATTCATGAGTTATTTTGTATTTACCTAGTCCTGAGGCTCCTTTTATAAGCCTGGGGATAAATTCTGGGTTTTGTTATTTCCATTACTGGAAATGTACTGAACTTCCACAACCATTTTCAAGCCCTAAATATGGCTTCTATTTATCTAGAAGAAAGGTAGGGGAAAGGACTATCACAAAGTTAAATAGATTTACAAGCCTGTAATTCCCAAACGCCTGTTCTGATAATACTTGTAAGCAAGTGTTGGAGCAAGCCATATGTGTAGAGATGAATCACTTATAAAATGATATCCTAATATTAGTTGTATATTTATTTATCAGATAAATGTAGTGATTTTCCTCCTGAAGATCAATGGCAGCCACATGCTCAGCTGGCGTAAAGCACTGCAGCTCTTTGGTCTATGCAAACCTGAGGATATGGCTGAACAACTTAATTCTCTGCAAATAAAAACCCAATATCAACAACTTGTTTCTAAAGTGGTTTAAGTTATTACAGAGGAAAATCTAAAAGACATCAAAGTGTTGGTGTAAGATATCCTGCAATGTAAGTTAGACCTATGTATAATAAGGTCGTTTTGCCTCAGCACGAGAATTTCCCATCATAAACCTCCAGCTGACCATATTAAAAACACAGAATCATAGAATGGTTTGGATTGGGAGGGACCTTAAAGATCATCTAGTTCCACCCTCCCTGCCATCGTCAGGGACACCTCCCACTAGACCAGGTTGCCTAAAGCCCCATCCAGCCTGGCCTTGAACACTTCCAGGGATGGGACATCCACAGCTTCCCTGGGCAGCCTGTTCCAGTGCCTCATCACCCTCAGAGTGAAAATTCACATTAATTCCAAGACTGAGTTGGAACTGAAAAGATGGTACCTAGGAAGACAACTTTAGGTCCTCTCAAAACAGCGGAACCAAGTACTATAGCAAATGAAGGGTTAAGCTAGTCAACGTTCTAGGATTACTGCGTTATAAAATACGGAATTCAAACTTTTTCATCCAGCAGTAAAGAAGTCTGAAGGCATCTTTGGAGTGGATTAGTTTTGAAATCATGCTAAGCCACTCTTCTGCAAGAATTTATTTTAAACGGCTCAAATGCTTAACTTCTTGAATTAGTATCTGAGCATGTTCTGTGGTTACTCTTAGTAATGTTTGTATTCAGACAAGCTCGCAGGAAAGTACCTGGGTCTGTTCTCCCTAATGTGTGCAGTATGTACTTTGCCTATGCCATTAGGAATCCTGACTATGCTCAGCCTTATCTGAAAAAAAACATTCAGGATGTTTGCTCTTGGGCTGTTCACCAGGTGAGATACCAGCCACCGTGCTTCATCAGCAGCTGAATGGAAAAACTGATCTCAATAGGAGAGAGTTGCCTTTGCAGCCCCTTTGGAGAATGGCTGGAAAAACGCTGCTTCCTTGTGTACCGTTCTGGTGTCTCAGTAGCTTTTTTCAGCAGGGATGTCCATAAATGTTAATATGAATCCAGGTAGCTCTTTGGCTTAGTGGTGCCTACAACCTTTTCCCCTGTGGACCTCCTGCATCATACTGGTTTTTTAGGGAAGAGCTATTTCCTGCCTGAAGATCGTCATCCTTGTGCAAGGGAGGAGGGTTTGTGCCTGTGCCAGAGGAGTAGTTAAAACCTGCACAGGACCCACCTGCCCTTCTCCCTCTGGGGCAGGACTCAAAAGGTCTTTTTTTCTGTAATTACATCTTCTCAGTACTGCAGCGTCAGTGTGTGTGCAAGGGAGCAGAGTTCAGCTGCCTCGGAAGCCTTCACCCTGGCAATTCCCGACCAGTTCCCCCGCAGCCTTAGCACAGGTGTAATATATGTATACAGGATAAATAAACTGAATAAAGGTCGGGCTTTATTTTCATTGTCTGAAGTATCCATCAGATGAAGACTACTTCAGAACACTTCCCCCCCCCCGCCTTGTAGCATCATCTAAAGTGAATGTATTAATCAGAAAAGCAGTCAGAGAGCTGGTCTGTGACAAGAGTGCTGGAGGGGTGTCAGTCTCCCAGGAAGGCAGAGAAATTCAGTAAGCAGAAGAGCCAGCAGGCAGCTTTGCAGCTCCCGTCTTGCTCCCGTGGCTTCCTGAGGATGCTCAGATGTCTCAGCTCCCCAAGGAGGGAGGAAACCGGCTGCTTTCATGGTGCTTTACCAGTGCCCGGGAAGGTCCTCGCTGGCCCACCCCGTCTGCTCCCCAGCAGCTCTTCTGGCATTCCCTGCTGTCCCCATGGCACGGGGTCATGCTGCAAAGGCCAGACACCTTCCCTTCCCTGTGGGCAAGGGGAGGGCTGGTCTCTCCCCCTCAATTTGTATAACTTCACCTGGCCAAACTCTCTTTCAGTGCCCTTTCAGCACTTTCTTTGACGCTGGTCCTTCTAATTGCTTAACACAGAGTTCAGCTCTCACATGAATGAAAGAGCGTTGTTGAATTAACCAGATTTCTTCCCAGTACCTTTATTTTTGCCCTATAAAGACATGGTTGTTTTCACTGGCTCTGTAGGAGCCACAGTACCCAACAAGCCANGTCATGTCATGTCATGTCATATTTTAATATTATACCCGTAGTTCTTGAATACTGGCTCTGCTGATGTTTAGTAATTTAGTAGCACTTGCTACTCGGCATTTTAGGCAGGATCACCTAAAAAGAGCCATTGCAGTAGACCTCTGGCTGGCACCTCTCCCTGCCAGCCAGAAATGACCTGGGTGTCTCCTTTCCAAAATCCTTGACACAACTTAGGAGAAAACCCACTGACACAGGAGCTGATTTGTCACATCAACATGGAGCAGTGAGAAGACGCTGTACACTGTAATTAGGAATAATCTGATTTCTAAGGGCAAATGAGGTCTGCATTTCGTGGACCCACTGTATGGGCAGGGGAGCCACCGCACTGCAATCCGGAGGCAGTGGAGCGACGCTGGAGCTGTAGAGCATCTCGGCTCTTCTTCACCTAACATGGGACCGAAGTTTTGGTTCTTTATTTAATCTGTCTGATTTTGATGTAATTATTGTTCAGAGGACCATCAAATCATCTGCTAGAAAATTGGGGTAAAATTGGACTGATTTGCTGGGGGAAAACCATTAGCCTTCTCTGAGCAACCTGAAAGCAGAATTCCTGAGACAGAAGCTCAAATGTGAGGGGATAGATCCAGAAAAGGTTTTAACACTCTTAACACCCTCTGTCCTTGTGGTTTGGGGGCAAATCTTTTTTGCCCGGGACAGCACTCAGCTCTCCTGGGTGATAAGACTTTGGACTCCCCACCAGCACCCTGCTCCAAGCACATCCTCATGGGGCCACCGCTGCTTCCTCCAGAGGAAGAGGAGGCCAGGGGTGCCGAGGAGACCCTCACTCTCCAGGCAGTGCCAGAGACTGAATGTGTGGAGTCTTTCTGGTCCTGCCATGAAAAGCAAACGCCTTTGCTAGGGACCGAGTTCCAGACAGTTGGGTTGATGGACCTCGGCCCGGGGCTGAGCTCGGCAAGGTGCAGAAGCATCTGTCTGTCCACGAGCTGCTCCCGGCTGGCATCAGGGTGTGGGGAGGATGCAGGCAGCTGCCTGCAGCATCCAGGCAGGGCTGCAAACACCTGGAAGCAGCACAAGTGATGCACGAGCTGGGAGCAGGAGCTTGGGATCCCAAACCCCTTGTTTTTCTCAGCTGCCACCCACCTGCAGCTGTTCCTGTGCCATGGGGTCCGCAGAGGGATGCTGCAGCCCTGGAGCTGTTTTTTCTGCTTTTTTAGCACAATTTCTCTGCTTCTGCTTATTTTTTATACAGGAGACGATGCAGCCTTTCTAAGAACACAAACAGCCCTTTAAATTTCTTCTGTGGTTGTGAGGACAGGAATTTGCAACATCAACAATCCTTTCTTTACAGGAATTTTTTTCCTCTTAACTTTTTTTTTTTCCCCTAAAACCTGCTGTGAGCCCCGTCCTGCTCCCAAGAACCAGATTAGCAACTAATCTTTTGAGGACTTGGGGATTACACTTCAGGAGTGCATGTAACATAAAGTGAAATTCATTTGCTGTTGTAAAACCCATCATGATTTAATGTTTGTCTTGGATTGTATAAACACGCCCTCAAGAGTGCTTCCTACAGCAGGATGGGGAACTGTGCAGAGTCATTTCCCTGGACGTTAAATTGTTATGGTGAAGCTGCCTTAATTAGAATGCATGTGGGCAAGCTCATCTCTTAAAAGCTAGCTGAATTTGGACCAAAGGGCAGACAGATCAGTGTATTTCTAATATTGGTGGAGCTCTGCTCATGTACACAAGGGTTGAGTTCCCCCACTAAGGCAGAAAAACTCCTGCTGTGGGCTCCAACTTTTGATCTAGGGGGTTCAATTCAGGGTAGAGGCTTCACAGAGTGAGAAAAAATCCAGTATTTGAAGTCTTAACTGCTACCCTGAGCCGGTTAGGAGGCCTCCGCTAAAGTGGGCCATGTTGAAATATTCACAATTTAATAATAACTGGCTTTCGGTTAACACATCCCAAGAGGCTGAATGGATGTGTTTCACAGCTGTGGCTCACAAACTAGTTTCCACGTGAAATCTCGACCAGAAGAAAGTCACAGAGACATTTTATGTTATAAAAGAGCTTTTAAAGTCTTCAGAGCCTGCTCGGCCCATAAAAGCCAGACTGGACCGGAGCTCAGCGGGACATTAGGTGTGCCCCAGTGAAAGCAGGATTCCCATCGTGGAGCCCCTGCCCAGGGAGACACTGCCTGAGCCTCCAACTTTTGCTGTGCCAGCCTTCTCCTAGCTGCTGATCCTGGGGTGAGCAGACTTAGGCCGGACAGCCTCGTTATTTTAAGCTGTCCTGGCTCTCCCAGCATTCCAAAGACCTCTGAGATCTTGCTGTGTTCAAAGCCCCGGTGCCACAAAGCCAGAAAACCCCGCGTGGCTGATAGGGGCTGTCCCCACCACCTGCCGCCCCCACGCTCTCCACCCCACCCACCCCAGCCAGCCTTCTTCCTCTTTTTGTCTTTTCTTTTCTTTTTATTTTCTGTTTCTTTCCTTTGCCAGATGTTTCCCTGCTTTGATCATTTCCCTGCTCTGAGTCACCCCGTGCCAGGACTGCTTTCCCATGGTGGCGGATGGACGTGCGGTGTGGTGGAAGCCTCCGTCCTTCCCAGCCCATGGGGAAGTGTCACCCTCCTGGTATGGCCAGCACAGAGTGAATGAGGGGGGTGACAAATGACATGCAAATACCGTCCCTGGAGGCTACAGAAGAGTCACTTACTTGCACCTTTCCAAAGACTGGTATTTACATACTAGTAGATGCTGACATCTGTTGAACTTTCTTAGAGTGTGCAGTTTGCAGACACTCTCGTTCAGGGATTTAGACTTTATTGACTGAAGGTTGCTTGGCAGAGGAGAAAATGAGCTGGCTGGGGAGCCGGTCAAGAAGGATCCTTCATGCAAGAGAGACAAGAGAATAATTTGGCTTCAGCTCTGAGGTAGGAATTCTTTCCGCTGTCCATTTTCTCTGTCTTCGTGGTATCCTGTGGAAGTGTTTAAAAACAAACAAAAAAGTAATGAAAGGTTTTTGGCTCTCATAATATGGGCTTGTCTGACAGCTTCCTATTGAGCAGCAACCGGAAGACTCTTAGAAAGTAACCATCATGCTGTCTGTGCTGCTGAGTAACAGTTTCTGCTTCTCACGACCCCCAAATCATAATAGTAAATTGCATCCCAAAAGGCCAAATGATGCTGGAATCCCTGCTGCGGGGTGGATGGCGGAGCGTGCAGGCATGGGAGCAAGGAGCAGGGGAGCCTCCGGACCTGCCTTATGCCCCATCAGGGTTTTCATGGGATCCAGACCCAAGTCCCATTCCTTTCTGGCTGGAGTCAGGATGCCTCTCTGGCTCCTGTGGGTCTGCTAATGACAGCGGGGAGAAAGCCCCGGGGAGACCAGGGTGAAGCTTTTGGAGCCCCATTTGCTGCAGCGCAGCTGGGAGATGGCACCCTCTTGTCTGCATTGAGGCAGGTGCTGGCTACTGTCTGGCATCCCTCCAACCCAAATTCTGCTGTGCCTCCGAAGGCCTGTGGCAGCATGCAAGGATGCTGCAGGACTCATATCCACCGTGGAAACCTTTTAAATTGGGTTGGCTGACTTGGCACTCAGGAGCTGGGGGAGGCTCATGCCTTGCTTCTGGCCAGGTCTCCTGGTGGCAGTGGCCGTTTCTGAAGCAAAGGTGTGACAGCTGCAGCGGCTTGATTTAAACCTGGCTTACTGAGTTAAGGTAAATTGGTTATCGAGCATCTTCAGGCAGTCTTACTGTGGTAACAAAGAGTGGTTTTAAAACCATTTAAAGCTAAGCTAGTGCAGCCTTTAAATATAAATAAGGCTTTAGATGCCACTGAAGATCCTAACGTAAACATCCCTGAGCAGCTCACTTGAGCTTGATTTGTATGTGGTACCTGTAGCAGCCTCATGATTTATTTACTTGTTTATTTACTGGCGTGGAGGAAGGCACCGGTGATTATTTTTACTGGTGTAGTTAATCCTGGTGTAACCCCACCACTACCAGTACAGATTGAATGGACACATGTACTGCTTGTGGAAGGCATCACTGGATATCGTAGCTTCCGTTTGCCTGGGAGAGGGAAGCTGTGCTAGCACACAGCATCCTAATAGCAGGATGGATGGGACTGAATCAGGACAATGTGGTTTTCCATTCTTTGTAAAGGAATAAGCTATACTGGCATAACATCTATACATTTGTGTCAGTATGGGCATGTTCCTTATTGTCTACGTGCTGAAATCCTTTCCTGGGAGTTTGCTGCCTCTGATGCAGCTGAGGATCAAGAATAACTAGATCTGAAGGCAACTGAAGCTACTGGCTATGGCAGAAAAAGGACGGAGCAGCAGTTGATTTGCATGCTGAGCCTGGGTCGCAGCAAATTTTGCTGTGGTCTGTGGGGCAAACAATGCCTTTTGTTTGCACGCCTCAATTTCCCACACCTACCTTTACCATCACCTCCCCTGGGAGACTGAGCGCGCTGCTGATTCCTACTGATGCTCATGGGCCCACACCAAGGGGTCAGGTTGGTTTCTAAAATAGAGATTTGTGGTGTCCCCTCCCCACGTTTTTCGGTGCGTGGGAGGATGATTTCATTAGCCTGTAGGTACACGAGCTGTTCAGACGCTGCATGGGAAGACACAATAGTAGAAATGAAAGCAAGAGGAGAGGAGGAACAAACCGATCACACTTCTTGAAGTGGTTTTGGAAAGCACAAAGCCAGAATGTTGTTTCTTTTTAGTGACTGAGTAGTCTGACATGTTGTAAAATACAAAGGCTCGGCATATTCCCAGCAGCAGAGGGAAAACTGGAACTACCCAGAAGCAAAACCTATCATTAGCAGTCAGCCAGGCAGAACGGGCTCCTGAGTGCCAGGAACAGGCATGGAAGGGAGGAGGAGCTGAGCAGCAAAAAAGAGCTTTTCGTAAGGAGCGGCAGTGTGCCCCAGCAGCGTTGCAGGGGGAGCGGAGGGCTGCGAGTGCAGCAGGTGGGGTCAGGATGAGCTCAGGCTTCATCAAAGGGCAGCAAGGAGCTACTCTTCCTCCTCATACGCCCCCATCCAGCAGCATGGGCAGCAGGTCTGCTGCCAAAAAATCAGAATGGTTTTGACCTGTAGTTTTTCGCCCTTTTGTTTTCACTCAATTATACTTAGCTGCCCTGAGAAATCTCTTTTTACATGTCCTCCCAGGTCCTTGCTGTGATCCATGTCATCCTGGAGGCATGTAATAATTTAGGCTGAAAGCCATGCTGTTGCAGCTCTGTTCTCCACAGCTTCACAGGATGGAGAAAGTACTGACGTGCCCTGATTTATCTCCCACAGATGTCATCTCCCTAGGTGCTGACTTGAAGGACAGAGGGGCACAGAAAACTGATCCTGGGAAGCACCTGATTGAGAAAGAAAGGAGGAGGAAATTTTATGAACTGGGTTGGCTGGATGCAGGGAACATCACAGCTTTGGAAAACCAGTGATCCAAAAAGTTAGCACCGTGAACCGCTGTGGCTGGGTGCAAGAGGATGAGCCTTTATGATGCCTTTATGTTTCCCCAGGGAATCTCTTCAAATTAAAGAGTATTTTTACATTGATACTTCTTTAGTTGTCATTCCCCATCAGGCCCAACCAACCTCTGAGGGTGAGAAGCAAGATGAGGAGAGGGTTGTTCTATCACAGTGAACGCTGTGGGTGTCCCCAGAGCAGCAAGCACGGATGCACCGTCGGGATGTGCCCTAGGGAGCCGCATTCAGCACTGATGCCGAGCGCGCAGCTGGGGAGGGCAGACCATGGGTGCAGTGGGCATGGTCGGACACAGAGGCTGGGGACGTTGCTTCCACCACCACATCCTCCTCTATGGCCTGGGCAGCAAAAAGAAAAGCTCCCCGTGCCCTTCTGCTGGCAGGAGGCGAGATATATTCAGCCTTTTAAGTCTAGCGTCTTGTCTCTTTTTGTCAGGGGACGTTCCTTCCCTCAGCCAGCGTAGTCTAAATGGCTCTGTGAGACAGCCAGATAGATGTGTTCCATTTTAATCCCTTATCTGTCTCACTCCGCTGAGATCATTTACCTGCTAATAAGCTCCTGGGGCCAGAGATAAAAGGTGAAACTAGCAGCCCTTAAAGGATGTATCTGAGTGGCTTTGCAACACTGTGCTTCATGGAAAATATGGAAAGATGTTGCATTCATAATATATCACTCATATCTGTGTTTGTAAACAGATTTATCACACCATCTGCAGAATCGTACTGCGGTCTCCTCCATATTTATTTCCTTTCCATTTATATAGTACAGCTCCTGTTTATTTTATTCCCTTTTTACGATTAGATACATTAGCTCTCTTTTTTTTTCCCCACAAAAAGAGTGCACTCTCTGTGGGAGAGAATATTTAATCAATCCAATTTGTTCAGCTTAGTGCATAGAAACACAAGCGGGTACTGTGTAGAGAGGTACCTGCCTGGGTTTGTTTCTCATCTCTTCACATCTGTGCAGAACAGGTGGGGAGGAAAGGATAATTCAGAACAAATCCGCCAGTAAACAGGATGCTCTGTCAGTATTTCCTGTCTCCCCTTGCACTGGTTAAGCGTAATTTTCAGAAATCAGCTAAGCCTGAGGTCAATAATGCTATCGTAATCTCTCTGACGTTCTGTAGCTGATAGGATATATAATGAGGCATTTGTACAACTAGGAGCAAAAAGCCAGCCCGCTTTGTTATCTGGTTTGATAAGAAACGTTTAGTCATATGCAAATACAAAAAGTGATTTGCTGATTATAAAAAGAAGGCACGCTAAGAGAGAGGGAGCTCACGGTCAGCAGTGACTTCTGCAGCCCCTCGGCTGATCGGCACGAGCCGCTGGCACAGCGCCGGGCAGGGCAGAGCCCGGGTGTGAGCTGGGAGGACCATCCTCCTCCAGCAGCTGCTCCTGCAGGCTCTCTCACCTGGTGGGACCACGAGGCTTTTCTGTGCACGCATGGGTCCCAAAACCAGATTCTCTGCTTGGTGCACGCTTTCACTTTGGGCGAGGAAAGAGTCTGGGTTACCACCAGAGCCAAGAGGAGGGATGAGTCCCACCCAGTGAGCCAGGGCTTGGCCCCACCGCCAGCCCTTGGGTTTGGGCTGTGCAGAAGTGAAAAATCCAGGACAGTCGATTCCCAGTTACCCGGGTCAGCAGGAGGCTGAGTGACCTTGGGTCTTTGGGGAAGCCACTGAAGAATGAGGCTGGGCAGGATGAGCTGTGCACCACCCTGGTCAGGTGGTCCTCGTCACTGCCCCACGCTGAAGGTCTTCAACTGGAGGTACTGGAAGAGGACCCCTGGGCTCAATGCACAGCATGGGGCAGGATTTGACTGCAGCTCCTTAGGTGCCTCTCCATCCCCGTGACTAAATTTAATGCAGCAAGAGGTGTAGGATGCTGCCCCATCACCAGGGCTGTGACTCTGGGGCAGGACACTTTCACTTCTCTCCTTCTGGGCAGGGAGGATTTCTCTTCTCCTTTATACTGAGCCTAACCCAGATTCCTGGGCTTGGGTTCAGAGGAGCGACTGGGGGTGACTAACTCCAACAAGAATTTTACCAAGAGTCGGTAAGGGCTCTGGGCTGCAGTGATAACAGATCTTAGAAACTCAAGCCTGTACTTTGGCAGGAGGGTTTGTTCTTTGGGTTTTGGTTTTGTGGTGGTTGGTTTGTTGTTTGTTTTTTGTTTTTTTTAATATGGTCCTTTTTATTACTTTTCAGCTGTACAGTGTGTTCTCAGATAGTATAGTTGCAGCTTCACATTTTTCGATCATGACCGTCGTTTTTTCACATAACAGAACAGTGAACAACTGGGCGCTTGGCCAGTTCTTTAGCCTTTGAAGCAAAGGGAAACTCTGCAAGAGGGTTTCTCCAGAGCTCCCTAAAAGGATTTTCTGTAACCATATCCCTCTAACTCCACCATTCCTCTGACCCTTACTCAACACAGCCTTTGATGCTGTGAGTTGAGTGCCCCCCTGCCAGAGAGTCCCACCATCACCTTGCCCCAGGGGAATTGCTTGAGTTCTCTCAAATATACCATCCCACTGCACTTTCCGTCTTTCCAAGAAGGATGTTTAGGCCTATAATACCATGCCCTAAATGCCTACCGCAAATCAGTGAGCAAAGTTTCTGGCTGTGTATTCCCTGAGGTGTGACTGCCAAAAAGAGACTTTCAGTAAACAAGAAGCCAGTAGCATGGGGCAGGTGGCTGAGCTGCGGCGAAGCAGCCAGGACCTTTCTCAACAGTGCAGTCCCCAGGAAAAATCACAAGGCAGGCTTTAAAATAACGGGTTTGTTTCCAACTGTTGTAAATGGTCTGTCCTTTATCTTGGCTTTCTGGCAAATCAAACCTTTCAGAGATTTTTCACTTTAGGCTTTTCCAGCTTTTTCCCTACACGCTGCAGGGCTAGAAACCCTTGTGCTGGAGATGGCAAAGGAAAGTGAGATTCTCCTATAATCTCTTCAACCCCCTAAGTGCTGGGTTTTGGGGGCCAGCTGTCCCCCAGGCTATTTTGAGCTCCATGTGGGCTCAGCAGCCCAGGGAAGCAGAGGTCTCAGTGGCATGGCAGGGAGGGGAGGTAGCCCTAGCGGATGACTTTGGGTCCAGCAGGTTTATCCCCTTTCTGTGGGACAACCTGTCCTCTCTGGGAGCATTTCAGCTTTGAAACGATTGCATTCAGCTTTGAAAAGGACTTGTGTTGTGTAACTTAATCACTGCAGGTCTGAAAAATAAGGATCCTCCCTAAAAACATTAAATTTGTCACCAAGGGTTAATTAGACTCGGATTTGCTATTTCCCTGCGCTGAATCAGCTCCTCGCTCTCCTTGCTGCTCACTGCCTGGCTAAGACAGGCCATGTCCTCCAGGGAGACAGGCCATGAAGAGATGCCCCCCATCTCTGAAAAGATGCATTGCTGTTTTCATGGCCTCCCACTGCTGTCCCTCTGCTTGCAGCCCGGCGGGCTCTCACATTATCGCGCGCAAACACCACATTTTGCAAACGTATTTGCTATTACAGCAGACAGGAAGAGATTAAGTGAGTGCTATAAAACTAACCTCCACATCAGTCAAAAGAAACACAAGCAAAAAATAACAGGGTAATCGGATGCTCTTACGAGCAGGATACGCTCAAAATGACTTCTCCCTCCCATTACAAATGCTTAGAAACTGCACAGCCTCTCCAGCACAGTGAGATTTTAAAGTGGTTTAATGGGCATAAGGAGTTCAGAGCTGATAATGCCACTTCCAACCTTATCCTTTCGCTGCATGAAAATAGGTAGTGGCTATTGACTGGCACAAATTGGTTACATTTAAAACTGTATTTGCTGGCTTAGATGTGCTAAGAGTCTCTCTACAGAGTTTTTAGGGCCTGAGTGTAATGTGCGTGGTTAAGGAGGGGATATATTGAGTTTTTTCAACAGAGGACTGGTTCCAGTGTGTGCTGGAGAGCTGGGGACGTGCTGCAGTTGAGCTTTACGTCTCAGTCACTAGGAGGAAAAACAGGGGTGCCGCAGGGTTGTTGGTCAGGAGGGACAAATTTCTCACTTTGTCTTTTCTTTTTCTTTCAGGACAAACTGTTCACAATGTCAATCAAAAAGGAAGGTGCCCACAAGAAGTGGGCTGCCCTGAAGGAGAAACTTGGCCCCCAGGAGACCGACCAGTCAGAGGCCAACCTGGAAAATGCAGAGCCGGAGCTTTGCATCCGTCTCCTGCAAATGCCATCAGTGGTGAACTACTCTGGGCTGAAGAAGCGGCTGGAGAACAGCGATGATGCTTGGATGGTCCAATTCCTGGAGCTGTGTGGGCTGGACCTCCTCTTGGAGGCCCTGGACAGGCTGTCTGGGCGAGGAGTGGCCAGGATTTCTGATGCCTTGCTTCAACTCACCTGCATTAACTGTGTGCGAGCAGTCATGAACTCCCACAAAGGCATTGAATACATTGTGAGCAATGAGGGCTACGTCAGAAAACTCTTCCAAGGTGAGAAGACATCTTCCTGCTTCACCCACCACATGCAGCATGTTGGGGGACTTCTCTGTTGCTTATCCTCCTGCCCTGCACCAGGCTTCTTTAAAATTCTTTAAAATAATATTGCTAGATAGTGCCACTCAGCACTATTTAGATGGACTCATTTCCACACAAATGTCTTTGTAGTTCACTGAGAAGCCAGGGATAAACCCATCCTTAGCCATACGTGGGCATGAGAAGTCCTCGACTCTTCATTTGTCAGCAGACATCTGCTATTTAGTCTTTGTGAGCCCCAAGGGCAGAGAGAGAGGAATTGAAAGAGCTTGGAGACTTGTAGCCTGTAAAGAGGAAGGAGGGTGGCATGGTTTAGGCTCAAGAGAGCCCATTTTCTGTGCTGCTCACTCTGTTCCTTCTAGAAGCTGCCTAGGTAATACCACTCACTTTCTCCTGCCATTCACTTGGCTCGTTGTTAGGTATGAAACCCATCAGGGCATCTCGTAGAACTTATTGTGCAGTGTTTAATGGTGGTGGTGCTGGGAGGATAACTCCTCTGCTGCTCCACAGAGCTGAGATCACAGCTGTGCCCAGAAACCTTTATTAGCAGCTCTTTAAAATGCATTTAGTCTGAAGCTAGCCTGCTCCCCTCTTCAACTTTGAAGTCCTCTTCCTTCCTCTCCACCCTGCATTTTCTTAATCAGTGGGAAATATAGAGCTGGCATTTTTGTGCTGTGAAAAACAGGGGGGCACCCCGGGCTTTTCAGCAGTCCAGCTTCTTTGTGCACTAATAAAGAAAAATAAGATGGTCTAATCCACTCCCTCCCAGCTCCCAGGGCTCACAAAGAAAAAGTATTGGAAAAAAGAGAATACATGAGGACTAGTTAGAACAATTGGCCTACTTGATATGCACATTGAGTGTTTCTGCACTAAAAATAACACTCATTAATTGAGGAAAACGGTTCATCTGCTGTTCTAGAAAATACCCATATGTGAAAATGCGAAATAAAATGTGTGATTGTGAGTGCTGAGATCTTGGCTGCTGTTGCAGCATGCCACTGATACATGGAAGAGATGAACAACTACAAGCAGCACCAAAATGCCAAATGGGGTACCTGCAGCATTTACTATTCCCACTAGAAGATACTATCACATAATGCTATTGGGATGGGATACCTATACATTTGGATATTTCTTTTCCCACTTTCCAGGTGGTGGCTCCTCTCCTTCGGTCTTTTTTCTACCACTGGTAATAAGCCACGTAGCAGAAAACACTGAGATTCAGATCACTAATGTCATTAAAAATTCTGTTTTGCTTTGTTTTGTTTTTCCTCCAGCACTTGATACAACTAATGTCATGGTCAAAAAGCAAGTCTTTGAGCTCCTGGCTGCACTGTGCATTTACTCATCAGATGGCCACGCTTTGGCTTTGGATGCCCTGGACCATTACAAGGCAAGTGTTGGGTCGTAGCAGGAGGTACAGCTCTGCTCTGATCCATGTTCCACATAAAAGGGCTTGGAATAGAGGTAGTTTTGCACCATTTTGGTAAGAGAGGCAGAGATTTGTAAGGTGAAAAAGGTAGAAAATTTGGCCTGGTCAGCGTAAGTCCATGGTGATGCTCTATGACTTGTATGGACAGGTGACTGCCCACCACAAGGTCCTTTCTGGAAGGAGAAGGACTACCAGATTAGCTAAATAGATAGTGCCACATCCATGGGTTTCACTGGCCACAAGCTCAGGTAGGTGCATCAGTTATCAGAAAGCATAAAGGGATCCAGGAGGAGTTTCACTGGCTTTCTCTGCTGACCAGACCCTGCTCCATGATGGAGGAGTGCTGCTTTTACCTGTATCATCCTGTCTTGTGCACAATGGGATAAACTCAGGGGTTTTAAGATGCTAATTGCATCTGAGAGCCTGCACCAAAGTGATAGATGTTCTGAACTGTCTGAACAGAAATACCACTTGTGTTATTAACAGAGTGTGAAGAACCAGCAGTATCGATTCAGCGTCATAATGAACGAGCTCTCCAACACAGATAATGTGCCGTACATGGTGACACTGCTGAGTGCTATCAATGCCATCATACTAGGGAAAGAAGAGCTAAGAACAAGGACACAAATCCGAAATGAGTTCATAGGTAAGGATGTTTGTTGCACCTGACTTTTACTGGAGGAAATCAGCTGCCAAGCACGGGCCAGTTTTATTTTCAGATCTATCCATAAGGTGGCTAAAGAGGGCTGGGGAGCAAAACTGCAAAAATGTTAAAGGCAGAGTCCTTTTTTTGGTCTCCATTCTCAACAACCTTTCTTTAAACAGATTTATTTAAGTTTGCTGCATTCCCATAGCTGTGATCTTTTCTGGCATCCGAGCAGCATTTGTACCCCTTGAGCTTCTTCAATACATTTCTACAACCAACCATTTTACATGGCTGTATTTCTGTGTTTTAAAAGTCCTCATAAGAGGAGATAAGTTCCCTTCACCCTGTGCCTACTCATCTGAGCTACAGAAGCTGCCCTGTGATTCAGAAATACTTTCCAACTACTTGAATACCGCGATCCTAGGTTCTGGTTTTAGGGTTCACCTCACATAACGTGTGCATCCAAGCTGGTGAGCACAGGCTCCATTTCTCTCTCTGGAGAGCAAGGGACATTTGACCACACCATTCACCTGACTGACTTTAGATGCCTAGTTCGGACTGAGGTGAATCATGCCTCAGAAGTGCCTGTGTCCCTCAGTAACTCCAAGGGGATGCTGCAGTAGTTCACACAGCTGCAGACCTGTGTACCTTGGGTCTCTTCATCTACCAGGTGACCCCACCCACTTTGACAGATCCGTCTGAATATATTTTCCCTTTTTGTTTCTGCAAAAAGCTGTTTATCAGCGTAACTTTATGTAAAGATCATAACAGATCAGTGCCAAGTATGCCAATATATCCATTTTTTTGTTTTCCCAGGGCTGCAGCTGTTGGATATTTTAGACAAGCTAAGGTAAGGATCACTGTTTAAATTTTCTTTTATAAATGAGATTCACAGTAACATAGCTGTGGAAAATTAATACTTATCAGCCTTCAGTTTAGAGAAGTGTACCTGAGTGGAGTGGACCACACTTCTGTGCTTCGGTTACATAGGAACCGAAGGCATTAGGCCAGCAGTAAGACACTCTCGCCAGCCACAGTGTCACGGGGACAGCTTTTGGCACAGATGGCATTGACAGGGGCTTTGGACATAGACGGAGCAAGGCTCATTGATGTCTGTGTTGAGGCTACGTTTCAGACAACCTGAAGTGATGCTGTGAACTCACCGAGCAGTTTGCTGTATTGAAACTCCTTCACTGCTGGTGTTGGTCCCAGAAGCATTCAGCTAAGACACTTTACTAATGCATATCTGGACATACCTGCCTTCACAGTTTCTTAATTTTAAAAAGATGTTTCGTCAGAAACACCAATGATAAATTCTAGAATGTATTATATGTGAGTTGCAGTTATCCTTGTAACTGGAATTGCTCCATTGAACCCCATAAAAATTAGGGAAAAGACAGTCTTTCAATACTGAAAACTAGCAAGTGTAGAGTTCCTGAACTGAGTGTTCCTGAGAATGCTCAAAAAGTTGGCTTTAGAGTGTTTGGGGTTTTTCCAATGCAATTTTGAGTAACAGAGAAGGAATTTTTTCAAACAGAGACATCACTGGAATATTTTCAATTTGTCTTGACTTGCTTAAAAAAAAAGAAGGTGGCCCAGTTTCAAAAAGGTGGAAATGCCACTCTGTTCTTACAGCTCCAAGGAGAAGTCCATACGAAGCACACAATGGGCCAGGTTATGCCATGAAAAGTCCCATTCATTTGTATGTGTTGACTGTAGAAAGGGGTATATTCAGTTCAAGAAAGGGTGCACTGGTGGCATTTGATCCTTTATAAATAAGGTAGAGTTGGGTACTTTCAATACTGACTGGCTGAGTCTGAAGCAAAGTGATAAAAGCCGTTTAAAAAAAAGCAATCATCTGAAAATCAGTGAAGGGCTCTCCAGTGAAAGCGAATGCTGTAATATTGCAGAGACATAGAGGAGGAAGATCTTCTTATCCAATGTGATACATTTGAGGAGTTCAAGATAGAAGATGATGAGGAATTATTGAAGATATGTGATGGGATAAACATGAACGATCATCATGAGGTCTTTTCATCTCTCTTCAATAAAGTAAGTAGGTCCTCATGTGCGGCGCAAAGTCTTGCAATGGCAAAGTTAACGCACTTTGCTTGGAACCAGCCTTGCCATGATGGAAAGCTGCCCTGTGTTCCAGGTTAGCCGCACTCCAGTCTCCATCCAGCTACTGTCCATCCTCCAGAGTCTGCTGCACTTGGAACCATCTCATCACTCCAGCCTCCTGCTGTGGGAGTCCTTGGATGCAGTAGTGAACAGAGCCCTTTTGCTCGCAAATGACAGTAAGAATGACATGCCCATCCAGCCTTGCACTCTCCTCTTATTTTCCCTCATCCCAGTCACTGCCCGCAAAAGTCCTTCCCAAATGTGCAGGAAATAGTCCATGGGACTTGCTAAAAGCTGAACAGAAGCTGGGACAAAGCTACATCTCCTGCACAGGGTCAAGTCTTGATGTGAAGCCCCAGACATGCAGATACCAGCGAGAGCTGGCCACATATAGCAATGGGCTTGGGATTCATGGTCTTGCTTTGATGGTTAAGCCCTGAGCTTTGCGTAGTGGAAGTCAGTGGGAATCTGTCCTTGCTGGCATCCTGCTACTGGTGCTGACTAGTCTTGCTGGCAGGTATGCTTAAAACAATGTTTGTGGGCCAGGGGCATGGAAAGGAAATTGCCTGGAAGCTAAAAGTGCACTTGTGTGAAGTTACACCAGGGAGTGGGCTCTGTGGCACCAGATTTGCTGCTTGGTGAGGGTTGAATAGCATGAACCAACCTTGGGGCCCCATCCCCTTCTCTCACCCCAACTTGTTTCTCTAGTCCAAGGGAACACAGTTGAAGAAGTCATCGAGAGACTGCTATCTATCAAGAAACATCCAAACAAGCAAAAGCGAGCTGAAAACCGGCTTTCGGGGAGTGCGAATGGAGGTGTCCAGGCTGAGCTAGAACCATGTGCATGTGCAGCTCGAAGCTCAGCGGGATCGTCAAACCCTTCGAATGCACCAGCACCTCCCTCAGGGCCACCTGCAAACGAAAAGAAGATCTCATCCTCCCAGCTCACAGCCTGCTCTGCTTCACCAGTGACATCTAACCCTCTACCCAACACTGCTCCTGCCCCGGCACCTCCACCCCCACCACCTCCACCTCCACTGGCTGGCACAGCAGCCATGACCCCCACGTCCCCCATGATGAATACACCTCCAGCCCCTCCACTCCCTGGCATCCCTCCACCCCCACCCCCATTGCCCGGCATGGGGGGCATCCCTCCCCCTCCACCCCCATTGCCTGGCATGGCAGGAGATCATGTAGAAGCTGTGGTGGCCTCCCAATTCAGCTGTCCCCTTGGCTCGGGCAGGCCTCCCCACAAGACAGTGAAGACACCAACGTTGAGAATGAAGAAGCTGAACTGGCAGAAGTTGCCCTCCAATGTGGTGAGAGGTGGGTTCTTCTGTCATAAAGTCACTGCTGTCTTAGGGGTGACACTATCTTAGAGTTTATCAAATGTGTTTGACTCCATTTAGATACAGAACTCCCCTGATTTCCATTACCTCTGACCTGAGAGCTTAAATAAATGAGAGTGGCGTGAAATTACTAATATAATGTAATAATCATTCCAGCTAAATCAGTAGTTTGGAATAGCTTGTTTATAGCTAAAATGCTTAGAAATTCAAAGAAGGGGGAGGCATGGGAATATTTCCCTAATTCACCATGACATGCCTTAGGCTTGAGTTCTCAACGGGCTCTGATCTGTGTTCCCCAGACTTTCATTCTCCACTTCATCTGGGTATATTGAAGTATATTAAAGCCTGCAGGTAAGGATCACATCACAGTTCAAGAAGGATATTGAAAGAATTGGAGAGCCAGGAGAATCATTGACTTGTCTCTTGATTTTTGCGTTACATTTCCCTATCGTAGTGGATCCAAAGAAAAGCATGAAATGTGAGAAGAAGCCAGGACAGGCAACGTCAGCTTTGTCCTAGAAAAGCAAGGCATCCACTGCACGGAAGCTGGCATAGGTGAAGTTTAAATAAGGCATGCTTTCAATCACAGGAGCAGTTAATTAGTTGGGATTATTTCAGTAGAGAATTCTACAGGCACGTTTGGGGGATTTTTTTTTTTAAAGAAAAAGATGTTTCAGAAAGTGCAGTGGGAATTAATTCAAGCAGTCCTATAGCCAAGGAGGCTTGATTATAAAATGAAAAATGGAGGAAGGTCACAGTCAAAAAACATCCAGATTGTGGCCAATCCCTCAGCTAGCGTGCAAGGAAGCAGAAATAACATCAGCCATGGGACTAGGAAAGAAATGGCTGAGACCCTTCTCATGCTGACGGGGTTTGCTTACCATGGAGGAGAATGCAGTTGTACAGGGAGGGATGGGACTGTGCAGCCTCCGTGTGCCCAGTGCTACATTCCCTTACCAGTGCATCTTGGGGTAAAGCACCAGGTTTAATTACCCTTCAGGCCCTTTGGATCCTGCCTGTGGGACTTGTCCCTCCTAAAGAACTGGCATTTGTTCAGGACTAATATGTCTCTTCTTATTTCATTCATCTTCTGAGAAGTTTCCCTTCTAGCAGCTCACGTTCCCTCAAAAGCCAGGAGCTTTCAGCTGTCCCTGTAGCCAGTCTGAACACCTTGTCTTTTTTCAGACAGTCACTCAATGTGGGCTTCAGTGAGCAGCAACAGTGAAGAAACCATAGAGCCCAATTACACAAGCATAGAGCAGCTGTTTTGCTTTCCACAACCAACCCCCAAGGAGAAAACGGCTGCACCAGTGAAGGCAGAACCGAAGGAGGTGAGGAAGTCCCTCTCATTCTTTCCAATAAAGATCACTGCAGACAGCTCATCTAATACAAGATATCTTCTTTTTCTTTAATGAAGATCACATTTTTGGACTCCAAGAAAAGTCTCAATTTGAACATATTTTTGAAGCAATTTAAATGGTAAGATACGGCCAATTTTTGTGACAGTTGACGAAACTTTGAGCAGGTTTTGCATAGTGTCTGGAGGGTCCTCATGAAATCTATTCCAGCTGATCTGCTTTGGTGGTCTGTGTTACTGAAATATCTGAACATTTCCCACTTTGTCCTATACTGTCTTTAAAATACTGGGTTTAGGGGTTTAATTGCATTTTTACCTACAACATCGCTGTAAGTTGGAAAGGGCCTTACATCTCCATGTTACAGATGAAGTTGTGGCACAAACTCTTAGGGTGACTCAGGCTGTGAGACACCTCTGGAGGCTGAACCCCTCCTCAAAACAGGGCCAATGGAGAAGTTAAGAATTATATATTTCTTTTAAGGTAATCAAATGCCCAGAGACACTCATCTGAGTTTCAGGATTGATCTTTGGCCTTGAGTTATTTGTCCAGGGCCAGAAACATAATTTGGGGTATAGCAGGGATCCAGGTCCCGATTCTGAGTTAGTCAAGGGGACATATCTTTCCTTTTGGATTATTGTGGCTCTCACTAGGAAAAGCTTGGAGCACTTGCGCAGATTGACGTCTCGGTAGCATGTGATTGTGGAAGAGGGAGCTTTGGGTGATGGCTGACTCTGTTCCTCCTCCCTGCAGCTCCAACGAAGAGGTGACTGACATGGTCCGGAACGGGGACCGGACCAAGTTTGACGTTGAGGTCCTGAAGCAGTTGCTGAAGCTACTGCCTGAAAAACATGAGGTCAGGGGGAAAAACGGTACCCTTAGTTCACAGAGCTGAACACACAGTGCAGTCCTGCAGTCTTGATTCTTTATTTCTCATTAGATAGAAAACCTGAAGGCCTTCAAAGAAGAGAAATCAAAGCTAGCAAATGCAGATCAGTTTTATCTTCTCCTCCTTCAGATTCCCAGGTAAGAGTTGGTCATGAACTTGATCGCAAGCTTTCTGGGTTTACCTCTGGGAAATTCAAGTTCCTTTTAGGAGCCTCAAAGACAGATACTGATGGATATAGCTAGTGGATTCCCCTTTCCACCTTGGAGCCATCCCTTTCCCTGTTACCCTTAGATGAAGGGCTGTTGCTGCTCCAGCACCTCCTCTCCCTCTGAAGTAGCAGTAGCTGGCCCAGACCCTGGGTCAGACCTGCTCAAGGAGGCCTCATAACTTACTGAAAGGCAGTGCTAAATGCGGTGCCAAGAAGGGGGAACCCATATCTCACACAGTGGTCAGGCTTATCTTTGCTGATCACAGTGTGTCAGCAGAATCTACATCCCCACTAGACCCCAAGGCAAGCAGCAGCCCCTCGCCTCCCTCCACAAGCCAGACACTTGCGTGACGTGGATGTGGTTGACAGCCATGTCGTGGGGTTGCTAAACTTACCGGTGATGTGGGAAGAGGGCCACCGTCCTGGCCAAGATCACAGTGTCTTTAAGCTTTGAATCAATCTCCGTCCTTAGCTACCAGCTGCGCATTGAATGCATGCTGATCTGTGAAGAGACCACCGTCGTGCTGGACATGATTCAGCCAAAAGCTGAAGCCATCCGGAAAGCCTGCGAAGGTAAATGACTTGACCTTATTTCTGGATCTTATTTATGACAGCAAGCTTTAACCCCCCCCAAAAAAACTCCCCTGAAGCTCTGCAATGAGTCTCTCTAGCTCCCAAAAAACCCCCCTGCCATCCATTCCCTGGGTCAGAATACAGGATGCGGGATGCAGCCCTAGGTGTCTCCACTGATGGTCAGAATCCTTAATAGGACCAGAGATCTTTTTTCCTCATCCTCAGGCCTCTTTTTCTGCAGCAGCTGTATTCCTTTGAAACACTTTCAACAGTGGAGCACTGGAAGCTTGTCAGCCCTTTGAAAAGAGCTGAATAAAGACAGCAGAGCTGGCCCTGTTACAGCTAATTCATCCAGCATTGTTTGCCACGTTAAGACCTTCACACAGCAATTTTCTCTGCTGCCAGAAAAGCCCACCCCAAACTTCCCTCAGAAGGTAGTGATGCTTTAGTTTTTCCCTGCCTACAAATGGAACCAAAAGAAAAAGTTTGTTATTTTGGGCTATAAATTGCTCATGCTACAATTTTTTGAGTCCATGGAGAGATTATGCAGTAGGTTTCGGGTTCCTGTGGCAGAAACCTCAGGTCCCACTCTGCTGAGAGCAGGATGCTTTTCTTGGCACTGTCAAGTGCCACCTGTCGTAAAGAGCTGGTTCCCCCAACCTGCAGGGGGGTTCTCCAGCTGGAATTACAGCTGCCTGCTGGGATACATTGAAGCTGCCCAAAAAAAGTGTCTTCCCAGCAGCCCACTTGTCCTTTTAGAGCTGTTCTTGCCTTAAAGCTGAGGGTTTCAGAAAGCACACCACTGCAGCACCCTGTCGTAAGAGCAAGGACAGGGACTGTACCCTTCATGCCCTGATAATCGCCTACACCATGCAAGACCAAGAACAGGGCAAGCCTGTCTGGTTTTAGCAGCTGGCAGATAATCTCAGGGCCGTCAGAACTGGCTTCACTGCACAGCTGAATGGAGTCTGCAAAATTAAAATTACAGCCCAGTTACCCTTGCCCACACCAGGGTAAATCGGGATACTTCCAAGGAAGGCAGCAATTTGATGGCTGTTAGTGAGGAGGGTCCAACTTCAGGTTATTTGCCATTAGGAATGAGAGACCAGATGTAAAGAAAGAAAGAAATGTAAGTCACGAAAACTTCTATTAAGCCCAACTCGTGGAATTGAATCTAGATAGAATCAGTTTCTCTGCAGGTTGGGCCATTGGGCTGCAAAGATGAAAAATCAGATTTGGTTTGGTAGAATTCAGAAGCCCAGTTCTGATGCAGTTTAAGAAATGTTCTGGTGTAACAGGGGGTTTTGTTTAAAATTCCTTTATGTTTTTCAGATCTTCTGAACAGTCATCGCCTGCCGCTCTTCTGTCAACTGATTCTCAAAGTTGGAAACTTTCTGAACTATGTAAGGACTTATTTTGTCTTTTCCTGTCCCCATTTATTCCCCACACAGTATGTGGATGATCTTCTTGTAGGATTGTAATTTGGGTGGGCACAGGAGTTATATCTGCTTTATTTCTATCTTGTAGGGAAGTCACACGGGCGACGCCGATGGGTTTAAAATCAGCACTTTACTCAAACTAACAGAAACCAAAGCAAACCAAACGCGCATTACGCTGCTCCACCATATTCTGGAGGTACCACTGCCAAGTACTGGGTAGTAGGGAAGGAGGAGGATTTTATCATGGATGAACCATTTCCCCTACTCTAACTCTTCAGTTAATGCTAGACACTTGTATTTGTATCCTCCCTGGTTAACTGCAGTGTCACAAGTTGGGAGCGGTCAGTTCAGTTAGGCTGGTGGAGGCTGTTTGTGGGCTCTACTCAGGGAGCTCTTTATTTTAAGACTTGTTCTGCTTTCCCCCAGCATCTTTACCTGCAATGGCTGAACTTCCTTTTTCATATTTGTGCAATCTCCCCATCATCGACTGCAAACCACAGAGCACATGGCTACCAAAGCTATCCTGGCTGGTCTGTACCCTATCAGCCCTTCTGCCTTTCCATGACCTCTCCTTTTTCCACCTGACTATGCCTGAGCTTTTCATGTTCCCGTCCAACCCCTATGGCTTTCTTATTCCCTGCATTGCTGTTTTTTTTCTTTTTTGTCCATGCTCTGCTCTGCCACCTTCATTCATCAAGGTCCTGTCATTCCAGTTATGCATGTTCAAGCCCCACTTTAGCTGTCAGTAGCTTCAGCAACCACAGCCATGAAAGTAAATCATGAAAATAAGTTTCAAGCCCTTTTGATACACTCCTGGGACTGTGGGAAGTGTCAGACCACACCAAATTACAGTCCTGCCTCCTCCCATGGTCAAGAGAAGAGGGTAAAAGAAGAGCTCGGTGGCAGGTCTGCTTTGCTTTGAACTATGAGTATTTCTCAACATTCAGCTTTCTTGTATGTTTTCATAGCCTGGAAGCAATGCCTTTCCTCTCTGAACCTGCCATCCTTTTTTGAATATGGCTCAGCTCTGCAAGGCAAAGCAAACTGCAAAGCGGGGCAGCAGCAGGACATGGCGTAGTCATCCTTCCCGGGCACGACTACCCATGCCTGTTCCACCCAGCTTCCTCGCACGTCCTGCCACACAGAAAATAACACTTCTTTCTCTCTTCCACTTTAGGAAGTAGAAAACAGCCACACGGACCTACTGGAACTGCCAAAGGATCTTGAATATGTTTCAAAAGCAGCAGGGTAAAATTGTCTGTCACTTCCTTCAAATTAAAAACAAAAATAAATCCCATACACATCAACAATGTGCCAGAAATTAGGACACACACAGCTGGTAGAGCACATCAACAAGATGGTATCTTACTTAGTTTTAATGGAAAGATTTGGTTGATGAATGTTGAAATCCCTTTAATGTTCTACTACAGCTGGCAACACTTAGGGCTGAAATTTGCAGAGCGTTCAGTTAATGCTGCCTCCCAAGCTATTCCAAAATCTTCACTGCCTTTGTGGTAGCAGGAGCTTCTGTCAGCCAGCGACCCAGAAGTGTTTCTGAAATGCTTCAGCCAGGGAAAGTGAGCTAGTGCTGAGGTCTGAGGGTGGAGAACAGCCCTTTGAATGGGTGGAGTTTTGGGGGGCATTCATCTACTCGGTACACAAAGTTATAGGTAGACCTGGCAGCTTTTTCATAAGTGCTGTGGACAGAGTCTGTTTTTCATGAGCTTGGACTGTATAGAGAGTTCAGAGCTCAGGTTTCAGTTCAGTGAAGTGGTGGGAAGCAAAGGGACAATGAAATTGCCAGCTTTGACTTGTCCTCTCTTTGGTCAGCACAGGATACCAGAGCAACAACTAATAGGGGTATTCTGTGTGATTTCAGAATTAATCTTGATATTATACGCACAGAGTCCAGTACCAATTTAAAGAAGTTGCTGGAGCTTCAGCGAAAAGTCTTATCAGCAAATGACAATGTGAAACAACAGTATGAGAAACCTATCCAGGTCAGTCATGGAGCTCCCTTGTGTCTCCCACATTACACCCCCAGTGGCAGTGCGCAGTACGTATGCAGCTGAGGAGGCTTATGAGAGGGTGGAAAATATTGCCACAAAACATGCTCTCAGATTTAGAAATAGCCTGTGATGCCACACAACCCATTGGTATTTATTTGCCACCTCCACCCCTACATACCTCTGGTGAGGTCATTTCTTAAGGCTCCTGCCCCAGCTGCTGTCTCCACTGTGTTGTGTGACTCCTCACTTTGAGTGAAGATGTTCACCCTCTTTGTGGATCACCAGAGTAAAGCCCATCTCTTGGGATTAAGCTTTGCATTGAGCTTTCCATGTTTTGCTCAAGCTGCCCCTGTAAACTAGCACAGCACAGGAGCAAAGATCATCCACAAATCTTAGTTTCTTCCCACCTTATAAGCTCTGCTGCTGTTAAAAGCCAGGGCCCAGAGTCCTCCTCCAAGCTCTTACATTGACATCCTTTTTTTCTTTAAGTGCACTTCACTCATTGTCCTCTGGATGGTGTTTTACTGTGTATATTAAATGCATTTCAGGATAGTATTGATGCCTCCAGAAAGCTGGAAGAAGAATTTGAAACCATTGAAAGGAAGAGAGAAGAACTTGCAAATTATCTCTGTGAAGACCCAAGCAAGTTGTCCTTAGAGGACATATTTAGCACCATGAAGACCTTCAGAGATCTCTTCATCCGAGCCCTGAAGGTTGGCACGTGATGCTAAACAGCCCTAGTACTGGTGCATGCCTCTGCTCTGACAGACAGCGGTGGGATAGGCACCCAAAATCTGGTGGGGGGAAGGTCCTGGTTATGGCCTCCTCAGCATTATGACCTCCTTGCAGCACTTGACATGAGGTCACCTAGGGAAAGAGTGTCTGATCCCTGCTCCACTGCATCCTCCTGCAGTGCTGGTGCTCCTGGCCTGGCCCAGGCCCTGGTGATGTGTGATTTTGGTGGAGTTTCAGGTGCAGAGTCACAAGGATGGAGTCAAGTGTGTAAGCTTTAGAGGAACAAGGTTGTAAAACTTAACCTTTTGCTCCAACCTGAGCAAAGAGACTCAGAAGGGGGATGTGTAGTAAAAACCCCACCAGTTTGGGGGAAATTGTGGCTTCAGTACCTTCCACTTTTGCTTCAGGTAAAGGTCAGGCGGTAGATCTGCACACTGGTAGGTAGCTTTGTTAGGCAGATTACCATTGCCACCTCCTACTGGGATGTGGCAAAGTCCTGGCCAAGCCAGCAGTCTCCCTTTCACCCTCTTGGCAACACAGCTCTTACTGCCCATGTCCATTGTATTTGTTGCACAGGATAAGCCCAGAATTTCTCTTCCTCCTTTGCAACCAGCTGCAGATTTTCCTTCTTTCTGTTGGCTTTTTGAGCAGACTTTTAGCCAGCCTTCTAAAGCCCTTCTTACCTCACTACAGGAAAACAAGGACAGAAAGGAGCAAGCTGCCAAAGCAGAGAAGAGGAAGAAACAGCTGGAAGAGGAAGAGGGGAAGAGACAGAAGGGAGAAAATGGAAAAGTCAGTGAGTATCTGAAAGGGCTTCAAAAAAAGAGAGATGGAGCTGATAAGAGCTCTTTGCTGGTCCTACTTTAATGGACAGGTAATGGTAATTTATTTTGTGAGTTTCCCAGTGCTGGCTGACTAAAGGCTTTTAGGTGTCTTACAGCCATAGCAATGAATTGACTTTTCACAGTTGCAGCTGGGCAGAGAAGTTAATTTTAGGTTTTCTGACTAAACAGCAAAGAAAAAAACCCAAAACCCCAAGTTGAACATTTCAGTTAACTTTTTCAGTTTCTAAATATAGCTTTTGAATCACAAATCTGACAAGAAACATTTGACTTCTCCCCCCTCCAAAATCCCCATATATACTTGAATAGCCTCTCTTCACCACAGACTACTGACATCCCCAAAATCTTGTAGATAACTTAAAACTGCCTTTCTCTGTATAAAAATGAAAGGCACAATTGAAAAGTACACTTGGAAGAAGCTGAGAGGAAAGAAAAAGCCCCCGCCAATACAGACAGCAAACAGGAGGCATTTCAAGGTCATGGTACAACCAGGCACAAGTCCAGGCAGAGCTGGTGCCACTGGTGCCAGTCTGTAGCACCCAGGCTTTGCGGTAAACACTTTGACTTCAGCCAGGACATGCTGCTGCAGGGGCACAGAGCATGGGCTGCTCCCAGGTCTGGCATCAGTGCCTTGCTTTTGCCCGGTGGTTGCTTGTACCTGGACAGTGGTACCCAGCCCAAGCATTAGCATCACTGCAAAGTCCCCTTCTGCCCCATCTCATGAGAAAATTTAACTCCCGTCTCTCTCTATCCCAGTTAAGAAGGGGATGGTGAAGCAGGAGGAGGTGTGCATCATCGATGCGCTGCTAGCCGACATAAGGAAAGGGTTCACGCTGAGAAAGACAAAGAACAGACATGAGTCGGATGCAATTCCTAAAACCTTGCCTGCGGAGAGCACGGAGGACAGCCAGTCTGGTAAGGACACAGACCCAACTGTACCTGCAGCTATTCATTCCCATCTGCCTCTAGCCTGAGCCAAGCACACAAGCAAGAAGCCTTCACGTTTGAATTTGGGGCGTTTTGTTTAAGGAGGCTTTGCAGCCAGTGGAGAAGAGGAGCAGAGAGCCCTGAGCTGTTGCCAGCCAGGTCTGTCCCAGAATTAGCAGCAGTTTGGAGCAGCATGGCCTTGCACCCATGCTGATGAACCCTCTCGAGAGGCGTGACCCACACGTCAGCCACAGAACCATTTTGATGGGGTGCTGGTGTCATCTCCATGAGTCCCCTCTGTGCTATCAAGTCTCAGTAGCACAGCTTGTCACTGCCTTTGAGACTGCTGCACCCTGGCTTAGTCTACATTTGGCAGTCTAAAGCAGCCCTTAAAAAAAGATTAGAAAACCCTATTTGCAGAAGGACCCAAGTCCTTTAGGTGCTTGTTAGGAGACAGCCCACGGGTTTAGCTTTTCTTTGGTCTCTTGACCCTGGTGTCAGTGCACGTTGGATAGGTCCAAGGACATTGGCCTACCACAGAGCCTGACTTGTGCACCGTAGCTCTCCTAAACTGGCTCTACAAGAGCAGGATTAGGCTGGCTGATGGGCAGTTTTGAAGTCCTCATGCAGACCAAGCCAGCAGTCCCAGCTGGTTCAGGACCTCGCAGAGCCCTCTTCCTGCTGTAGGCTTTCAGGCACCCTTGCGAGTCGGGGGGCTTGTGTGGAAAGGAGCTGTTTGGCAGGAAAGACATATAAACACCTGCTGGAAACAGATCAGGGGCTTTGCTGAGCTGGAGCCTTGGAGCCCAACTGCAGTGCCTGCAGCAGGTATAAGGAGAGGAAGTATAGAGAGGATAAAATGGTGGTGCTGCTGCATAGCTGCATTAGGGTCAGTGCACCCTCCACAGGCAGCTGGTTGCTTGTAACCTCTTCCAGTGGCAGAAACACCTTGGTTGGTCCCAGGTGCAATTCTGAAGCTGTGGCTGATTGCATGTTTTTTGTTTAAAGGAAAAAGCATTAAGGATGCACAAGCAGCGGGAAAGCAGATCGATGATAAGAGCAAGCAAATCAAGGATGGCCATCCCTCAGAGAGCACTTCCCACTCAACCGCTGCCCTGATGGAAACGGGTGGGGTTGTTACGAATGCCTCAGCTTCAGAGCAGGCATTGTCTAAAAGCAACGCTGGAGGAAATTTGCCACCAGAGTCACGGACGGAGAGCCCCTTAGTAAGCTTGGTGGAGGCTGATGGGACCAGTCAGCCCATGCCAGGTGCTGAGATGGAGCAGACAGACGGCTGGGCGAGCCTCCAGACAAGCACAAAAAGCGGCTCCATTGCCTTCTCTGCTGCTAGCATAGGCACAGGGATAAGGTTTGCAAGCAGCAGTTCGGACACTGCTCTGAGAGACCAACTCAATGGCTCCATCTCAGAAGGCCAGGAGAAGGAAAGCCCAGCTGATGGCTCAGAGAGTTACAGGCTGGCGCAGGAGCCAGAAACCCGGCTGAGTGAGACCAGAGTCGACCCTGGCAGCGCTCAGTCCACTCCCTGCGATGAGGCTCATCGGGCAGAGTCAAAAGAGACGGTGAAGGAAAATGAAGACCCTGGTACAGACTCACTGTTGGACACCTCTCAAGAGAAGTCATTCTCAGAGGAGCCAGCCACTGACTCCTCTTGTTCGGCCACGCTGCCCCCAGGGCAAACTCACACCGATAGGGAAAAGCAGAGGCCATCTGGGAAACGGAGGAAGAAGAAGAGGCACAACAAAAGCTACTCAGGTAGCCTATTTCTTATATAGCCCTTGGGGACTTAGTTAAACTGGGGAGGCTTCCCCGAATATTGGTGTATATCTGTTCCTCCTCGCTTTGAGGTCCAACACCCCCAGCACCTAGAGCCGCGCTGGTGTTTTTTTTAAACCTGAAAGAGATTTGTAGAGAAAAACACAAGCATTGTTCATTCTCTTGACATTTGCAAGTAGATTATAAAGGGGTAATGATGAATCAATAATTAAAAAGCCCATTACACATATGCAGTAAAGATGGCAATAAGCACATCTGTCAAGTGTGCTAAAGACAGCTACAAGGCATGGTTATGTGCAAACAAGAGCTCCATTAGACTCCAGAGCAGTGATTAAGCACAGTTAATACTGGGTACTTAATCAGCGATCACCCCCTCTCAACTACTTATAAACACATAAAGGCAGCAGTGTTAGTGCTGCCATGGGGTTGTTTGGTTTTTCCTCTCCCAAGCCTCGTTGCAAGAGCACTTTGCCTGCAGTGACTTGACAACCTGCCCCAGGGGTGCTTCAAGCGGCTCCTGAACATCAGGCCCTCAAGCCATCGCTGCAGGGCAAAGGGAGAAAGCCAACAGTTAAAAAGGAGCATCCCGCTGATGCTTGTGTGAAGGCTCATATTTGGCCAGATGAAGTGGTCCCTCACGCTGGGCTGGTGCCAAGAGAGCTCAGCTGCCGAAGGCGTGGAGCCACCCAGGTCTCTGCCTCACGGCAAATGTCCGTAGCCAGTCCCAAACCGGGGAAGTGCATCCAAGTCCCTCAGACTTTACCGAGCTGAAGCCTCCCTTTGGTGGGTACTTTAATCCCAGATTAGAGGTGCCTTGTAGGGAAGACACATGGGTCTGTCAGCCTTTAGAAAGATGCAGTGTGCTGTCCAAAGACCATTTTCTGCAAGATCCTGGGGTCAAACAAATGGGCAGGAAAGTGGTGGAAGTCTCTTTTTATCAATGTTTAATGCTTTTCTTTCCAAGGAAGGTGAAGGAGAAAGGAAAAGGAGGTTTGAATGTCCACTGCTGAGAAAGACAGCATGGATTAAGCACCTACCACAGAGGGCCTTACCCTTATAATGCTGGCATACCCTGGGGCTGGAGTTATTTACATTTCTAAGCATGCCACTTTCCTCTAGTTAAAAAACAAGCCACAAATCCGAAGCTTCCTGGAGCGGTGGTTCCCAAACTTGCTTCCCAGGAGGCAGCAGGAGGAGCTGCAGCAGCTGGAGCACCCACACTCCCAGCCATGGCAATGCTTTCCCCACATCTGAAATTAATATTTCTGGCTTAAGGAACTGCCCCCCGCAAAAAGCCACAGGGCTCCCTGGGCATCCAGGGATGGCATCTTAGGAATGTTGCTGCCACTAGACAATGTTTTCATTGTAAAAATTGCCCTCTTGTTACATTTGCCTTGCCATGATCAGATATATTTAGTGTCTCTCTTTTGTTTAAAAGCAGAGGTTCAGACTGATACTGGAGATAATAAAACAAAAAAAGGTTGTGGGGTACAATGAGGTATGTAAACTTGCAAAGGTGTTTTTATGTGAACTAACCGCAGCATTGGGACTTTACAGACCTAATCAGTATTCAGTATATCAGCTAAGCTTTTTGTCTTTGTGTCTAATCACAAATACATGTAAAATAAATTTGTTACTCTGACTTCTACTCTCCAGGGTGTTGATCTTGCGTTGAGTGGAGTCAGTGCTGATCTCCCCTCGACACAGGGTTGCAGCCCACATGTCTGTCCTCTGTATCAGCAGCAGCCAAACCACCTTTCCCTGCAGATAATTAAAAGTCATAATTCTAACCAAGTAAATCCAGCTTCGTGTTATAAACAAAGTCCTTGCTTTGATCCCATTATTTTCTTAAAAAATGTAAAAATGCAATTTCAGTACCTACCTCCTGCAAAGAACAATGTTTTGTTTGCTTGTGGGTAGCCACTTCCTATAGCTCCGTTTAAATATAGGCATCTGGAAAAGGGAATAAAACATTGGACCTGGGGAGAAGTACTAGTTGTGGCGAGATACCAGGTCCAACTCAATGCCAAATTCAGTTCCAGGGTTGCACGCAAACTAGTCCATTGGAGCAAACAGAGTGTACTTCTGTGCATTCATGCAGCTTTCTGGGCTGGAGCAGGGAGGGGGCGGTAGGTCCCTTGGCTTTTGTCACCATAAACAATAATACAGGTAAACCAAATTTCTAGCAAAACTGAGTACCAAGTTCCCTGCATCCTTCACTGATGCTAGCAACATACAGCTACCCCTCAAAAGGCAAGTTAAGGAGTTTCAGGATGAGACTTTCATTTACAAAACTTTGCCTGTTTTTACAGCAAGTGGAAAGAAAAGCAAGAAAAAGAAACAATCAAAAGATGCACTGTACTGAAATTGCATAGTTACACATTGTCCTTTCCATGCTGATGAGCATCTCTTATGAACTGAATCAATTATGTCAAATCTCTCTCTGTCGCATTTCCCAAAAGGAATGTGTTTATTCTCCAGCATCCCCAGTGCTGGGAGCTGGGAGCCCAGTCGGGAGCCCTGTTCCCGCACAGCCTGGCGGCCCTGGCCACTTCCTGGCCCCCAGTGAGGTAGAACAGAGAGATCTCTGCAGGATTTCCACACAGGGTTGCTTTTATTCCTGCACCTGAAGCATCACTGCTAGCAAGAGAAAATGAGATACAAATTGGGTAGTTACAATCCTGACTACTCCTGCCGTCCTCTCAGATCTTGACATGCTGTGCCACAGGATTATATCAAGTGGAAAAGGGAAGTAGCTCTGTTGGTTTAAAAATCCTAAGGAAGATTTACAGCAAGAGCAGAAATAGTAGCAGCGAGGCACAGGTAAGAAATACGTCAGGACCAGTGGCTGTGCTGCACAGGGAGGGCAGCTGAAACCGTGAGTTAAGCGTAACTCAGATTATGTATGTTATAAGCACAGGTATTCCAGCATGCAGGCTTAAAAAAAGTTGTATTTGGAAAAAAAAAAAAAAAACAACACAGACCGCTTTGAATTCTCCTTAGAAGATGTAGGAAAGAAACACAGAGGAACGCATGGAAAAACAGTGCCTTTATGAAGAGAGCAAGTCAGGCAGCAGTTTCAGCACATCCCTGAAATGCAGCGCCTGGCACAGCTGCCCAGCTGTGCTTTGGTGCTGGGGGGCCAGAGACGCGCTGCACCTTGAAACCTGCAATTCCCTTTTTCCTCTGCTCCCATCTTTATGTCACTTGGCAGGATTAGTGGAAACAAAAACCCGTTTGCTGCTCTTAAGTTTCCAGCCACAGCTTCCCCACCCAAAGGCAGCTCACGGCTGTCCCTCCTGATGTGACAGCCTCAGCGAGCCCCGAGTGCTCCCGGTCAAACAGATGGGAGAGCCCTGTGAAAGAAGTTCGATATTGTTTCCCAAGACATTCCACCTGATTATGTTTTTCTTTCTTCAGAGAGCTTACCTTTTATTTTTTGGCCCAAGGGCACGTGGTCTGTTCAGGCCACAGCACCAGTCCTTTTTTTTGTATGGGATATTTCTCTCTCTGGCTGATTTGCTGGATCTGGAAGTTGCTGGGTCTCAGTGAAGCTGCAGGAATCTTCCTTCTTGTGCGGATCCAGCCCCAGGGATCAAGAATCAATCCCCATCTCAGTTTTTACAGCTTCTGTAACAGCAGCAGAGGAAGGGCAGGATCTTGCTTCCCAGCAACAGCCTGTGACTGAAATAATATTTCAGAGCAGTAAAAGAACTGCTGTAATCAGCCACTCAGCTCTTGCCTCACCTTGACTGTAGCTTGTTATGCAACAGTTTCAGTATTGATGCCAATATTCTTTAAATGTCAGCTTTTACACCTGAAGAGTGGTATCCCACATTACCTCTGTATTCCTGAAAGAAATGGTTTAGTTGGTTTTCCTGTGGAATCAAGGCACTGGCGGTCACACTGTGTTTGTGTGCACCCTGGTGACATCTGAACTCCTTCCCAACCAACTCTGAAAAGCGCTTGAAGAGCTCTTACCGTTTTTAACAAAAGCTGACAGTCAAACAGGAGAGACTGTACAAATGCCTCGGGGGAGGTGCTATTTGAGTTCCCTTGCCTTAGACCCTAGAGAATCGCTACAGACAAATGTTCACATCTGTTTGTCCCTTTTTCCTCTCTTCCCATCTTTATGTCACTTGGAAAGGTTAGGGGAAACAAAAGTCTTGAAAGCACAAGTCTGTAAGCAACCAGGCTTTGGCAATTTCCCTGCTTGCAGATCTACTTGATTTATTCCCTGGAAAATAAAAGAACAAACCAAACTGGGTTCACAGGTCAGTGTTTGAAGACTGCAGTCTGGTGAGGAGGGAGGGAAGGGGCAGGAGGGGACACAGTGCTGCCTGCCAGCAGCTGTGACATGCACGTGGCACAGTGAGACATCAGCCTCCCCCTGCAAAGAGACAGCAGCAGGGTTTGAGAGTCAAAGTTTTCTTTTTTTTTTTTTTAATTGCTTTCCTTTAATTGTAGAGAACCAGATGCTTCACCTCCCCTTCTGCAGACTCAGTATTGTCTGCGGGCAGTTTTCTAATGGACCATGAGAATGTCATCAAGCTAATGCTCATCTTCTTATATGGCCTTTGCCTTCACGTCTGTCATTAGAAATAGTTATTTGCTTTGGTTATGGAGTGGGATAGGCTTTTAAAAATGACAGTGTGATGCCCCATCCTTCTGACAGCCCTGCTAAATCCACTAGATTTACTAAATTGAGCAAGTTAATATCTAGAAGTGTATTCCAATATTCTCGTGGAAAATGCAAGACTGAACTAGCACCCAGCATGAGGGCAAAGTTACCCAAACTCTTGAACATCAGGATCGGGTCCGGAAACATGAGGTTTTTATTAAGTACATAAAGATTTAGCTCTACCTGTTTTTAGATTATCTGAGGAACATGAAACTGGTTTCCCTAATAGCACCCCAACTATTAGATATACACACATGTGTAAACACACCGCTTTCATTTTATAATTGCAAATATTTTGCATTTCCCCCTCCTCCTGCAGGTGTCATGGCAAGGCAGAAGAAATAACGGAGACCCAGAGAACCTCTCACACATCCCCAGAGCGCTGCCAGCTTCCTAGGAGTCAGGTTCCGCATCGCCAAAACGCCACCGTGGTCACCTCTGCCCCACCAGGACACACCGCTTCTCCTCACATAGCCTTTCCCTCCCCTCTCCAAGACCCAAAGAGCCTCCCCAGAGACTTTGGCAGCCTCTGCCTGTGCCTTATGCCAGGCACCCACAGGGACGGGGGCTGGTTCTGTGCATGGCGGTACGAACACGTCAGACCCTCTCACCTGCTGTCCTGCAAGCCAAGTCTTTCATCCTGCTCATAGGCCAAACTCATCTTGAAACAACTGCCAAGAGCGGCCCAAGAAAGGACAGCAGTGTTTAGCCATGAGACAAATTTTTAAAATAGCAGTGCCTAACTAAATTAAGGGTATAAATTAAGCAGTGGCTGTACCATCACAGGTGGAAGCATGCTACTCCCTCTTCTCATCGCCCACTGATGATTTATATTGGACCAGGTCCAAGACGCAGACCAGACAAATGTATTTTTACTCTCAATCATTTAAAGCAAGGGAAATTGGTTACAGGGGTAAAAAAAAAAAAAAAGAAAAAAAAAAGTAAAAAAAGAAGTGTGTATTTTAGTAAACATATGGTCATATAAACAGTGTCTGGTTCCTACGTGATGCTTATGTGCAATAAAGTTGAAGCTCATCAGTAGTCTTGCAGTAGTCTTCTCACATGCACAGATGCGTCCATCAACTTTCAGAGAACCAGGACCCCAGTTCCTGTTATTAAAGCACCAGAAAGAGGTTTTCCAGAGTGCTCTATTGGACATATTTTCAGCTCATCCTTTAGTAAATCTCTGAGTTTGGATGCCATTGTCAGCTGCTTGCACTCAAAAGTCTTTGTGTTCAAGCTGCAGAAGGTGTAGATTCACGTTACTTTTGCTTTAAAACTGGGAACGTGCAGTATTGTGTTTCAAAAATTCAGAGCTTTATTTCTTGAGTTTTGTAATAACATTGTATCATAGTTTTGTACATAGCTGTCCATTTAAAATGATCTATGTTTGTTGAATCTATGGTGTGATACTGTGCTGAAACATGAATCAAGTGGAAGAGCTGGGTACGTTTAAGAACTATGCCTTTATATGGTAACTCACTGTGGCTAGACTAATGTTCAGGCTAAAGCTTATTTTGCTTTGCTTAATAGGACTTGTAATGTCCCTGTACTACTGAAAACTTTGCTGGACTAAGTTAGAAGTTAAACCAAGAATTAAATCACTGGTTTATTTTAACCAAAGCATTGCTATGAGCATATTGAGAATCGGTTACTGAAAGCAAAGATCAGCTGAGAGCAGACGCGTGGGCACCTTCAGTTCAGGAGACCCTGCAGAGTGGCACAGCTCCATTCTGGCTGAAATCCCTTTCCCGGCTGGCAGAAACAGGCAGAGCCCCACCATTTCCTGCAGAACCACATAACCCACCCCAGGTTTCACTTGCAGATCTGTCTTTATCACATTTTCACATTTACAGATGTGTCCCCACCTTTTTTTTGTTTGTTTTCCCCTCTTTTTCCAGTCTCAGAGCACATCACCCAAGCATCAGTCCTTTTCCTCTTTAATGCAGCTTCTCCGCTCACAGATTAGACCCCAGGCTACAAAAATCTGAGTTTCAAACGCGGTTTCCCAGCAGCTTTGCAACCTCCATGTTTCCAGCAAGCCTTCCTCCCTTTCCTTCCTCCCCACCCCACCGTTTTATCAACAGAAGCAACATCATTTGGAGATCCAGGACGAGGGAACAAACAAGCTTTCTAGGTGTTACCTAGGGAACCTTACCTACTGATGCCCTGCAGGCTGCTCTCTTCAGATGCTGCGGCGGGTGTCCACTTCTGGGTCTTTCAGCTACCCCCATTCCCACCTAGAGAGAGCAGCTCTTTACATACAGTAAGAGTTTTTATTGCTCTGCATTTTTACCTTGGCCTTCAAAGGGAGAGTGTTTGGCATTATCTTTCCACTGCCCTCAACTGTTTACGGAGAAAGGGGTTATTTTGAGCCACTGCTGGTTCTTTGTTCCATAGTCATCTGTGGAAACTATATTAAATTATCTGTACAATCATGTCCCAAAAAGCAGGCTGAAGCACACCATTTATAATTTATTACTCCAGAGCAGCTCTGCTTCCATTACAGTGATTATTTAAGAAGAACAGGGCGACAGAATCAGAGCAGGTAAAAGAAAGATGTTCAACTGGGATGTGCAGTTTTGCTCCATTGATGACTCTGAAATAAAGCTCATGATCCTGAAGATTTTTCAGTGGTTGCAAGGCCAAATCAATTGCTGGTAAAAACAACGTCACTTGCAGCTATTTCAACAGCTCTGTGGTCATTTAAGCCAACAGTGAGTTTGGACCTCAAAAAACAATTCTTGTGGTATATTAGAGCAACTGCACATGGAGTCCAATATGTAAACCAGGCTGTGAACACCACAAGTTTCTAACTGCCAAATAACTGCACATTCCTTAATTAATCATTGGCTCTATGATAAAATGAAGCTATGGAAGAAATCAGCAGAAGTCTTTTCCAAGTATTTTGCATCAGAATTCAGATATGTTTAATGGGATGGATTTTCAGGGTTTGTTTGGGTTTTTTTTTTTGTGTTTTGGTTTTTTGTTTTTTGTTTTTTAATTTCAGTACTGAAAATATTTCAAAGTTTAGAATAAAATAAGAACTTGACAAGTTTCTTTTCTCTTGTGGTGATGGGTAAGACCTATGAGTCACCAGAATTTGTCCATCAAAGTCCTATATTTTCCACATAGTTTCTAAAGCGCCGAAGCAATTGTATATGCTTAGCAATAATTACCCATTGTTTTCTCTCAAAGAAACAGATATATAAATGGAGCTCTGTCTACTACATGAGCACCACCACAGCGTTGCACTCTACTTAAAGCATGGCTGAAATCTCTGCATCCAAAGTCACGCCAATATCTTTTGGTTTTAGTGTACAGTTTGCTCCTTTCGTACATTCAGTAGAGACAGGGCTGAGAAATACCTTCTGTTCTGGTTAGAAAGAGAGAGGATAAGTTGTAATAAAAATGCATGAGCCCAGTTCAGCAAAATTAACCATTTTTCATTCTGTCTACGCATAAAGCCTGGATCTACATCTTCATATTCCTCGTTTTCTGTACACAGTGGTCAACCGAGGACAACACACAATCATACCAATACTAAAAGTCAGCACTGTACCCATCCTAGCTCTCTCTATCTATGTGGTAATAGTCACAGTCATAAAATATGGGTGAGTATGTCGGTCATGGGTTATGTTCACCTAATGTAGCTGAAAGAAAATAGTCATCAACCAACTCCATCACAAACCATGTTTTGTTTGCTCACTTCACACTCAAACTGTGGGCAGGATATGAAAAACAGCTTTGCCATGTCTAGAAGCATGACTACAAAGCGTTAAAAATGGGGCAGTGATAGTGACTGCACCTCTCTAGGTGTTTGCAATTACTACACAGTGACAATCTTGCAGAAAAAAAAAAATTGTTTGCAGGATTTGCAATGGAAACGCAGGTCCGTAGTACAGAAAAAGGCTTCCAATTCCTTAGTGTGGAGCAGGTACTAGACCTTAAATACCAGTGGAGAATTTGATCAATGCAAGTTAATCAGCATATTCAGCACCGTAAGTGTAACTCACTCCTTCATCCGTGCTGCGCTGGCACTTAATTCACATTAGGGACTCGAACGCTCTCTTTGCTGCGGCATGAACGACTCTTGCAAGAATTGTGAATCGTCATTCATATAGAGCCAGGTGTCGGTAGGAATTAGCAGGAGTTCTGCTCTTCCCTAATGGAGACTTTAAGCAGACTCAGCTTCCATTACTCACAGTCAGAAGACAAGAATCACTCTGTGACAGTCACCTCCTATCAAGTCAGTTTAGATACACTCCCAGCCTGTCAAAGTTGTTTTTTTCTAGGAACAGCAGCCGTTGCTGATGACACCTACTTCACGGTTATGGTTGGTTTGCCCTGCTCTGGGCAAGCAGAACCTGATGTATTTGTTTAGCATTTATGCAACTTCATACAACATAATCTGCAATGAGTTTAGTCATGAATTGGTGACAATTAATTACCAAATCCATCAGTCAGAATAGATGGAGAACATCAGAGCTACCAAAGAGAGACAGGGTTTGCCTAAAGAAGAAGAGGCAGAACAGGCAAAAAGGGTAACAGATCTACGATGTCGGCTGCTGGGATCCTTCGAAACCCACAACTGGATTTTGCAATCTAAATGAAACCTTGAATAGCGCACAATTTCCAGGAGTGATCCTTTGAGGCCAGCAGACTTTTTCCTATACACTTTTTCATGTTTTGTAATCTCCAGTCTTCAAGGTTTTCACAGCTGAACTAGACAAAACCATAGCTGATCTGGTCTATGGTGGTGGTGATAGTCCTCTGAATGGGAGCTTGAACAAGTCCATTTCCAGGGTTCCCCCCAACATACATTTCTATGACTCTCTGTTCAGCAAGAACCAGGTACAAGAGATGCAGAGTAGTTCAGAAAAGACAGTAGTAGCAGGAGTTCAGAAATCCTTTCAGGTCTATACGTTCATCCTTTTAGGTGAACCGCTATCATACACTCAGAAGAATATGCCCCAAGAGCAGTGACTACATTCACCATAGAAGCAGTCTACAAACCCATCCTGAATCACAGATGAATGATTTGGTTTTCTAAAATATCTCCTTAGAGAGACCCCAGGGAGAACAGAAGGACAGAAGGGTTTCTCCTCCCTCCAGGTACTTTCAACTGCTGTGCTTCACTCGCAGAGGTGTAGAGGACAGAGACACCCTGGCCTCCACAAGGCACACTCTGTGACACATACGGTGCCTGCAGAGGTCTGGGTGCAGACCACAGCATGACTGCATGTAGGTGAAATCACAGCCAACATAGTAATCTCTTCCAAACCATAATCTATCTCAAACCTAGCAAATATCCCAAGATTAGAGCAGCTATATCCTGCCGCTAATCCCTTCAGCTATACAAGCACCAATTAAAGTAACTGCAGAAATTCCTTCCTGTTTTGAAGAGTTCATCCTTACTTGTTCCTAAGCCCTCAGTTAGTCCTACAACACACCTTCTGCCAGCCCATCCCCAAACTCTACATACACCTTGACATGGTTCCTTGGTTGAACTGCCTCAACCTTCTGCCGCAGGGCACAAAGACCAGCCAAGGGGTCTTAGCCACAGCCTCCCCCAACGCCTGCCACCCACGGCAGCTGCTGCTGCTGGTCCAGGCTCCACCTGCAGCAGATCCCAACACTCCTGCCTTCCCACCAGCTGCCAAAAAGTGCAGACAGTTCCCTTAGAGGGCTTTTTCATTAACTCCATCACTAGGATTGATCCCACAGGCACTAATTAAGCACATTGACTTCAGAGTCGCACTCCAGACAGCAGCAGAGGTGGTAACAGAGTGAAAAGTGAGCACTTTTGCTTTGTTTCCAATAGCTTCCAGCTTTTTGATATGAGAAAATGGAGGCACAACAGCAGCTGGATCTTAATAAGGATTAGAGGGGGGTAACGTGCTAGATTGCAAAGACTGAACAGGTTTTATGGCTGACGGAGCACTGAAATGCAATGCTGGAGATTTGGGCTACTGGGATCACTCATGTTCTTGCACTGGCTTCCTGACTGGCTGCGGGCAAACCACTTCTCTGTGCCTCAGTTTCCCCATCTGTAAAACAGGGGCGACAGTATCCTTTGAAATACTTCGAAAACTGTTGATGAAAAATACCACAAAATAAATATTGTTAGTAATAAGAAAAAAAAATCATTCTATTTTTCTCTTTTCTGACATCATAACACACATTTGTAGCCACATTAGAGTCAAAGCAAAAGGAAGAGGGTAACTTTCAACGAAGTACTGTTCGCCTAAGACCTCTCTGAACCCAGACTATGGAAAACCCTTGTAAAGCCGCAGGAACATATCTGAAAGGAAGAGAACGACCCTTATAGCAACAAGATTTTCGCTTGTGCAAGAAAGAATTCAGATCTTCAATTTCTTCTTATTTTTATCCTTCTAAGAATCATAAACATCAAGAATAAATTACACCTGTTGAAGAGCCAACAGTGAAGAATATCACACTAGGAGTCTCTTAATGGAAGCGGGTCCCTGAATCCAAACCATAGCAAGTGTAGCCCATTGGGAGGTAACGAACAACAGCTTATACTAGTTAGGGACCATCTATCTGCATAACCAAATGACTAACCCTCTCCCTGGTTGGGTTATACATCCTGTAGCTCACTTCTAGCCATTTGGTAAGTGGTACATCTTCTTACTCTCAAAAATACCTTGCATTCCATATATTGACTCTTGCGTTTACAGTTTTGATGGTTACCTTGAAAGTGAATAGGGCACAGTTTTAAACAACTTTCCCCCTCCAAAAAACCCATTAGGAATAGTACACAAGGGGAAACACCAGGTTTTCTGAAGCATTCATTGAAATCCCTGTTTCCAGCATAATAATGACCAATAAATTAAATTCTAGGTACAAATAAAATCAAGTTTTACGAAATAACATAGCCCCATATCAGCCCATCAGCAACACTAGAAATGGAAAAATGAGAGCGCTTACATGGCTCAAGACACAGAGGTAAGATGTTTTTTGGATCTAGCTTAAAGATATAAACCCTGTGCCATCAAAATACAATTTGTCTTTCTAGGCTAATGAGAAGCATGCTCATTTTTAGCATGTCAGTAAGCAGATGGGAATGAAAGCCTGTATTGTAGCAGTCTTCAAACACCAGCAGCTTTCCCAATAAAACAAAAGTTAGAGTAGCAGAGCAGTGAAAACAGCTTCAGAGTTAATTGCAAGTTAATTGATTTCAACTGGATCATCAGAGTTGGGCTGGTGTATTGAGTCAATCTCTGTTTCCTGCCCTTCCTAAATGGTGCCAGCCAATTTACTGAGCTTTCAATGCTTTCTGCAGTACAATAGTCCTTTTCTGGTTGCATTGAGATGTGTGTGTATATATGTATATATTTACCAGAGGTGGATTTCTGCGCTTTCTAATGAGAAATTTCATACAGAGATTTTTATGTTTTTTAAATATACCCACAAGCTCATTTGAACAGTATCAGCAATGGAAGTTACAGCCTTGAAGATACATACCAAAGCTTTAATCTTCCTAACAGCATGGATTTCTCTGCACGGTCTCAGAAGTATAATCTTTGGAGGTATATTATTATAAGCCTATTTATCATTCAAAGCATATTTGCTGTTTCTTGTGTAGTATTCCTTGTTTATTAGGATTTTTAAAAACAAGACTTTTCCTTTACACAAACCCTATAGCAATTTAGACGAGCACTCTGATTAAAAAAAGATGAGCTTCCTAATTAATAGTCTCTTACTGATTCCTCTAATAGCTTAATTAAAATAAACAAGCAGCAGAATTTTAACATGATTATTTCTAATAAGATTTTTTTTTTAATCAGCTCATTTTACTCATATTTCTAGCAGAAAGTGGCTTATTTCTCATTAGGCTTTTTCATAGTGCTGAATCCCTCACTTGTCCTGCTTAGGCTAATTACAGACATCTGTACAAGTTTAGCACAAAGATTATGAAGTCCTAAAGGGGATATATTAAATTGTTTACATAAATTAAATGTAAGCCTGCTTTACCTTTGGGAAAGTGTTAGTGCCTATTTGTGCAAAAAATATTTAAGGAAACCAACAACAAATTAATTCAAGTAAACAGCAAATACAGTTAATACTAATTTTCTATTATAGGCCTTTGGATTATCTACTTTAACTGCTTCCATCTTGTATGTAAATCAAGCGTTATTTTCTGGTTGATTTACCATTTAATGTTTTTAATGTAAGTAATTCTTGCTAAAGTAAGATTAAAACCACAAAATAAAAGTTTTATTGTTTTCTTTTGCCTTGGATCCACTGGTTCACAATTTTACTGAGGCTGTTCTAAGAGCTGGAGGCTATCATCAGCATGAACTGCTTGGTTTCAAAGACAAACTGTTCCAAATTATAGGAGACACATTAGAGGTGTGCTATGGATTAGAGATGCATTAGTTGTAGGTTTTAATGCAGCTCCCTTAAAGAGTTTTGTCTAAGTTCTTAGTTAAAATCGCTGTGTCAGGAGGAAAATGGTCATTCACAAGTATTACTCTAGTCCTTTAGGAACATAAATATGGTGCGTATACAAAATAAGTCCTAAAAATGAAAGTACCCATCCAGTTAACTCCATTAAAGCTGCTGATGCTACTAATGTACCTTGTGTGAAAGACTTGTGTATGGGCTGGGATGATGGTGGTCTTCATTTCCGCCTACATGCATTCCCTAAAAAGGCTGCACCTACTGCATCATCTCTGGAGCACCAATAGTTTGCTCCTTGTTTAACACGTGGTATTTCTACAGTTGGTTGATGAACATTGCTGTAAAAGTTAGCTAGAGAGAGAAATCACAGAACTACAGCTACTGAGAGTAAGCGTCCCAGGACGCTGCTCATCCACAAGAGATGGAAGTGGTCACAAAAGAAAGCTTCGCTAAGTCTAGCAAACAAAACCAAGTCCCAAGCCAGCGAGAACCTCTGCTGATTTTGGTACATCTGCTTCCATATTTAAAATTGGACATATGTACAAGACAGGGAGTCCTGCATAGTCTCTTGCATGAGGCTCTGAGTGAAACTGTATAGTCTCAGGGCAAATGTAAAAATTTTCCCTAGAGGAAAATTTGCTTAAAGGGCAAAGTAAGACCATCTTGTCCATTTTAATGCTTACCAGTCATTTCCTTGTGTGGTCATAGGTCCCTAAGCAACTCAGCCTGAGTCCTCCTCAGCTGTAGCTTGTTTAATTTATTAGGCTATTCTGAGAGTTTCTCTCAAAATCCCCGCACTTCTGCACTCAAGGTGAGTTGTGGTAACGTGGTCTCTCAGGAGCAAGTGACTGGTTGTACTGTCTCAGAAGTCGCCTCTGTAGAGCGCCTGTAGCAACTTCCACAGAAGGCATCCATTTACCCCTTCAAAAGAAAAATCCCACTGAATGGCTGAGCAACAAGGGGGAGAAAGCAACCAGGTAGAGATTTACTACGCTGATAGTATTTTTCTTTTCCTTTTTTTATGTGTCACAATAAGAAGGTAGAAGGACTCAAGAAAGGAGCCTTATGGCCAGCAGTACTGCTTTAGTCCCAACTCGTGTAGCCGAAACCACCATGAAATATCACTTGTAAAGCAGATAGGAATATTTCTGCCATTTACCTTAACGGGAAGGTCATCGTTACTTCTCTGTTTCTCTGTGGGAGCTGGTAGCAACCAGCAGTTGTGGGGAACTTTGCTAATCCATCCTCCTCCTTGTTGTCTTGTAGAGCAGGAAAATGGCACCAGGGCAAGCCACGGAGAACCTGCTATCAAGCATGCAGTGCCCAAATCACCACAAAGCAGTGTCTAGAAGATCTGTTGAAAAGCTGAACAAATGCATTCAAGTTGATATGGACTTGGAAGAGGAGAACCCTGGTGCAGACCTGAGCCTTTCTCCAACAATTGGCCTTTCTGGGAAGCTGCAGCAATCCCCAGGGAACGTGTCACCTTCCCAGCAAGGTATTCCCTCATCCTCCCAAGGACAGACAGCCATGCCAGCTCTACTACCACTGCTGCCAGCCCCTCCACCCCTACCCCCTGGGTGTAAGGTGCCTCCTCCACCCCTTCCTGTGCCTGCCATAAACACCCTGTGGCTCCCACCTCCCCAGCCATGCAGTAATCCTGAGTGCAATCATCTTACTTGTGGATATGGGGAGAAGCCCCACCCTAAGAAGACACCAACATTGAGGATGAAGGTGTTCCACTGGCAGAAGCTCCCCTCTGACGTGGTGAGACGTACGTGCTTATTTGTAACACTGGGTTGGTTGGTTCACTTCACATCCAAGCAAACAAGTTTATGTTGGGGGGGGGTAGGCTTTGACTCAGTAAGTCAGGTCACACAGGTGCTCACTCTGTCACAAAAAAATGAGTAATCACAAGTAAATATGGAAAGCCAGGCCTTTGCCAATAAATGGAGGAAATAGTAGTTTGGGAAAAGCACTGAACTGAGGCTCTGTGATTGCTAAAATTATCTTCTCTTAATGTCTCAGTTTCTATTTGTTACTTGTTAAAGTGATGTTGTAAGTCAGCACTAATTAAGGTTTGCAAAATGCTTTGAGTGTGGTGAGTGGAAAGATCTGCTGTGAACAGTCATGCTCTGTGGTTCTTCCTAATGAGCTCCTGGCACATCACCGGTGAGTGTCTTCTCAGCTGAAGGTTTTACTTCCTCTTTTTTTTTTCCTTGCACAGCCAGAGGATGTGTTGGCCAAGATCCGAGGCTGAAAACTCTTGTTAATAGGACTGGGGAACGTGTACCCTCAGGGTAGGATGTAGACTCCATTTCACACTGACCACAGCCACATGATTTGGATGTTTTTTTTCCTCCACACAAAATAACACTAAGGTCTGTGGTTAACATGTGGTCTGCCAAAGGGGTTTGCAAGTCCTGTTTCGTCTTCAGAAAGGAGGCTGGGAAAGTGTTTCCATTTTTGTTGCAGTTTTAATACTCGGTTCACACAACACAGATCTTGTAGTTGTCCTCCATTGTGTTTATCACTGAGAAAGGGGGACATCAGAGGGTAAAAACTTGCTGCTGTGGTAATACAAATAAACGCGCGTGTGAAAAAACAGTTTGAGCCGCAGTTTGCTTTCTTGGGCAGAGATACAAATTCAGATTCACACCCAGTGTCTTCAGTGCCATCACTCTCCCCTACAGAAAAAGGAGGTGAGATCCTTTGTTAAAGATTCCAGCTTTGTAGACAAGTGCATGTTTTGAAGTGCCATGTGTTATTCAGATGGCTTCTGATGATTCTGGTAATAATGTTGGGCTTGGGAGTCCTTAGCTCTTGCAAAATCAGACATTTACCTAATTGGATGCAACATTCTCTGTTTGGGTACCACAGTTCTGTGAGGTGTGGCCAGTCAGCAATAGCCAAAAGAATTTGGAGCAGCTCATTAAGTTCATCTGCTGCCTTCGGTTCAGTGAATTGAATGTGGCAGTAGTTTTCCAGGTTTAATTAGGCTTCAAACCTTTGGGATGTTGTCTGTGGGAGCTTCCACTCTTAAATAATTAACATTTGTCCAGGACTAATGAGAGTCATATTTCATCCATCCTCTAAAGTGTTTTCCCTTCCACAAATCACACTGCCTTGAAAGTACTCCTCTACCTCCGTGGTCCATCTTGAAGTGTTGTTCTCTTCCAGAAAGCCACTCCATGTGGACTGTGATGCCAAGCAGCAGCAAGGAGCTTGTAGAGCCTGACTACGCAAGCTTGGAGCTACTTTTCTCTGTCCCACCAACAGCATCTAAGGAGAAAACAGGGCCAAAAATGAAGAAAACAAAAGAGGTACTTGGACTTCTCCCTTTTCGTAAAGCCTGGCAAAATTCGTGGAAGTTAAAAGCTTATTCACTCTTTATTGTGTTAATCATTATAATAAGAATGTTTGAACTATTTTTTATATCCATTGCCTAAGATTATCTAAAAAGAGCACAGGAGAGGTTTAGAATTAAACATGCTGAAGTAACTCTGCTGAGGGACAGGTCGTCTTCTTCTGAGAGAGGACATGGGAATTTCAGTATTAATTCTTATGAAATGGAATATTCTAGACAAATTAATTCCCTTCTCTTTGCCTTTGCCTCGTTCTCTTTCTGAAATAGATCTAGTGACCTATACAGTTGTAAATTACTCTGAGTTTGATCAATGAAAATTTTTGATAATGTTATTACCAGAAAAGAATGAGTGTCACACAACAAGCAAGCAAACAAAAGCTCTAAAATTTCCATCATAATCAAAGCAAATATATTTCTAGCTGACTGCTTTTTTTTTTATTTTTCTCTTCGCAGATCACATTCATAGGTCCAAAGAAAAGTCTTCTTTTGAGCATACTTCTGAAGCAATTTAAGTGGTAAGATTTGCAGAGTACCATATAGGAAGTTCCATCTGAACATGAGGAGGAACTTCTTTACTTTGAGGGTGGCAGAGCACTGGAACAGGCTGCCCAGAGAGGTGGTGGAGTCTTCAACTCTGGAGACATTCCAAACCCACCTGGACACCATCCTGTGCAACCTGCTGTAGGTGGACCTGCTCTGGCAAGGGCGTTGGACCAAATGATCGCCACAGGTCCCTTCCAACTCCTAACATTCTATGATTATATGATCTAAATTACTTATTTGATGTGTCTATGTGTTTATTCAGACATCTTATGTGATAAATTTAGCAGAAATACTTTGCAACCACTATCTACCTCTAACAAGAAGCCAACTTTTTTTCCACCCTTTTGTTAAAAAAAACTAATGAGATGTGTCAGTCTCTTTCCAGACAATTAATATCATATCTCAAACTGGTATTAAACATAAATGGACCAGTAATTCCTAAAGAAACAATATTCATAAATAACAGCAAAATCATGTGGAGACATGTTTTTCTTTGGTGTTATTGACATAAATATTAACTGCTGGCAGCAACTGTTAGTGAAAATTCCTGATTGGAAGTTTCAAGTTACTTAATTGATTTTAAAGAGATGTCTCCAGGAGTTCAGATCCAAAATTATATATAGTTATTATTTGCAGTTTTTTTTCTATAAATAGAAAATAGTTTCTATAACTAAAGAACTGGAAACTTACCAAGTCACAGTCCTCACTGAGGGAAAAGAAGCAAAAAAAAAAAAAAAGGAATCTGTACTCGTTTTTGGAAAAATATCTTTACTTTTTGATTCCCTGAAACCACTGCAGGATGAAGATGGATTTTCTGTTCTCTCCCTGCCCTTTGTGCAATGGCCCATGTTACAAGGGCTTCAAAAAGAAAGTCAGCCTACAAATTCCTTTGTGTTAAGAATAAATCAGAATCGGTCAGAGGGTGTTTTTTATTGTATTTTATTCTTTTTCCATTGCAAACTACGTCTTGGGGAGAAAGAGTTCTGCATAGCCTAATCTAGTTGCTATTTCCTCCCTCTGTGTGATTCCCTGGGCAGCGTTTACGCTCTCCTGAGAGCAGCTAGTGACTGTGGGATCAAAGAGTTGAGCCCCGCTTGCGCTCAGGAGGGACGAGGCTGCTCTGCAGCCGGGTGCTGCATCTTTAGCGCTGGTGGCCCCAGGGAGCCGAGCTCTCCAAAGCCCAAACCATAGCAGTCTGGCCTCATTTCAAAGACATGTTGTCTGCCAAAGTTTCAGGCAAGGACTTTGGGTAAAACCTTCTGGGATCTTTGTAAATGCTTCTCAGCAGGAGGAGAGGCATTGGTTATAGCCTTGGCTTTGCTGCAAGTGGTGGAGAAATTAAAAAGTAAATGTCTTCTCAGTGACACTGGACAGCCACAGTAAAAGGAGAGCTTTCAGGGTTTGCTGTGTAAAGACGAACAAAGCCCAGAAAGCACATCTAAATTATGAGGAATATCACTATAAGCTTAAAAAAACCCATTGCTTTTTCTTATTTCTGCTGTACTTCTGAGAACTAAGATCCAAAATGTAATGGGAGGCAACTAAAGTAAGAATTACTTCATTTACTCCTGCAGTGCTAGCTGAGAGATTGGGGTCTCTTTTGTTTGTCGCGTTACTCTTCCCTATGCTGTTGTTCCACAGAACCTCTCTCTTTCCTGCAGCTCCAATGAAGAGATTGCTGCCATGATTCAGAAAGGGGATAGATCCAGGTTGGATGCTGAGATACTGAAGCAGCTATTTAAACTGCTGCCTGAAGACCGTGAGGTAAGTGTGTTATTCTCATGGAGATCAGTGTGTTTTGTGCTCAGCATGAAACACTTGCACTGATAAAGCAGAAAGCTATGATCAGACCCCACATCCTTCTCCACCACCTCAATCAATGACCTTCCAAGGCAGCATGGTGGGAAGTCTGGTTCAGTCTGGCCTCTTCACACAAAGTTTAGGCAGCAGCACGTTGGGAAACTCAACACAGGTGTAGACCAACTGCTATTCTCTGTTCCCCTTATTTTAATTAGATGGATGAAATACATTAGCATTTGTGGACTTAAGTGAATAAAGAGCCTTTCAGAGCAGGTTTCAACAAGAGGAAAGGGCACATCTTTTTAAAGGGATGGCAAGACTTGGATGCATTGTAGCTTGCTGAAGTCCTGTGGATCAGGGATTCATCATACGACGTGCTGCACCAATGCAGATGACCTTCTAGTCAGAACAAAACTTTTGTGTTTGCCATTGCAAACCAGTTCATGTACAGAGTCCCATTGCCTGTGCACACAGCAAATTCGGAAAAGCCACTGAAGTGATTTGGAACCAGACATAATTGTGCGGGAATTTTACTGTTATATTCCCTATTAGATAAAAGACCTCAAATCTTGCAAAGAAGAAAAATCAGAACTAGCAAGTGCAGATCAATTTTATCTCCATCTCTTGGAAGTTCCTAGGTAAGCAAAATTTTCCTTGTCTTCAGCCCATGAGTGTGCTTCTTATAAGATTTGTCCATAAGATATAAGGCCCCTGTTTTCCATGTTAGAGGGATGTTCCTGAAATTTAGCCTTTCGGATAAATCATCTGACAGCTATTTATAGAGCTGGTTTGAGAAACTTTTCCTTCACAAAGGCCAAACAGGCTTTCAGACACCTTTGGCAAACTAGAGCAAAATTAACCTTGGTATTAATAAGTTAATGAGAAGACTCTTGACTGTTGTAACAGCTACTATCTGTATAGCATGAAGTTGCAGACTGAATCCTGCCACCGGGCTGCTGATTCACTTCACCCCTGGTTTAGAGATTCCAGCCTGCCAAAGAGATCCCACCAACCCATGAGTGAATCATGGCAGTGCCGGTGCTTTCACCACCTCTATGATTTTTACCAAGTCAGATAAGGCATGCACAGAGAAATCTTCATGCTGTTCATAAAAACATGGTGCTATGTCACAATTCATAGGAATAGCCCCTCCATAAATCCAATCAGTTGCCATGCCACAGCCAGAGACACTTTTTTGAAGATGTCATGGTAAAAATGTGGCTTTTCATTTTCTCAAACTTATAGCTAGTTTTAAAAGTATTTTAGAGAATCTTTTCATGGCTCTTCCACAACATTAATCCATGATGAGGCATAAATATCATTAAAAGACATCACTGCAAAAGTATTTTGAATTTTTGTTTGGGAAGTTAAAAGGAAGAACAAAAATCCTGGCTAGTGCTGCCCAGGAATTGTCAAAAATTATGGCCTCGTTATGCAAGGAAGTCACTGCCAGATGTCAGTGCAACATTGCTTTCTGAAAGAGGAGATGATAATTGTTTCTATGACATCTTTGGAAATATCTGTTTGATTTATTTATAATCCAGTTCTCGTGTCAGAGCATGAAAGAGAACAATGCGGGTACTGCGCTTTGCCTAAAATGGGTGATTCTCTTGCTGAACACAAGTCCATTAATCAAGCCTGTGGGTTTTGTTTTTGTGGTATTTATTGGGTTTTTTTCCACTGACCTCTTTTAGCTACCAGTTGCGGATTGAATGTATGCTGATTTGTGAGGAAACAAAAATTCTGCTGGAGTGTCTGTGGCCAAAAGCACAAGCCATCAGGACAGCCTGTGAAAGTAAGTACCTCAGCGCTGTGTCTATGCCCAGGCTCCCTCATAGGAAGCTCCTCTTCCACTTGAACAGCATCAGTGGTAGCATATGCTATAATCTAATCAAAATTAACTTTTTAATCCCTGAATACGTAGCAAACATCAAAATGATTCTGCAGGTAATTCATCCTGAAGAATTGCAATTTCTGCTGCCTTGCTCGGAAGTGGAGCTTCTATCGAGTGAATAACACAAACCTCTCTCCTATCAGGGGTTCTGTGGAGAAGAAGAAAATTTCCTTTATGTCAATGCCAGATTCTGTTTGAATATTCGTTAAATTTTTGCATGTAGTGGAGATTTTTGTTCATAGCAATGACTGGGGTCCGGTTTTTCCTTAGTGCACACTGGTTGCGGTCCAGCTCAGCTCTGTGGCGGAGCAGGCCACAGCTGCCCAACCAGAATCTGGTTTGGCTTCCAAAACAGATGTCCCAGATGATGTCCACCAGTGCTTCAGGAACCCCCTCCACACAAAATTAGTCTTGGTTTTAGTTTTAAGTCAGCTCTTTCTTGAAGTTCCTCTTGGATTCTAGCTTCAGTTCAGTATTTTTAGAGCGCCATTGACCTCCTGTTGAACAGTTAAACTGCAAAACTTCTGTTTATGGTTGCACGTGAAACTTGGCTCTACCTGGCTGTCTGATGTCAGCGCTATAGTTATTCTTTACTGTGCTGCAATCAACAGCGCTCCGTGGTTTCACCCCGTCATCCCCATCCCCCCTCCATCCCATTGCATGGGTCGGCGCTTCTGTTCTAGTTCTGCCAAAAACTTTACCCCAGGTTCGCCTGCAAAAAGGCACAGCTTCTGGTTATCACTCTCACTGACAATGATAATGAGGCAAAAAGCCCTTTGCTTTTCTTAACCTAGAATAATATGTGCTGGAAATGGGGGCTACTGACTTCCACAAGTTTACACACTTTCTAATATACAGTTCTCCCTCACAAGTGACTGCAGGGATGACACATCTATACTTCCAACTTGACGGGAAAAGTAGTTTTTCATCTATTTGTAGAGAAGAGACCTCAAAACAAACTTACTCATTCCACTTCCATTCAGCTAATTTATTTCGATACTGGTATATTTCCAAATCCGTAACAATGGCTTGACATAATCTTGGATGAAAATTTTGTTGCCCCCACTGTCAAACCTAAGGAAAATCCTACTTCAGATCATTTAATTTAATTTATTGAAAATGTGTCTCTGTTCTTCAGCACTTCTTACCAGTCACCGACTCCCAGTTTTCTGCCAATTGATTCTTAAAGTTGGAAACTTTCTGAACTATGTAAGTAATCCGATTTCTTTAATTGTTGCATTTCTAAAGATAACAGAGAATACAAATGTAAGACTTGGAAGCTGAAGGAAGGAACTTTTTCCTGTATCTTCTAGGGTCATCACACTGGAGATGCTGGAGGTTTTAAAATTAGTGCCTTGCTCAGACTAACAGAAACAAAAGCAAACCAAAGGCACATTACTCTGCTTCACCATATTTTAGAGGTACAACAATACTGTGAAATTCTCAAATATTGCGTTATTCTCAAATACTCATTCCCCAGAAGCTAAGGGGATTTAAGCTCCATAGCACCCCACCGTAGGTATCTGGAGGATGAGCCCCTGTGCCTGAAATGAGACGAGAACTTTTCCACTGTTCTCTGTGCAGATGGGATCAAATCCCTACGCAGCAATGTTTAGAGAGTTAACACTAGGCTTCCTTTCTCAAGTTTGCTTAACGTGTCTTTTTGCTGTTTTCTTTCTCTTCTTTTCCAACTGCTCTATTGTGTTGACGTGTCTCCCAAACGCATGTGTCAAATGAAGTTAGTTTTAGTGGTATCAAGACAAAATCTCAGGTCAGCTTGCGCACAGTGGCAGCACACGGGATGTAAGCCTGAGCAGTTAAAAGAGCCTTTTGCTTTCTTTTTAACTCCTTCTGGGTGCCAGCATGAGAAAAAGAATGAACGAGACTAAATTTACCCCTACGCTTGTAAGAATGAAAACCGAAGTGTTAATTTTTCAGTCCTGATGTTGTCTAGCTGAAAAACTTTGACTGCGCAAGGTAACCATTTTTCACTTCAATTTTAGGAGGTTGAAAAAAACCACACAGATCTGCTGCAGCTTCCCAGGGATCTTGACTTTGTTTCCAAGGCAGCAGGGTAGGACATTATTGTTTGTTTTTGTCATGTATGAATTGCCAACCTCTCTAAAGCCAACAAGGAGCTGAGTCATTTTATGGTGGTGTAATAAGGTCACAGGACTTCTCTGCTAACACCAAACAGTGTTGAGATTTATAAATCAACCTGGTTAAGACTTTTTATGTGGAGCTCAGTATGATTTTTTCTTTTGGATGCTCCAGTACTACCTTAGAAGCAAAACTGTAAATAATGAACTCCCTCATTTTTAAGGTCCAGATTCTTCTTATTACTCCAGATTCTTCAAATATTCCCTGAAATTTCTCAGTCATATTCATGTGCAAGCCCATCAGGAGGTACCTGCACAGAGCTGGTGTAAGGAGGGAATGACTGGGGTGATTTACTGGCAATTGAGAGACCTCAGGAGTCCCTGAGTTGAGTATCAGCACAAGTTTGCAATATATGTGGGTAGAAAGAAAAAATATGTTTCTGCAGACTATCTCCCATGTGCCTGAAAGTCTCATGAGTCTAAGGCCAGCTCTTTCTGTTTAGTTTAGAAAAATCACATAGAGATATGTTAAGTTACACTAACCAGAATCCACATTTATAGCAGCAGGATTAACATTTTTTAATCCTGTTATGAATTCATAGGAACCTTGCAATGTTTTATATTTCCTTATAACTGGGAGCAGCAGTAACTTTTAAATCTGGAGACGGATTGACATTTGTTAAGTCTGTCAATATGCTAGATATCTTTTTTAAAGTATTTTTATTCAACAGAAACAGAAAATATTATGGCTTTTGCAAGTTGTCTGTGCAGAATTTAAGTTGGATGTTGTTTTGAAAAATGAATTTTGCTTTGGCTTGTGTCATAACAGAAATACTTTTGTTACCTGAAACTAAATCTTTCTGGTCAATGATATAAGTGTGCTCTTTTTTATAAAGTAATTGCCCTCCAGCTTAGTCAAACTCTCAAACTTACAAAACTGGTTTGCTAATCAAACTGTGGAGAACTGTTTACAATACAAACCCCGCGAGGGACTCTTCTAATGCTGCTCGCATCTGGATGCACCACGTCAGGTTTCACTGGTTCCGTATTTTTTGTCTGGCACAAAGAGTAGGTCAGAGCCATAGAAGATGTTGGTTCAGCAGAGTAACGTGTTTGGGTCTCCACAGGAGCGAAATGAACTCTGAGAAGAGATACAATTTTGGGCTATAAATAGTTTAGGGACAAAAGGCAAGGAGGGAAAAGGACCAGCTAAGTAAGCACATGGGAGATGAGCGTGTGTTGTCTATGAATTAAAATAGGCTGGAAATTTTGGAGGAGTTTTTTGAATATTAGAGTTATAGTTAGTAGGCTGGAGTTTTTTGAATACTAGAACAGTGAGGCTCTTCCATGGTCCAGGGAGGTAGTGAGGGCAAAAGCACAGATTCTTTCTCAGGTGAGGGTTTGAGCACATAGAAAAGGATTTATATAGAGGAGAACTACCTGCAAAAGCAGTGTCCAGGTAGGACGATTAATTCTACATTCATTTGCAGAGATGATACTGATTATAATAATCTTTTAATTTAATGAAAACAAAAGACTTGCCCCTTCAATGTACTGTCCCTTTTGTGGATCTTTCAGAATCCACTTTGACGTTATGCAGGCTGAGGCAGGTGCCAATTTGAAGAAACTGTTGGAAACAGAGAAGCGTTTATTTTTGTCGCCAGACGATTTAAAAATACAGCATGCAAAATCTATTCAAGTAGGTAATGTGGGTGGGACACACTTCCCATCCTTCTTCCTAAACACTTTAAATCTCTTCTCAAAGGCACTGGAATTCAGGCTGCAAATGGATATTAGAGCTCTATGGGAAAGGGGTCATAACTGTACTCCCCCTGTGCCCTGGTGGAAGGAGCATCCTGGATTTTCCTCCACTTCTGTCATGTGGTGTCATGATAAGGAAACAGCTGAGGACCCGTCAGCTCTGTGTGGGGGCAAAAGAAAGGAAGGCCCTAAAAATGAAATGTAGGACATAAATATAAATGCAAACAGTGCAGTACAGAAACATGTTTTGTCTCACTGTTCTTTGGGGGGGAAAAAGTGAACAGATTTGCAATATGCTTTCTTTTTATTTCACGTATTTCCAAACATCCTGGCTTTTCATGTTCTCAAAACAGGGTCACTTAACTAAAGCTTAAAGGCAGAAATCTTGTATCTCCCTTGATCAGTCATCCCAGGTTGTGCCAAATTTCCACGTGGTTGTATGATGAAAGTGGCGACATTCAATGAGCTGCTTTGGGCCAAATGAAACCAGCGGAAATGCAGATGGTTTGATTAAGAAAAAATATCACACATTGTGAACCAATCTTAATTATCCGTTTTTTAAAAACTGATTGCCCTGTGTTAACTGGCTTGAGTTTTCTGGGCAGCTCAGAATATGCTACTTCTTAATATGCATAAATTGTGTTGCAAACTGTGTCTCAGGACAGTCTCGACGCTTCAAAGGACCTACAGAAGGAGTTTGCCACCATTGAAAAGAAGAAGGAAGAACTTGCTGATTATCTTTGCGAAGATCGAAAAAAATTATCTTTGGAAGATGTATTTAGCACAATGAAAACCTTCAGAGAGCTCTTCCTCAAGGCCTTACAGGTGGTTTGCATTTTGATTGTTTAGAAATAATTAGCAATTTTTTTTTTAAAGCAAGCAAGAATATTTTTTTTTCTTCTATTCCAAGCTGGGCTACCTAAACCCTGGCTACAGAAGTAAATGAAATTAACTGTTTATTTGCTTGCAATCTGGAGCAAGAAATGAGCATGTGGGCAAATATAAAATGTGATTTTTTTTATTATTATTTTTTGCTGTGGAGAACTAAGAACCCTCCAATTTGTTGTTCTCGATATAAAATTATTAATGAGGCCTCCATGTAATAAAACCTTAGTGGCATGGGAAAGAATGAGCAACCTGACATGCTTTTATAGGCTTTCCCAATATGCAAAAGGTAAATTTTCCAACAGGCAAAGCTTAATTGGAAGAGGTGTTTACATGTAGGTATTTCATTGTACTAGTTAGTTCAAAACAGTATGTTTTGTGTCCCCGACAAAACTACAACTCTCCCAAGAGATTATATTTGGTACTTTCTTAGTTTATAAGAATTTATTCTTTGCAGTAAGGAGTAAGAAAACAGCAATTTCACCATAAAAGTTGTGTAGACCACTTTCTAATTAGTAAGCTCCAGTGAGCATCCATTTTGCATCCCCTGCACACCTGAACTAACATACTTCCTCTAGGGTTTTCCTGATGCCAGGTGATAGTGGCTTCACACTTATATATATTTTAACAGCAGCAACCACCCACTCCTGTGCTGACTCCAGCAGAGCCCCAGACTGGCTTTGCCTTCTGTAGCGAGAATCATCCACATGACAAGAAGCATTGCAAGAATAGAGACAGCTATGCTAGGCAATGTCAAGGCAAGACAGGGTGAAGGAGTGCTTTAGGGCAGATCCCAGTTTCAGATCAAAACAAAAGAGCTTCTGAAGAAATGCTGGAAATTGAAAGATTAAAAAGATATCCTCTAGTTTTTCCACTACCTGCTCCTTCTGTGAGGCGTTTGACTTCAGTTTTGCGAGTGATACAGCTACCCAGGCTCCAAAACAGTGTGACAGCACCGCAGGTGGTCTTGAAAATAAACCCAACAAACCACAGATCCTTTGGCAATACACTTGACCCTTGGGGTTCCTAAAACTCTAAGCAAGAAGGAAAGAATTAAGAGAGTCAAGAACATCATGGCTCAGCGTCTGTGGAGAGCTGCACTGGAAAATTGCTGTGAAGGATAAATCCAGTAACTGCAGTTCTTTTAAGAAATGGTCCAAATAAAGGTTATGTAGTGTCCTGGTACAGCTGCAGAAGATTTAAACTACTTTTTTGGCTGCTGCTTGTTCACAACCAGGCTGGAGCAACTAGAAAAAAATCTTCTTTTTATCTGTGCAACATGTAAACTCCCTTTCATCATATCTTTGGTTCCATTTTGCAGCAGCATCTCACCTCAAAGGTACCACGGCTGTTAGCCACATTGTACGCCTCTCTGGTACCTCCGCTGCAGACCTGTAACGTAACCTCCTCTCCCTGCTTGCCTTGCTTTCTCCCTATCACTATCCTAAAGATACTGCCTGTGCTTGAGACAGCAACATGCTGAAAAGTTGAAGGTTTCAATTTTTAAAGCATTTTTTGTCCCGTGATTTTGATTTTTACACTACAATCGGCCACATGCATCATCTCTTTCCGGTGCCATTTCACATAAGTTTTTAGGGCTAAGCTGTAACTTTTATTTTGAGATGAGTCTTCTGCATTAAGCAGGTCTCGTAGCTCTACCACAATCGATAGTGCTATCTTACCATTCTCACAACAAATAAGAAGGGAAATAATTTTGAAAAATAATGATCCTCATGGCTCCTAAGCTTACCTAGAGAGATTTTGGGTTGTTACTTTTTTTGTTTAAACGAAATGCTTCTCCCTTCCCTGAGGGTTCTTTCTGGTCTCTTATGCTGCAGGTAACAAAAACTGAGCTACACAAATGAAATTAATATAATAAGAATCAGCCCTCCTCTTGTCCATCTACTTGAAGGTGGGGGGGGCTTTTCAAACACCCCAATGATCCGCAAAACTTGACCCAGTGAAAAGGAGCTGGTTTGCACCTAGGGCTGATGACTGTTTCACCAGTTCTCAAAAAATAAAAGGAGCAGATGGCAAGAGGAAGGAGATGGAGAGAAAATAGATCCCCAGCTCAAAGATTAAAAAAAAAAAAAAAAATCCCAAAAAAAACCAACACAGAATTGGAGATATGCTGAGAACTGAGTTGTAAAATTGCTGGGAAAAGAAACACTGTGTGATTATAGGGGATTGGGAGAAACATTTGATTTCCCTTAGCACTTGCAGCTGTTCAAAGAGGGGAGCTCCTAACAAAGACGCCATCTAATCTCATGAAAAGGAGGAAAAATGTTAAACAAAATCTGCTGTAGGAAGTACTCAGTTGATGACAGAGGTTATACAGGCAGCTCTGCGCGGGGATAGTTCTTTTTGAGTGCTCCCCCAGGATAACCGAGCAGGAGCAGCTGCTCCTCAGTAGGGTGCATATGGTGTTGGAACAGGATGTGCTTTAGATAGTGTGGGGATAAACAGTTGTCCTGGAGCATCTTTTAATTCAAAGATCAAGCAAGTATCTAACGTCCCACAAAGCGTAAATCCAAAGTGACCCCCCTCTTTGATTTAATCTTATCCATACAGCTGCCTTTGGTAATCCAGGAGATGGAGAAGGTTTTGGGAACGTTCATTCCTCTGCCTTGCTACTGCTTTACCTTGTTGGGGTTTCTTGTGTTGAAGAAACTCTGTTAACAGTGTGATTGCATCGAATGGTTATGTTTTGGGGGGTTTTTTAATTTCCCTGAACAATTCAGTTCAGGCTTTCTAAATCCATAAATTTATTCCTAATGTGTTTTGGTTTGTTTTCAGTACAGCGTGTGCTGCTCATGTAGCAGAACAATGTGTCCCTGAATTCACCTCCTTTATTTCTTGTGGTGCATTATATAGAGATGTTCTCACAGGGCCCACAGATCTGCAAATCTCTCAACAGACATAATATCTCAAAGACATTATGCTAAGGCACAGCAGGAATTTACCAGGCAAGCATGGAGGAAGCATACAGTGATGAAACGTTTTTAGCCGCTCCCTAAGACTTCACCACCTGTACCTCATTCTTTCAGAAGCGCTTTCCATTCAAGGGAAATATATCCTTTTCTGTCTTTGTCAAGAGTGCATCATTTTCTCTCCTTTTCTAGGCATCCAGTGAAGGTCCCCATAACCTTGAGCCTATAATGCTCCTATACTTCAGAGAGACCGACTCTATTAATGTTCACAAGTTTTCTTTATTTGTCTGGAAATTTCTTTGGACCAAAGGATCCTATGCTTTTACTTTCTATAAAGGCTCTAAGAAACTGGTGTGTGTTTCCTGGGACTTCTTCAGCCCATCTTATGGAAACAGTGGCAGATGATCCATAGCAATCAGCCAAATCTATCACTATAGTGGGAACATGTCTTTTCTGCCGCCAAACTCTCTGCAAAGGAGACCAGACATGTCTCAGCAGGAATTCTGTCTCCACGAAATCATCAACATCTTCCTGGATATTCCTAAATTTTGTAATTTAATGGGGAGCACCCTCCTCTTAACATCACAAATCTCTATGACTTCAGGCCCAATATCTACTGAGACGTTCTGCTGCAGTTATCCCAGTTGTTCAGAACTACCCTCTCCTATGATTGTGCTACGTATCAAGCCCCAGAAATAATACTCCATTGAGTAAAGACCTTCCCTTATTAGGGGTAATCATTCAATTTCTTTCTCTTCTTCCATTAATCATATCATCCATGTACCAGCAGCTCTGTGGAAACCAGACTTCTGCCTGTCTGTGTAAATCCCAACAGGATTTATGCCATTGCATCAGTTGGGTGACTGCTACCAACAGACATCCAGCTTGGACTCTGCCGCTGAACGCTAATGCAGAAATACAGCTAGCAAATGTAATGGGTGCCTGAGGAGACACTAAGAATTGCTGTTGAACATGGCTGAGTTCCTGAATTTTCTTGTAGGAATCCCTGAATACAAACAATATAAAATCAAGGTTGCTATGGGATAAATCTCTAGAATGCTAATTAAGTTAAACTAATGCTCTGTTTTGTGGACAAAGGGAATAATTGAGAAGACTGTATTTCAGTCTAGGGTTCAACCTTGCAGTTAAAGCTAATGAAATAGTTTGCCAGTAACATCATCATACGAAGAAGGTCAAAGGGACTGACCAGGGAGCTCTATTCTGCTATTTACCCTCAAAACCCAGCAGCTGAGCATCGTAAGTGTGTATAGGGCATATTCAGAATAGCTATTCATTACAAATTGAGAGTTTGTTAACCAGCTTTTCCTCCTGTGACTCTTCTTATTTATGTTTTTATTTGTCATTCTGTCTGAATGTAGGAAAATCAAGAAAGGAAAGAGCAAGCTGCGAAGTCTGAGAAAAGGAAGAAACACCTTAAAGTAGAAGATGCAAAGAGGCAAAAGGGAGACCATGGAAAGAGCAGTACATTTAACAAAAAGTAATTCTGGTGTTGTTAGCCAGCCTTTTGTTAATTAGGAGGAAATTACCTGTTTAGCTGTGGCTGATCTAATACAATGAGAGTGATTTAGACATGGATGATGTAGTTGTCAAGCAGATAGTATACTAAGACATCAGTTTTCAAGGGCATGTGAATGATCAAAGAAATCATGACAGGGATGTTAGAAAAAATATCACTCCCCATGAGCAAGTTAGTACCATTTTGCTTAGAGGTGGGCGACACCCTGCTATTTCTCTGATCAGTTCCTGGAAGACTTTTAGAGGTGTAGAAAGTTGCACATACTTTAAGCTCTGCTGTGTGTCACTGTGGTAGGCAAGTTGTGTCCCGTGTTACTGTTACCACAATGTTTGCTTTTTTCCGATTAGGGGTCTGATTCCTGAAAGCAGTTGTGTGTTTGTGCTTAAAGGAGCGTCTGTGCTTCGCTGATTGACATAACTGCAGGAAAGGGTTTGCTGTGCTGGGCCTACCGGGGTGTGAAGCATTTCTAGTGCTAACAGTGGCATGCGTGTATTTTAAAATTTTAGTTTGGCAAATACCTGGCATCCACTTTTCTTGCAGATTTCTGCCAATAACATCTGGTTACAATTCTTGATTCTCCAGAGAACCACTGCAAAAATGGCATTAGTAAGTCTGAGTGGAGTTCGTGTAAATATTACACTGGATGCTCACCCCTTGGAAGACTGTGGTTTTCCTTGTATCTGGGGTCTAAATACATGGCCTTCTTTTAGCTCCTCTTTCACAGTTACTCATGTTTAGAAATAAATTTTAAACATACCTACAATTCATTGGAAACTGACCAAAACAAAGTTCTCAGTATTGTCTTGACAAGCTGTACTGCAAATGTTGTACGTACTTTGCAATCGTAACATGCTTAATGTAAAGCTGCAGATTAAAACAATAAACCTTTTTGGCTGTAAACACAGAAAAGTAATTTAATATATGGTAAAATAAAATTAGAAAGTGACATTCAGCAGCTGTAAGGATAAAGGTGTGCTTCAACCCTGTGAAGAGAAGGAGCACCAGACCTTCTGGTGGATCTGGAGGACCAGAGAATCTTCTGCACTTCCAACATGCAGTTTAGATGGAACTGTCATTATTTTTGGTCCTTTGTGAGAAGGTGGATTTCATTCTTGGGGTATAAAATGAATCATGACAGAGCATTTAGGGACCAAATTGTTTTTCAGTACTTATTTTAGAAAACTGCGCGTAGCACTGGTGACAATGAGAATCAGGCATTTTTTTAAATCTATTTTAATGTCCATCAGGATATGGTGACATAAATTATAGAGAGTATCAGACCTGGCATGGCAGGATGTTGGGGCTCATCTTGACATGCTTCAGTCTATGTCAAACCTTTTTTTCTTTTATTATATCATTAGCAAGTTAAGTAGTTATTGTCTGTGTTTATTTTCTGAGGGAGGGAATGAAAAGACAGTGAATCTGGTGAAACCCTGTTAATGTGTTTACAGGATTATCAAGGCCTGGTTCCACAAAGAATTAAGCACACCTTTAACTTTGCAGGTATCTCCCTTAAAGGCAGCGATCCGCAGCACACGGGGTAATCCCGTGTGCCCCAACCCTACGGCCTTTCAATCTCTGACCTTAACTCCAGTCACATGCTCTGTCCGTGTCGATATCTGGTTTATCCAGTTGTCTGAGGATCATTTCTCTGCAGATGACAGATCTGCCATGGACAGCACACGGCAGCAAAGTCTCTTAGGGCAGGCAATAATCTCACCCTCCTGAGTTCAAACGGAAGAGGTGAAGGCAGAAGCACCCACCACTGATTTATTATTAGCTGGTTCCAAGTGAGGACTTGCAGCTACTGAAAATTGCTGAGAACCCCAGCTGAGTCAGAAACTTTAACCAAAATCCAAATGCATGTCGTGATTAAGACAACAGAGCAATATCCTAAATCCACATGTTAAAAAAAGCTTTTCTGTGAATAAAAGTTAAGATATGATTTCCTAAGAAAGTGTGGTGGCGGGCTTCTGCCTGCTACAGGGATCAGATGCTGCTGATTCCAGAGGCGCAGACATCGAGAGGTTTTTTTAAGTCCTCTGAACATGTTTACATTAATATTTACATTAAGATTTTTTTTCCATGCTTGATAATGGATTAAGCAACTATCCTGCTTTATTTTCTTCAGCTTCTCTTGCAGCAGCTTCTGTTACTGAGCATTTAAATTCTTCAGAACTGTATCGGATACTTGCAAAGACCAAGTCTGCATGTTATTTCAAGAGAAATAACATATATATATATGATATTTCAAGAGAAATAACATATAGAGGTTTCTTCAGCTAACCAATTGGAAAAATGAGCTGCTTCTAATGCAATTCTAGGGACACAGCTAATGACCAAAGTAAGCAACATAACAAAAGCACTTAAGAACAAATAATGAAAATGTGCAGTTAAATATCTGGTAAGAATTTATGTATGTTGCTCTAATACTGGAACTGTAGCAGAATATGAAATTCTATTAAAGGATGAAGAGCAAGTAAATTTTGACAAACAGTACAGGAGTTCCACAGCATAACTACCATTTTACATATGGAAATGACCTGCAAAAGCAGACCCCCAGTCCTATTTCTTATGTTGATATATTCAGGGTCAAATACAAGAGCTTTTCTCTGGCAAAATTCTTATTGTCTGTACTAACACAGGACTTACTCATTCAGCTGCAAGTAACAAACATATATCACAAAATGTCATCAACACAAATTGGTCTTGCAATAGTAAAAGCATCTAGTCTTCAAGAGCTGGGGAGATAAGCAAATGTTCTGCTGCTAAAAGCTTTCTGCTCTATTGTGTTACTGTTGTATTTCTTGGATTTGCTTTTTTAAAGCATGTAACAGTGGTTTAAAAACCATGTATTAAGGACAAGTACAACTTTCAATGCAGAGTTTACAACTGCACTGTACTCTAATATGTATTTGTAATCTAAGATGTATTTCACTTTTGTGTATGCTCATTTTAGTAAACAGAGCTAGACAAATGTACCTGAACCTGTGAGGCTTATTACTTGTGGTTTTAAATCATGCACTAGCAATCCCAAGCAACTGCTTTTCTGTTGCTGATTGTGAATACTGTTGTGGTATTTTTATTTTATTTATTTCTAAGTGCAACCGAAAAGACAGACTGACTGGCTCTTAATAATCTTCTAAAGAAGATGGTGAGTAAATGAGAGAAAGCTTATTAATTGCATCTAGCAATATAAAACCGTTAAGCAGTTAAATTAATTCCACATGAATTCTAGAAAACTGCAAAGACTTTTTTTTAAAAAAAAAACAAAAAGCTTGACCCTACACCCTGGAGTTCAATGAGTTTGCCACAGTTCTTTTACTGGGAGCCTGTCAGACTTTAGGCCATGTTGTCACAGGCATAAAGGAGCATAACCATATTGCAATGCTCCTTTAATCTCTTATTAAAATATACATCCCCCCGCAGAATCTCCCACTCATTATATTGGCTGGAGATGTGATTCAAATTGAGCTCATTTCATTTAAATGTGTTTTTAAATCTTTCCACAGGCTTTATGCAATCTTATTTCAGTGCATATTATTTACTCAAACGCCTGAAATAATGTAAAGAAGCCTCTGGTTTTGGTATCAGCTTGATTATTTTTCGGGCAGAGAAAGATGCCACGTAATTCAGCTATTAGAGGGCTCACCCCAGGATGCCAGAGACTAAATAAAGTTCTTGTTCATGTCTCCAGTCAGGAAAAACAGATTTGAAGCAACGTCTGTCACATCTGAGACCCTTAAGTCTTCAGCCAGTCTGTGGTGACAATGCAAAAATAGTTTTGTGGGGCATTTGCTCTAGTTTATACACTCATGGGAGGGTATAAATGCGGGAGGGACCTGACAGCAAAGCAGAATACCTGATGTGAGACCCCTCTCAGAGCTTGACACAAGCAGCTGAACTGTGGAATAAATTGCTCGTGCCCACCCACAGACACGTAAGTCATCACAGAAGTAGGTGGCAGCTTTTGAAGTGTTGCTTAAGTATTAACCTGGGCATCCAGAACAGTGGATACGGACTTTTTGAGGGTTTGGGCCAAAGTCTTCAGAAAAGACCTACAGCACTGGGACTTACACAGTAAGTGAAGTTGGTCTGACTCAAAGCAGTTAATGTTGAATCATTTCTGACTAATCTCTTCTCAAAAATGCCCAAGGACACAGGAATCTCGCAGCCTGGACAAACTGCTGCTGTGCTAAAAGGCCACCCTTAGGAGCAGTGTTGGAACAAACCTGGTCTTATTCACAGCTTCTGTTTCAAGCTTAATAAAATTTCATGTGCCTTTAAGTTTGTCCATGTTTATCGGATCGGTTAGTTAATTTAAGAAAAGATGCAAACACTTTTCGTTCATACTATCCATCACAGAGAAAACACATTATTACTCCATTTTAATTTGCAGGAGCCTTTTACATATTTGGAGGCTGTTATCATGCCGCCTCTGGTCTTTTTTCCCCAGACTAAACAACCCCAGCACTTTCAGCTTTTCATCCTGGGGCTTTCCTAGTTTTTCCATTGTAGGGTTTTCCAAATGTTTACGCATTTGTGTGTCTCTTCTAGATTTTCTTCAGCTGGATCTCATCCCCCTCACAGCGTGGTGCTGGATCTCCAGCTGGGCAGTTCAGCAGGGACAAGGAGAGTGAAAGGACATCTTCCTCCACATTACAGGTTGTTCTTCCATCTCAACATGATGTCTGACTTCTTTTGCAACCGTATAATATTTTGACTCCTGTTCAGAGAAACATCCTGGTCTCCAGCATGATACTTGTCGCTCCCAGCTTCATGCCATATGCACATTCAACAAGTGCACGCTTATTGCATGCTCCAAGTCTTTCACAGAAACAGAAAAAAATTTGAACCACAAAGAGAGCCTTTATGATTTGATGTGCATTTTGTCCAAATAAATCATTCTTTACTACTCTTTGAGTAGTGCTCTTTGTGTGTTTTTGCATCAATTTACTAGTTTTATCAGGGCTGTGAACAGCCAAGTGTTTGGTTAAAATGTAGTTCGGAAAAGAACCAGTACAGTTTTGGTTAATTTGTTCTGCAGTAAATCTGAACTGCACTGATTTAATCATGCGGATATTTTTTGCTGCTATTAGTTGTCCTAAAGTAAAACTGTGGGGCTTTTTTTTTATCTGAGAAGGCAAATGCTTGAAAAATTTTCTGTGAAATTGCAAAGGTGAAGCATTGTCAGGTGAATTGGTTTTAATGGGAGAGCTCTGAGGAACAGGGAGCTCCTCCGAGACACTGATGCCGATTACTGAGCTAATAGTCGATTCCCTTCTTTTCTCTTCATTCCCTTCTTTTTGGTGTACCCAGCACCAGGTGACTCACAGGGGACGAGGACACTGCATGTCTGCAACCCTTACAAGTTTCGTGTCACTCTGCACGGCCTCATTGTTCATTTCCTGTATTACTCAATTTAAAAGTCAAACATTTGCTTTTAACTGACTAAAATCTACCTTGAAGATTTGATTGTTTCTTCCATCTCACACATCAAAATGGATTTAAATCCATTGCTTTCAGTGGACTTGAGTTTGTTTTTAAATTGCTGTAACAAGAAGAATAAATCACTTCATTGCTTGCTTTGTATTATTTCTATGCTGAGATGGGCGTTTATAAAGAACTTTTTTAAAGAACTTTATAAAGCGAACTTTTATAAAGAGAAGCATTCCCCTGGTCAACTAGGGTTTTTTGCAAAGTGTTCAGTAATTTTTTCATATGAAACAGTTAATGGAAATGGAAGGTTTGACACCATTGGCACTGGAAAGAAAATGCAACTGGAGTTTCTGACCATCTCAGAACAACAGTGTATCTGATTAGAGAAATGCTGAAAAAGAACAAAAAAATCAAGTTTTCTATATTTGAAATAACTTTAAAAGAAATCTTCAGAGTACTTTAGAATACTTTCTGGCTAATAAGAGCAGAGAAACTGCACCTTTCTTTGCACAAAAAAAAAAAAAAAAAAGCAGAAATTGCCACCAAGCCAGTGACTTTGAAGACATGGGAAAGTTATTAGCGTATAAGTGGCCAAGAGCCACAAAGAACAAACAGTTGAAAACACTGTCATCTCCTTTTAAAAGGCCTGACTCCGTCCTTAAGCAGGGCAATTTACATATAGTCGTGCCAGGATTATTTGCCTCAAAAAAAAAACAACAGATAGAGCATGACCAAAAACCTACCATCCAAGAGAAACATTGCTCTGGCAAAAGACCTGAGTTCCTACACTAACAGGTGTAGAGAATGTAAAGAGAGGAAAAAAAAACAAACATGCAAGAATGCAATGCTAAATGCCATAAAAATAATAATATAACTCTGGGATCCTCTCCGATTTCGAAATGTGGGTGTATACAGCTTCTTCTGCAGAGGAACAGCACCAGGAATACATATTTTTTGCAGCAAAGGTTATTTTTATGTTCTGTGTGGTGCTGACTCACAAGCCATCAGTTTTGAGGAGAATTAGTGTGTGTGTGAGGGAAACGAAGGACAGCACTGCTACATTTTGCTGTCCTTGGTGTTTGTGTTTTCAAATTGTAAAACCAAGTGTAAACATAACACCTGATAAACACTTGTTCCACAATAAGATGATGCATTTTTTTATTATTTAATGGATAAAATGATTTTGTTATTAAGCAGCAAAAATTCTGAAGGATTTGATAGAGCAATAAGGAACGCTTTACAGGAAATTTTGAAAGAGAACAAAAGCCTGGAGGGGAATGAAACTGTGATAAAGTACAAAATGGATGGACAAAAGTAGAAACAGGTCACTCTGGCACCGGCTTCCTTTGCCAACTATCAAAAAAGACCAAATGCAGTGGACACGGACTTCATTAAGACACCAAATGTGGTGCTGAGTACGGGGTGACTACAATTGCAAAGGGGTCTAAGGTATCACGTAAAGAGAATTTTGTCATTAACAAAAATTTCTGTTGCGTAGGAGGACCAGGCTGGCTGCAAATGATTGAGGAGATGATAGAGCAGCACAAGTTTTTCAGATGAGGGCCATGAGCTGTCAGTGAGTGGCTGTGAAGAGAAACATGGCCAGTGCTGGCTGTTCCCATGTCAGGTGGAACAAGTTCAAGCTCGACTGGTCTGGGATGCTGGGCAGCTCTAGACTGGCTGGTACCAGGGCAAGAAGCACAAAGATTTTGGCATAAAGCCTGTGCTTGAGGAGTTGCGGCCACACATTTGGTGCATATTAGACCACAGGAACGAAATGTCTTAAAGGACTTCACAGTAATCTTCCGTCCTCACAACTGAAATAATGGTGGAAAGAAAAGTAAAGGTTAAAATTCTATAATGTAAAATTCTGAAGCCTGAGCTGGAGGCTTATCTTTCAGGCTGTGTTAGATGGCACGTGGCATCTGGCTGTGAATATATACGTGAAATGCCAAGTAACTGTATTGTGCATGTGAAGTGCCACTGGCAGAAAGAGGTAGCAGCATTTCAATGTGTGAGATAGTGTGAGAAGAAGTGTGGGAGAGGAGCTGACTTATGTCACGTATGTGAAACTTGACAAGTCCAGGAATGTCTCAGGCAAGATATTTCCAGCTGAAAGGAGAAGACATTAATTCCCGTGTAGAGGGTACTAGGGAACTTGACATGGACCATAGCGTACAATTCTAGCTGCGCATATTCAAGAAGCAGAAACCAAATTCGGAACAGGCACAGGGCGGACAGGTAAGAACAAACAGCTAATTGAGAGCCAGTCTTTAGAGGAGAAGAGTAAAAAATCTTGTCTTTTTCTGTCAAGCAAAACAAAGTCAGATACTGGATGTAATTCCTTCTATAAATACATACACAGGAAAGGGAGAGGAAGAAGTATTTAAACTAAATGGCAACGTCAGCACAGAACATATGGATATAAATTGGCCAGAAGGGTGGAAATTAGCAGAGGTTTCTAACTAGAACAACTCTGGAACAGTTTTTCAGTAGGGATAGCGAGGTGGTGTATAGAATCATAGAATGGTTTGGGTTGGAGGGCAACTTTAAATGCCACCTAGTCCAACACCACTGCCATGAGCAGGGACATCTTCAACTAGATCAGGTAGCTCAGAGGCCCATCCAGCCTGACCTTGAATGTTTCCAGGGATGGGGCATCTACCACCTCTCTGGGCACCCTGTGCCAATGTTAACACTACCCTCTTTGTAACAACTGTCTTCCTTGTAGCTAGTCTAATCTACCCTCTTTTAG
>VZSF01000029.1:61911-130565 GCA_013398295.1 Chionis minor | reverse complement strand
TCTTTCTTCAATGGCTGGAGTCCGAGGACGACTCCGTCAGTTTGTCTGCTTTTGATCCCAACCCTTGTTTTCCTGAATCCAGTTCCCATCCATCACTGAGTCCACTCTGGGACTTCCCCAGTGCCTGCTGGTGACATGACTGTCATCCTGGGAGCTTGATATGGTTTTGTATATATCTGATTATTTTCTTTTTGTTATTTTATTCTTTATATTTCATTAAAGTAATTTAGTTCTTACTAAACTAGTCTCTCTTCTCTCTCTCCTGCTCGACAGGAACATCTGTTGCTAGGCTTGCTTGGGCCAATCTGGCCCAAACCCACGACATGCAGCCATGCTGCAATATCTGAGACAGGTTAGAACTGAATAATGGGATAATTGTATACTAAAACAACAACATGCAGAGAACTCCTCAGAGCAAGCCCAGAAACAAGTTAATAACTGCATCCATATATTTGGACAAAGTGTGACATTAGTGTGATGATAGGGAGAGAGGCAGCTCTGATGAGGCTTGCACAGACGGTGTCTCATACTAAGCCCATGACTACGAAGTCATGTGAGCCTTCATGATATCTATAAAGGGGTTTGAATTCTCGGAGACACTGCAGTTAAGTTAGATCAAGCTGCTGCTAGCTGATGTCAGCTCCAAGTCAGCAGCTCTGCATGCCCAAGTGCAAGCTCAGACTGAACTCCTCATGTCCTATTGCCAGTGATGGCAAGGAGAGCTGTCTCAGTTGGCCTGCATATTTTATGGTGACCTAAGACATGCTGATCTCGGTATAACTGAGATATCTGTTCTGGCTGCAAAGCTAAAAATAAAACAAATACCCTAAATCTCTGTGTAGGAAAAAAAATGAAAGACAAAAATAAATAAAGAAGTAAACAAATGAGGGAAAAAGGGAAAAGGAAAAAGGACAAAAGACATGAAAAAGAAAAGGAAAAAGTAAAGAAAAAGGAAAAGGAAAAAGGAAAAGGAAAAAGGAAAAAGGAAAAAGGAAAAAGGAAAAAGGAAAAAGGAAAAAGGAAAAAGGAAAAAGGAAAAACAAAATGAAAAGGGAAAGGGAAAGGGAAAGGGAAAAAGAAAAAAAGAAGAAGAAAAAGAAGAAGAAAAAAAAAGAAAAAGAAAAAGCTGATTAAAACTATCATAACCCTTCATCCTTTCTTATGTGCTGTGTATGGTTTCACTGGTTGCAATGGTTTGTTCCTTTACAATTTGACCCAGCCTGTTGAAGACATAGGGCTGTAGACAGACAGCTGCGGGCTGACAACAAACCTTTTCCACCTTCTCTGTCCAGGTGGGATCCTCTGGGCATGGATTGCCTCTTCCATGCTTGAGTGTCATCCCATTGTCCCCACTGTGCCACCATAATACTCCTTGTTTCTTCTGCAGGTTTCGGTTCAGATCTGGGGAAGTGTTTGTTGGGGCTGGAGGATGTTCAGTGTCATCTGGTAGGAATGGCTGTCAAAATGGCAGCTAGCTCTGGCTAGACTACCAGACTATCCATATGCCATGCCCAAGAAGGCCAGATGTTCCCTCCTTTCCTACGAGCTGTGCTGTCATGTCTGGTCTTGGCTGGTCAATACTCCCACTCTGCTTTGTGTGCAGAGCTGCCTGAGCTACAGGGCAAGAGGAGTCCTTGCTAGTTCTCCAGGTTTGTTCCAAAAGTGGTCAGGTCCTTGACTGAGTAGCCTTGGTGTGAGTCACGTTAATGGCTTGCTGTGCAGAGTAAAGAATAAATAGTGAAATATTAACAAGAGGGTAGGTGGAAGGACGTGAATTTCCATGAGGTTTTCAGTCATGGTACCTGTCTTTATTGATTCTTCCACCTCTGGTTCACAGTGTTCCCTGGTTTCATTTTCATAATCTTTGAACTTTTTGTTGTGCCAACTGCTAGCTGAATATTTTTGAGCTGTTGCTCATTTCTTTTGGTAAAGGCCGAAGTCTCACACACAAGTTATTACTTATTCATACAAGGTATGAACTCATACAAGGAGTTACTGGTAGTTAAAGGACCTATGGTTTTTAGACCAAATACCATATTCTTCCTGTACCACTTTATATTCGTACATATGCATGCTAACACGTCTCTGAAACACAAAATATACCTTTTTTCTTCCCTTCTTAAAACCAGTTCCTAGAATTGTTTGCATATACAACCTCTTTGCAAAGCACAGTAAGTTAAAATCAACACCATATTCCTGGTCCATCACATTGCTGCTTTTAAATATTTCATCCCCTGTTCCTTCATAAAAAGTCCTAAACTATAGCAATATTTTGATTGTGGTAGTTATTCACTCCCCTTATGCCTTCTACAGGTATTTCACCACACCTATGCCTTTTTTTTCTCTCTGTATTGTTACTGTGACACCTTCCCTTTGTTTTGGTTTGTTTGTTGATTTATTTGTTTTACTGTTTCCTGAAAATGTTTTTACTGAAAATGAGTGGAGTTCCGGCGTTTTTTGAAAAACACTGTAACTAGATGGAGATATTGTTATATTTTGTTATGTAATGACTGTACACAATCTTGTTATAATTGAAACATTTACAGAGCAAAAAGGCCTTAGGAAAACCTATGGGTATCAGAGCTAAATCCTAAAACTTCCAAATATTTTCCTGACAACCTGCAGACTCTTCTGCCATAGCTCCTCTTCTATTATTTATTTTCTTTTTGTTTATCACTGTACTCTTACAGTGATTTTAAGCTATTTCTTTTGGAATGCAAACATAATGATCACAGGAAGACACACACACAATTATTAATTATGGGTGAAGTAACAGGAGTAGTATGAGGAAAAAAACAGGTTGTTTCACAGGCAACTTCATCAACATAAAGAACTGGAATGGCAACAGCACTTACAAAAATGTGACGTGTTCTAATGCTTTGGTAGGTATAAAAACCCACTCACATTTTGTATATGATGCAGATTTCTGAGAATGTACAGCACATCTGAGAATGTATGTCACTTAATCCCCAGAGACACAGATGTGTCCCAACTGCTTTTGTTCTTATGTGCAGCATTGTTGCTTTTATCTGTGGCTGCAAATGCATTAATTCTTTCAATGTTCTTTGCTTTAAAATGCATGCCATCACACCTTCAGGGAAGAGTACTCACATAAGAAACAATAGAATCACATCAGCTGCCTCAACCCTGTATCTGTGTGCATGTATGTGTGTTTGTGTGTTGTGTATTTGAATACCTCTCTCATTTAAAACCTCTTTTTAATCTACTTTCCTTCTGGGTAATCTTTGACTCTAATCTTTGGCTTTCACTTTGCAGATTGTTTCTGCCTCTTACACACAAAACTCATTATATATCCAGAAGAATGTGAGAAATGCTGTGTTTTCCCAGGCAAAAAGGACCTAATCTGCCTCATATTGATAATTTCTGGGGTTTTATAGCAGATAAAGACCTCAGAGAGATGGGTATTAAAGGGTATGCTAGGAAAGGTTTCTTCTGAAAGACTTTAGGCACATGACAATATACTAAAAGGAGAATATAGGCCATTACATAATGAAAAGAAGGGATTGTATTTTTGGTCCTGCTGGCTTGGTGTAGATGGAAATATGTGTGTAAGGTGAAGAGATACACATTAAGATATTAACAGTGGGATACATCTCAAGTGCATGATAGTTATCTAAACTGCCTCATTGCTCCAGGTCAGAAACATAACTGGCTACAGGCAGAAAGGGAAAAAATCTGTAGTTTTCATTAGTTCCATGCCATATAACTGTAATTACTACAGTTAGAGATGTGAAGGAAGCACAGGAGGAGGGAGTTGCGAGTGCTGGTAAATAGAGGGACATGATAGACATTATAGAGAGCCATGGCTGTCTGAAGGTGACTCTTGGAAGCCATCCTGGGATTTATGGGGAGGAGCAGTAATGGAAGCCAATGGAAAACAGAATCATATGACAAAACTGAGATACCAGTGATATGGTTATCAGTGTACTGCAGTGGTCTTCCGGACTCCTGCTCCCACTGGCTTGCAGAGCAGCTTGTCACATCCCTTCACCTCTACATGTTTCAGCACAGAAACCAGTAAACAAAGGGAAAGCCCTTCTCGGGAAAGCATTATGAACTTCTTTAACCAACTGCTGTCAATGAAGTAGCCACAGCAATCTGCAGAGCATTCACAGATGGCTCTGAAAAGAGTCACAGGTTATCTGCACCTCCCCACCAAAAGCCCACTGAACCCCATGCCAGGCACATGTGGAGAGCTCAGATCTGAGAAAGCTATATGTGAACAGACAGGTGTAATAATGGTTTCAGTGGAAACAGATGGGCAAGTCTGGTTAGGGCTGAGATGATAGGTAGGGATACTTTTATTTCCTCAACCCAAAGCAGCTGATAGCAGTGACAGAGGCTGCAATGACATCTTCAGTTTACTGTGCAACACAGTTCTTCAGAACTACACTGCCCACCCTGAAAATGTCACAAACTAATTAGAAAAAAGCCCACACCAGGGTCAGCAGGACCCTGGAAAAGGTTGAAGTTAAGCTCTCAGAAAGAGAAAGATAAGTAATTTTGTCCCCAAGACATGAAGAGACCAAAGGTGAAAAAACAAACTTGGTTCTCCCAAGTGTTATTCCTTAGTCACAGACGTGCCTTTACTGTGCCGAGAAAGCTTGTTCTTTTTCTCATAGTTTAGAGGTGAGACAGGGATCTTGCCTCAAAACCATTGCCTCAGTGTGTTGTTACCAAAGCAGCAGTGATGCTGTTTAACTTCTCTGGGCAATGCAGAGGACAGGTCAAAAGAGGACAGTGGAAATGTTACAGACAGTAATATTATGGAAATGAACCACCCAGTATGGCCAAAGAGCTTGCAGTGATTCTTTCCCCTTCTTCTGCGGTGCTGGTCAGTGGCAATGGTTATGACCCCAGAGATGGCTAGTTTTCTGAACAATGAACTTTTGCCTTACCAGCCTGCCAGCTGCATTTGCATAGCAATGCTAGGCAGCAAAGGTACCAACAAGGATGCAATAGGTAAGGCTACTGATGGGCCCTCCTGCCTTCTTCCCACATTGCTCAAGCCTCAGCTGTTGCCTGTGAGCAAACTGAGAGCTGCACTAGCTGCAAGGTACAGACAAGGCACAAATGTCCAAAGTGAACATGGATCTGGGAATGCAGGGAAAGTTGCAAGCTTGTCTTTCCAATTTTAGCAACTCCAGTGCTGGATGATGTAACACATGGTGTTAGGAGCACTGTGAAAGTGATGTGGGCTATCCTGATGGAAATTTTGATTGCATCTTGAATGGCTGCTTATTTGTCCGCCTTTTCAGTACTTAGTACCTGAACTAGGAAACATGAAGATACACTTTCCCAAATCTGAAAGTTTCCCACTTGGGAAGCAAAACTTATATAAAACAACTGTAGATCAGACTCAGCCCTGTTTTAAGCAACACTGCTGAGCTTTCACAAGGCCAGGCTAAACTTGCTGCCTGTCTATGTGAAAGATGCCGCTAGCTGGCTCATGATAGTTTGGAGGTTTTGGCAGCAGAATTGGATGCTATCAAGTGATTCTTTCCAAGGTAAACAAGTACCTTTGGTTGCTTTGGTGGTCCAGGTCTTCAAAGACAAAGGGAGCTGTAAATAGACACATGGAAATCCTCAGCAGGGAGTCTGAATTTATTTCACACCGAAGAAAAATGCCGCTTCTAAATTAGACTTGTGACCAATCAAACAAGGTCTATGGAGATCTGACCTAGAACACTTTAAATTGTATTAAGTGCTTTGTTTAGCTGATTCAGCCCAGACTTGCTTGTGTGCATATTAAGTGACCATACATGGTGTGTATCATGAAGTTTACAGATGTTTTTTTTCCCACACTCTGAATGTCACTAGGCCACAGTGACAGTTGGGTGTTGGTTAGCCTTGATCTGTTTGTTTTCAGACTGCTAGATGCTATTGCCTTTTCCTCAGGTAGAGGCCTCAAGTCTTAGTTTTTTTGGGATCAGTGGGGATATAAAATATGTGGCCCTCCTTGCTGCACCCAGCCAGCCAAACCTGCATTGGCTGAGTTGCTCATCCTGACTAAGAGCATAAATGAAATACAGTGAAAATGAAGTACTTCCAGGCAATGATAGTCTTGCAGAGCCTGATTTTGTCTGAACCTTGCTTTTTTTGATTTAAAGCTTTGGTAACTTCAGTCTAATGCTCCTGAATTATGTCAGTGCGAACAATTAAAAATTAAAACAAAATTGGTGCCTTGTGTGTCCAGGTGGAGTATAACTGTCATCTCATGATATAGTAACAAAGCCTGCAGTTGCAGGATGCTTGGTCTCTGAGAGAGACCAAAACAAACCTGAAAAGCATAAAGTGACCCTGTGCTGTCTGGTCTGCACTTTTGTATTCTGCAGCACACAGACTTCTTGAGTCTGCTAGACCATTTTGACCCAAAGAGGAATGATTTGCCCACTTGGGAGGATGTCTCCTCTGGGGAAGGGTGCCTCCTCTCCTTACCCACACTCCTGTTCCCATTCAATCTATTCTTTCCCTATCATCCTGCTCTCTCATTGTCATTGTCAAGCAACATGTAAGTAGATCTGATCATTGCAGGAGTGCTGAAGTGCTTGGGCTGAGATACCAATCCAACAAATTTGAATTATAAATTAAATGGAAACTGGGGACCCCAGTTTCTTTGGAGACAAAATTAGAAGGCTTAGACCTTGAAAAAAACACTGCTACAGAGAGTATGCTGCGGGATAGCTGTTTGGCTATACTAGAAAAGCAAGTTTTTTCCTTAGAGCTCTTGGAGTGTCCAGTTGCCTTTTATGAACTGTGTGTGAAGTATGCACAAGAATGGGTCCAGTTCAGATTTGCTGCCCATTTGCCACTTGAAACACTGACAACTGCAAACCACCTAAGAACTATTTATTTCATTTTTTTATCTCCTCTTCCTATTGTTACAGATTCTCGAGCTAGATCTCAGTTTACTGATAGCTTTTATGAAATAATACAATATTCAAGGGAATGTACTCCATCATCTGCCATGACCTGCTCTGCCACTTTGCAGAATCAAGATGAGGAAGTTCTTCAAAAATATCACAAGATGCCTACGAATTAAAAAATGCATTTTCTATGTCATTTTATGACTTCATGATTTGGGTTTTTTTTTTTCCCAAACCTACTGACTCAGAGGTGACGATGTTGCATTAAGGACAGAAATGAGGACTGTGGCTTTCTCTGCAATTTTCTGGAATGCAGTAAGTTCTGAAGACATCACTTTCTGGAAGGTCATAAGGATTGTAGACATCCTTTTCAGCTCTCTGGTAACCACAGCACCTTTAACTGAGCAAAGCCAATTGATAGCAAGGCAGGATATAGTCACCTACGCCTCACTGTTGACATGTGTAAGTACTCATGCTTGACTACAAGTTCTGTTTCCATTGTAATTTAATGACTTAATTGCAAGCCCCATGTGGGAAGACTTATTTCCAAACACATCATCTAATGTTGGTCTCAGCCTTGTTATCAGCTGCTTTGCTCAATGCAGAAAGTACTTGATAAGCAAAACTCTTTCTTCAAGCCATATTTGCTCAGGAGTGTGTCCCAAAGCAGCAATAAACTCCTGTCTACTTTTTTCATTCCCATGGATTCTACCGATTTTCAGAGCTAGGCCTACTATCTCAGCCAGATTTGCTCTCTTCCTTAACTAGATTATGCAGGATCTCTACACAGTAGACACTCCATGTCAGGAGTGAAGCAAAGGGTTTTGATCTACTTTAATCACACCCTAGAGCTGGAGAGACTTGATAACTCCCTCCTTACTTGTGACATACAAATTAAATTCTGCACTAACCCTTTGTGCAGGATGTACAGTGAAATTGAATAGTACCTGCATTCCCTTGAAAATCACGGCCATCATGTTCAGATGGTAATATTTCCTCTTTTGTGACTGATACAACCCATTCTTAGACTGGAGTTACTTCATCACGCAAGTGTGAGAAGGGATGCTGCTGTTCACTGTTCTCACTGCACCAGAGACATAAAATACCTCTTTCCTGGCTTGGAAATGTTTACAGTTTCTGACAAAATCATCCAATATGTTATCGCCATCACTAACTCATGTTCTCCTCCATGTGCCTTAGAAGGCACATGTGGGAGAAAAAAGGTCTGGAGCAGCCTTTAGGACACAAATCCCGTGCCTGGAATGGGAAACTCTGCTTTGATACCATCAGAAGGTCCCCTGCACTGGAGCAAGACTAAAGGTTCCCAAGGCACCACCTGGCATCATCCCAAAGACCAGGTGCTGCCTTTTCGTACACTGTGCCTGCTTCTGGATCCCTCCTGCATGCAGAGTGCTATACTGATAGGTGATGTTAGGGCCCAGGTGCTTTTTCTGGACCTTCCCACTTTTTCTAGTGAGGTTTGAGGAGAGTTAACACAAGAATATTCAGCTCAGATCACTATCAGCAAATATGCATGAAAATACCTCCAATTTTCCTGGAGCTTGGCAACTTCGCACAAGCTTGGGCCAGCTGCTCAGTGGCAGCTGTGCCTACGATAATACAGAACAGCCTTAGATCTGTGCCAGTAAAAGCACATAGAAGATTAGTGACACACATAAAGTTCATTAAACTGAAAAGTCAGTCTCAAGAGGCAAGCATGTACAGCACGTTACTGTAGCACACAGTAACTCACAGGAAATAATCTCAGAGATTTGCCTAGAACACTGCCTGCCTGTCTTAAATGCATTGACATGTTTCTGCACGAGTGTTCTTGATCACAGACCACAGTGACATTTACAAGCAGGCATGTGCTATGACAAGTACATTCAATCCCATTTAACTCCATGCATATGTGATGCCTTAGCACCCAGGGTGACCAGACTGGTTTCTGTGCTCCCAGCTATTATAGTAATGGCAGGGATCTGGTAGTAACTTCCCATCTCTGTAAGGTGCCCGCGCAGCATCTTTTTAACCAATATGCAATAAAAGACCTACAAGCAAAGGTCTTCCTCATATCTTTTCTATTCTAAACTTGCATCAGCTGCATTGTTATCTTTGAAGCTGTGTATCACTTGGTTGGGTGATACAATGCAGAACATCACCACAAAGAATATGGGGAACTGAGGTGACTGTAGCCTTCAGGCCTCAAATTAAGAGTATGAAAGATTCTAAATGATCTGACTTTTAATGCCTGGTTCTAGTCTGGTAATATCTATGAAATCTAAAGGTGGAGCTCCTTCACCAACCACCTAAATTACTGATGACATTACATTGTACTCTATTAAGGCATAGGACTTCTCACATCTTTTCAACAGTGTCTCTTTGGAGTAAACCAGCTTGATTAACATAGCTCACTGCAGTTCCATCAGTCCTACTCAGCTGATGCCTGAAGTTTAGACTCCATCTATAGGCATTTAAGTACCAGTCCTGGTTCTTCTTGCTGTGCAGACCTCTAAACTCATGTCACCTCAGTCTGACTAGCTCACAGTAGAGAAATTGTAACCTAGCAGCAGAATCTGGCTTTTTGAGAATGTTTTGCCAATGCTGCTGCTGCAGAAACAGCACCTGCTTGCGTGGAAGTGAACCAAGAACAGTATCTTTGTGAAGATTTTCTCCTAGAGATGACCAGTTGTGTTCTGTTGTGATGACCACATCTAAATCAGCAAAGCTGTGAGAAAGCAGGAAACGAGTGTAGCCCAGGAATTCAATTCTGTACTGTGAGTGAGCCAAAGAAAAGCTGCTTTGCACTGTCAAGGCTCACCAAGATAGGCTGAGTTACTACTTCATAACTTACATCTTTTAGCTGGTTAGCTTGTTTGAAGCATCCCCTGCCATAGGATTTGTCCCATACAGCTGACCACTTAACATTCCCACCAGACTGCAGAGGAGGGGCTCTGTCCTCAGCTTTCTTTTCCCTTTGCTGCGCTTTTCAAAGCCACACGGCCACATTATGACCACAATATCAGGCTGCACAGAGCAAAGAAACGAAGAGCTCTGACTTTGCTCTGTGTGGCACGTGTGGCACTTTAGTGACCTCACTTTAAAAAAGGGGCATAAAAGTACAGTAACTAGAAGACATAGGTTGACTAGCAAAGTACATGTTTAACTTCCCTGGATGTTCAAACCCAGCAGATGCCTATGCACTGAGCTGATGTTAATGCTCCTCAAAGAGGCTAGGTGCTCATGTGGTTAATCAGGAGGAGAGCTCCCTTGCAGGGTCGTCTGCACCCTGGCTCTCAGACTGCGCCATGCTCAGAGAAAGTTGCAGGAGTGGGTTGGATCCCCACCTTCCTATCTGGAGCAGGGTTTTCAAGTCCCTTTATCTAAGGTTGTTATGTAGCTGCTGGGACTCACAGTGTCCTTTCATCCTCTGGGTGCTCCTTCAAGGACTGCACCTGACCTGGGAGACACATCTGGCTCTGAGAGATTTCATCTGGGATTCAGGGAGGCTGAGAACCAGTTTCATGATTTTCCATAGGGACCATGTCCTAAGAAAGCATCACTAGCTGCAGGCTTTTTGAGAAGGAAGGCTGCAATGACTTAACATGAATGACAAGTCTATGAGATCTTCTAGCAGTAGTGCAAACAGAGTCAAGTTGAAGCAAAAAGTTGTGGAAAGGACTAAAAAAAATGACCAAGTTCTTCATGTTTTGTTTTGGTTTTTACCTAGTACTTGTCACAACTTTCGCATCAAACAGCCCTGCAGGAGTTTTCAGTAGCTGAGAAATTGCTATGAATTCTGTTGAAACAATTCAGCACTATGTGAGAGTGACATTAGCTAGGCTGTGACCTCTGATGTGGGTGCACTGAAGAATCCTGATGAAGTTCCTTTGGAGCTTACCGTTAAAAGACTTTTCTACTAATAATATGCTAAGATCATCTTGACTTTTTTTCTCTTCTGCCCCAATTGCACAATTCCCAGGGCTTTCCCCACCCCCCCACCTTTAAGAAGAAGAAGAAAAAAACTATCCGCAAAGCAGAGGTCAAATACAGACCACCTTAATCAGAAGTCCATTTTATTCTGCATTAGCAGTTGTCTGCAAAATTGCATACTTGTAAACTGCTGGTAAAAGCACCTAACAAAAAATCTTTTATAAAAGCAGATTGTGTCTTCATGTGCTGCTCAGAGAAATGAAGCATCCTCCCCAGTGAATCAATGATTGCTCAGTATTTAAAAGGCAGTATTTACACAATACACAACTGGTCAAAATGGGACTGCACACAAAGTGAGTTACATCATAATTAGCTGCCATCACCTGTCTGTTAGTTCAGCTCCTGAAGCAGCACAGAAATGTCTTACAAAGGTAGCACGGTTCTTAAGTTAGCAAGGAGGGCAAACATTTTTCTGCATTGCTACATTAGGCAGCTGAAATGTAGAGCTGTAATAATGAAATGTATGGGTTTTTTGCAGATTCAGGTAAACTAATGAGTAATTATCTGTGTGGCATGAATATTACAGTGCAATACAGTATATACACAAGTTTCTCATGCCCCTGCACTTCTGAAATATGCAGACCACCTTTACTTTAAAAAGACAATCATCCTTTCTCTATGCATAAATCATGAGTAACATGGCATGGTCCCTCACACCTGGAATATTCAGTTTTAGAATTTATAGTTCCTGCAGGCATGTATGCTTCAGCTGTTAGGGAGCAATAAAAGCACATTTTGTGTAGAATCCTGCACATCTTTCAGGACTGTGGCTGTTTAAACCTCCCTTCTTATTTAAAAATTCCGTATTGTGAGTCTTGCAATCCTCCATGTTTTGGAGGAATCACACAGTTCCTACTTTTCTTTGTAACATGCTGAAACTTCAGAAGATAGCTTGGTCGCAGGTGACACCTTAGACGATAGAAGCACATTATTATTTTTATTAGATGTTTCCAATTTACACCCATCGCTGCCTGAAAGAATTCTTATTAAACATACTAAAAGTTAGATGAGAAAACCAAACCAGAAATAGTAAATTTATGTATTTATGCAGCTATAAATCTTCCCAAATGATACATAGAAATTAAATAGTTAAGAATTTTCTTCTGGTCATTTTTCTTCGTAGAACAATACCATTTCACCCTCACACCTATCGGGTTCTCACAGCCATCCTGCCCAGGCTGGAGTTATAATTTCCCATTCTCAAAAAAACCACAGATAGGTTAAATTTTTTAAAAAGAGCAATAACATATTCCTTTTTAAACACAATCATTCAATTCATTTCTGAAAGTGAAAATTACTCACTTTTCATTAAAAAAACCTAAAACAACACACCTTTTCCATTCTTAAAAGAAGGTGTGCAGCACTGTAAGATCCACAAACTTATTCAAACTGGTTACAAAACTGAGTGGGATGAGCACTGGACTCTAAAATGTTTAAACTACAAGCAGATACGAGTCTTTCTGAAAATAGAGTTGGGGTAGGATGTGACTAGTGTTTAGGAAAAAATAAAAGAAAAACAAACAAAACCCAAAAAAACTGGACAAACACAAATGAGCTTACCTTTAAAGAAAGACAGGAACAAGGATGACCAGAGACATAGTCCAGAATAAACAAATCCCAAGCACTTTTCTGTGAGCATTGTCAAAATAGGCTGGCTATCTGGCTTCCTGAGCAGACGGTGAAAGAGGATGAAGTCTTGGAGACAGGCTGCAATAACTGATGGATTTGGCAATCACAGTAACAAGGCATTAAACCAGCTTCCCAGCAGGAGAGAGAAATGCATTTGGTCATGTGCTTCTTCAGTCCCCAGGAGCCAAATCAGCTCAGTGCTGGGTCAGTAAATCCAAACACAAAGGGGCTGGTTACTTTGCTTGGGACTCACATTCCCAGGCACTTTGAGCCTTTTCTTGGTCAGAAGCAAATGCTAGCAATCCCCGAACACAGCTATGTGTGTACAGCTAGGAGGGGGAGCATGCTGCCTGGGAGATGCTTTCCACATCCCTATACAGTGTACCTAACTCGAGACAGCACGTCTGCAGCACTTCCAGTGCTTGCACTCAAGTGCCTCTAGAGCTGTTTCCCAGCTAAATGAGTTTGTGTCCCTCTCTGCTGTCTCTCAGCATCTAGCACAACTTGCAGCCAGCACCTGTGGCAGAGCATCCTTCTGCCATACACCTGCCCTTTCTCCCAGCAGAAGTGGCTGGGGAGATTCAATAGTGCAGAAGCCAGGGGAGGTGAAACTAGCCAGTCTCCTGTCCTTTTTGATGCGCTCGTTCCTGCAATCCTTTCCACCAGAGGCAGGGAATTGCCCTGAGTGCCCTCTGTCCCAGCTGCCCACTGCTGCTGGCTCCCCACTGTGGAGTTTTGCACACACCCTGGCTCCCCCAGGACAGCTCCTCTACCTCCCCACTCGATTTTATTCACCAGCCAGGCAAAGGTAAGGCAAGGCAAAGGCTTGAATATATTCATCATTTGGGCCTTCTTTTACTCTTTTGCCTGTTCTGCACACTCACCCACTTCTCTTTCACTGAAAACAGCTGCAGGACTTTGAGCTTCCCCTTGTTGAACTTCTTGAGGTTCCTGCCTTGGCAGGGTACAACCACTCTAGGTGCATCACCCTAGATGCAGAGAGCAGCATGAAGCTGTGACTGTGGAGGAGGGATTTGGGTGCCACTGTAGCAAGGCTCCACCAAGCAGTGTAGGCTGGTAGGAGACCAGAGCCCTGGGACATGGGGGCAGAAGATGTGGGAGAAGGAAGAGAAGGCCAGGGTGATAAGTGATGGGGTGTGGGCTGGCCCTGGAGAGCCCCCAGATGGAAACATCTGCCCTGGGACCTGTTGCAGAGATACAGACCCGGAGCTGGGCAGCACTTGCCATCTAGGGGAACAACGAAATACAGAAGGACCTGTCAGCATCAAAATCCCATCCCTACTGGCCAGGGGCTGCACTGACACACCCCCTCTTCCACCAGGCTGACCCCAAAGCTGTAGGGCCCAGCAGACATGTCAGGAAATGGTGGCCATGGCACCAGGAAAAGGAGCGAAAAGCAGGGCAGGTGGGGATAGCAACACCACTGGCATTGTTAGCAATACTGAGACTTCTGCAGTTTTTATGCTTTCATTTTCTTTTATTTAATGCTAAATAGATTTAGGGAGCCAGAACCACAAGAGGCTGGGGTGTGCCCCAGTTGCAGCCCGACCCTGATTTAGCTGGCCCCTGAGGCACCCTCCCAGCATCACCAATGATGGGGTGCGTTCCTGTGGGGCTGGGAAGGGTCCTTGGAGCCCTGCACTTGAGGGCTCGCCAGGGCTGTCCAGATAAGTGTTCTTTGCCCCAGTTGCATGTGGAGGGCCCCCCCCAGCACAGCCTCCTCTGGGTCCTCCTGGGCCACTTATTGCTCCCCATGGGTGAGAATGGGGATAGAGGGGGCACTACTGGGACCCCCACAAAGGGCTGCCACAGGGGCTGCTGGGACCCCCAAAAAGGGCTGGACCCCTCTTGGGAGGCAGCAAGGCTGGGGGCAGCCTCAGGCTTGTCCTCCCAATCCCTGGCAGCATGGCCGCTTGCCAGGCCCACCGATGTTGGTCCTCCCCACTGCACCAGCCTACGATGGTATCAATCAGCTCGTGGACAAAGCTCCTTGCATGCCTGCCCAGAGAGGCCCACAGCAGTTGGATCAGAGTCTCCTCAACCACACCAAAGTATCACAGGCTGGATGTGACACTGAGCTGCTGCTGCTTACTGGGCATTCTCGAAGATCTGCCCCATCTCCTGATGCAGCTATGGCAGCAGGGGCTGGAGCACAGCGCAGTACATGTGGAAGAGGGATTCCAAGATGTAGGCATGGAAGCCGCCTACTGGAGCCCAGCGCAGCGGCCCTGTGGCTGCTGGCCAGGGTGCTCTAGAGTGCTGTGGGCAGCTGGGTGTCCAGGAGCTCTTCCTGTCAGGTGGTAAACAACTGATTGTGCCACAGGTGGTGGGATGATGTGCTCTTCAAAGTCATCATCCTCCTACACCAAGTGCAAGATGGAGCTCGGCCTCTTTTTGCAGAGGGAGCACTTGGGCTTGCTCTCAGGCCACCACACTTGGCTTGCTTTCAGGGATTTTCTCCTACTTGTAGAGCCACCAAATGAATGCTTCCAGCCCCAAGTTCTGGGTGTCCATTTGCGAAGGTAGTTGCACCCCTCAGCTCCCATGGAGACACCACAGGATGCAGTGACTTCTCCAGATGGGTTTTTGTGTTCAGTTCCTGCCACTCCTTGGGACAGGTGGACATAGTGCTTGGGCCTCAGCTGAGATGTGGGGCTGGATGGGGCCCAGCTTTCCCTGGTTGGACTCTGCAGGGTGATGGAGTGAACACTGATAATAATACTACTACTGATAGATCCTGGGCTTCCCGGTTCTCTGAGTTGGAGGACCATGACTGTGCGAACAATGTCTTTCCATTTGTGGACATTGAAATTGTAAGAGAGCAGTTATATCAGCTGAACGTTCATAAGTCCCTGAACTGGACTGCGGCCAGATGGGATTCATCCCAGAGTACTGAAGGAGCTAGCAGATGTTACAGCACGACACCTCTCAATCGTCTCCCAGACATCTTGGAAGACTGATGAGGTCCCTGCTGACTGGAAGCTAGTCAGAATTATTCCAATTTACAAGAAGGGCATGAGGGAAGACCCAGGAAACTACAGACCTGTTAGTGTAACCTCAGTAACTGGAAAAGTTATGGAGAAGATCATGCTGGATGCTGTTGAATGACAAGGACACTGTTTCAAGGACAGCGTGTTGTTAGGAACAGTCAAAATGGATTCACAAAGGGAAAGTCCTATTTAGCTAATGTGATATCCTTCTATGATAATGTCACCCACCTAGGGCATGGTAGGCAATGAATGTACAGTTTTTTTATTTTAGTAAGGCTTCTGGNAGACCTGTTAGTGTAACCTCAGTAACTGGAAAAGTTATGGAGAAGATCATGCTGGATGCTGTTGAATGACAAGGACACTGTTTCAAGGACAGCGTGTTGTTAGGAACAGTCAAAATGGATTCACAAAGGGAAAGTCCTATTTAGCTAATGTGATATCCTTCTATGATAATGTCACCCACCTAGGGCATGGTAGGCAATGAATGTACAGTTTTTTTATTTTAGTAAGGCTTCTGGTACTGTCCCTCACAGCACCCTTCTGGACAAGTTGTCCATCTGTGAGATGAGCAGATACATAGTATGGTGGATGAAGAACTGGCTGAACAGCAGGGCTCAAAATGCTGTAGTGAATGAGGCTACATCTGGCTGGTGACCAGTCACCAGTGGTGTTCCTCAGGGCTCAGTTCTAGGGCCAGTCCTGTTCAATATTTTTATTAATGAACTGGAGGCAGGAGTTGAATGCACCATTAGCAAGTTTGCTGATAATACTAAACTGGGAGGTGCTGTTAACTCCCTTGAGTGACAAGAGGCCTTGCAAAGGGATCTAGATAGATTTGAGCACTGGGTAATGATTAGTGGGATGAAATTTAACAAGTCCAAATACAGATTCTGCACCTAGGACAGAGGAATGCCAGATACAAGTATAAATTGGGAGAGGAGTGGCTGGAGAGAAGCCCTGCAGAAAGGGATCTAGGGGTGCTGGTTAACAGCAGGGTTAATATGAGTCAGCAGTGTGTCCTGGTAGCCAAGAAGGAAAACCTCATGCTGGGATGCATCTAATAGAGCATAACCAGCCAGTCAAAAGAGGTGATATTTAGTATTGGTGTGGCCTTGACTTGAATACTGTGTGCATTTCTGGGCCCCATGATTTAAGAAGGATATCAAGGCACTTGAATGTGTCCAGAGGAGGACTACAAAGCTGGCGAAAGGACTGGAAGGCATGTCCTGTGAGGAGCGGCTAAAGACTCTGGGTCTGTCTAGTTTGGAAAAAAGGAGGCTGAGGGGTAACCTCATTGCTCTACAGCTTCCTTTGGAGGGGAAGTGGAGAGGGAGGTGATGTTCTCTTCTCCCTGGGATCCAGCAAAATGACACGTGGGAATGGTTCAAGGCTGCACCATGGGAGGTTCAGAATTGACATTAGGAAACACTTCTTTACTGAGAGGGTGGACAAACACTGGAACAGGCTTCCAGAAGGGTTGTTGGTGCCCCAAGCCTGTCAGTGTTTAAGAGGCATTTGGACAATGCCCTTAGTAATATGCTTTAACTTTTTTATGCTTTATATGTTTTATGCTTTAAACTTAACTTTAACTCAGCCCTGAAGTGGTCAAGCAGTCAAACTAGATGATCATTGTCGGTCTCTTTCAACTGAACCATCCTATCCTATCCTATCCTAGCCTAGCCTAGCCTAGCCTATCCCATCCCATCCCATCCCATCCCATCCTATCCTATCCTATCCTATCCTATCCTATCCTATCCTATCCTATCCTATCCTATCCTATCCTATCCTATCCTATCCTATCCTATCCTATTCTGGTTTGAATTGGTTTGGTTTGGTTTGGTTTGGTTTCATTTGGTTTCGTTTGGTCATCACTATGACCTCCCATGGGGGGTCAGAGACTGCATTTGGCTAGCTCTCAGGGATTTCTCCTATATTTCTTCCCTAGCCAGGAGGGACAGGGGTCATCCCCTCTGCTCAGCACCCATCAGGCCTTATCTAGGCCCTATGTCTCCTTTGGAGTCTCAGACAGGAGAGATGTCAATAAACCAGACCAGCTTAGGGGAGGCCACTGAGATGGTGGGGCTGGAGCACTTGACCTTTAAAGAAGGGTAAGTGCTTCAGCATGGAGCAGAAAAGGATTCAGGGCACCTAACAGCACACCCTGGTATCTGTGGGGAAGAGACCAAGGAGATGGGGACAGAGTATTCCCAGCAGTGCCTGGCAGGAGTGTGAGAGACAGTAGTATCAGCTAAAACTAGAGAGGTTCAAGCTGGAGATAAGGGGTGGGGAGAATCGCTATGAGGATCATTATGCAGTGGAGTGGGTTGTCCAAAAAGGCAGTGGCATCCCCTGAGACCCCAGAGGTCCTCAGGACCTGAACGGGCATAACAACCCTGTGAAGGGATACCCCGTGAAGTCCAGGAAGAGAGAGCATTGCCAGTGGGAAATGTAGGAAAGATTTCCAAATGTGCAAGAACTTCTGGATGTTACAATTCAGAAAACCACTTTTTTTCCATTTGGTTCAACAGCTTTCAAGACAATCTTTCAAATTTGGGAGGGAGAGGAGGTGTGGTGTGGTTGACTATTTGCTTGTTCTGTTTTGCTTTCTAAACAAATTTCTGCAGCCAAATAAATATGTTTGACAGACTACCCAGATTTGAAAGAGGAAAAGTGGTAGAAGTCTCAAAAGCGATTCAGGTTGAATTTAGCTGTCACTTGGTAGTTGATGGTGGTATCTTGATTTTTGCCACAAAACTGAGGGAAGCCGCAAGGGCAAGGGTGTACAAACACTAAGAAAACTCAAAACCCAGAGGGAAATAAAGGGGGACAAAAACCCTTCAAAAAGAAGTCATTGATTTGTGTCAGACTGCTATAGCAGATTTCATAAGAGCAAATATGAATTCTTCCTGAGCCTGAGGACTGTGCTAAGACTCCATGAGACCTCCCCTGAAGGTGGCTGCTCTTATGCCTCATGTGGTTTCCAGAGAGAACCCTTGTCTTGCAGCTGAGCTGTCCTTCCAGGGCAGACCCCTGACCTTTTATGCAGCCCCACAGCAGTGCGGTTTAGCCTGGTCTTGCTGCTTTATGCCTGCCTGCCTGCAGAGCCTTACCCCACTTCGCTTCTTCCCAGGTTCCTGCTGCATGCCTGAGGCATGGAGGATCACCTGTGGGCCTGGCACTGGGACACGGGTCTTGATTTGGACCCCAGCAGCAGCGCGTGGTGCCAAACCCAGCAACCGCCTTCTGCGTCAGTCCTCATTTGGAGCGGACAGCTTGGCTGCAGAAGGGCCTATGGAGTGGCTTGTGAGAGGACGGCAAGGGGCCCAGGAGAGCACAAAGAAGATATGCGCTTATTTCTGCAGGGTTCATTTGCAGCAGAGAGGGCCTGTGCTGGGGTAAGTCCTGAAGAGAGCGTGCAATGGGGAGGGGATGATAGGGATGGGGAGGGGCACTTGGGAAGTGACAGTGCCCATCTGCTAAAGATGGGTTTTTTCCAAGTGGGGGAGAAGAAATTACAGTGGAGCTGGAAGAGCGGACAAAAAGGCTGTGTCTGAGAGCAGCAGCATGTTCATCCTTCATCCCTTGTCCAGGGCCTCTTTGCTGTGAGCTGAGCCCTATGGGGCCTGGTCTGGGTCATTCATAGCCTCTTTGCCCTGCTTCAAGTGCCTTGCCCCAGGACCCATGGCAGCCAAGGCAGGGCAAAGAGGGCCTGCCTGAGCACCGGGGCAGGCCCTATGGAGGAGGCCAGCAGGGCTGGTGGTGATTGGATCAGAGCAAACGAGGCCTGCAGGAGCACAGGACCAGGCTGCATGCAGCCTGCTTACATGAAAGTAGCCCTGCAAGGCCATCATGCCAAATCAGGGCAAAGCGGTTCTGCACGAGCAGTGTGCCAGGCTTCATGGGACTCCAAGGGTGTTCTGTTCTGTTCTGTTCACTGCTGTTCTGTCCATGTGAGACCCCAAGCCTCACAGTGCCTCTAGCCTGGGAAAGCCATCTCCTCCTTCTCCACAAACATACTGCTTTGAAAATGACTGTGTAGCAAAATCTTTTTAGAGAAAGAAGAAACAACAGCCTTTCACTATATGCTGATGCTCAGAGCCAGGACTGCAATGGTGTGCCGGCAACGGTGCATGTACAGGGGCTGTTCCCTGCTCTTTAGAGTGGGCTGAGATAGTAGTGAGGAAACAGTAAATGTAGTCTCTTCTGGCAGGCAGATTATTCTGCTGCCTAGGGCTGTGCTCTTTGACACTTCTTTGACATTCAGTTCTGAGCAGGGTGCAGGAATAGTGATTTAGGACCAGTTCCGTTGGGATTACAGAACAGGCATTCAGCACTGAAGAACTGTAGATACTGGTGTATTGTAAGTTGTATTTGCTCTAGGCACAGCTTTGTACACTCAGTGGCACTGGCACAAGCTTAGAAATTGACTGTGCTGAGATTCTCTGTGGCTACACCTCAGGAGCAGCTGCCAGTGCCAACTGTGTGCAGGGTCTTCCCAATTCTTAGTGAAGAAGTGACAAAAGAGATGTGTTTCTAGGGCATCAAATGCTTCCTTACTACTAAACTCCCTTAAAAAAGGAAGACCTTGGCACAAAGACATGGATAATGTGTATTTCTCAAAACAAATGCCATGTATTAAGTTTTTATCTAGTTTTATTCAGGTCAATTACAATATCACCAGTTTGGTAAACCACATAGAAAGCTGCTATAAAAACACAAACAAAAAATTGAAGGCAATACCCATTGGCCTTAAGATCACTGTTGATCCCCTCAGATTACATTGTAAAGCAAATCCAAAAAGTTGCATCACTAAAAACCAGGAGGCATTAATTGCTTCCTGCTGGCTCAGCCTCAGGCTTTTTTACCCACTGTAGGTTTGGGTTCTACTTAGCATATTTTTGATGTGAACACAGTGAGGATTATTGTTGATAATAATCAACTTTACAGCACCTTATGATCAGAAACTTCAGAAGCTTGCTTCCCTTTCTCCATGAGTTTAGTTCAGAGGCATCCTGTCATTTCCCTTGCCTTTGGATTTTTACTCTGTGAGATACTGTAATTTGGCCCACTTCTCAGTTCTAAGCAGTTACAACAATCTGGATAGTCTGCAAGTTGCAAGGTGGAAAATAAATAAATAGGCCAAATGAAGGGCTGATGGAGCAGCTGTTGGTTCTCCATACGAACAGATGTCAGAGAAGGAGGCTGTTGGTTCTCCATATGAACATTTCCAAAAGTCATAACTAGGAAATTGTACCTTGACTGATTCTTATGATTTAATTGCCTGCTTTGAAGATAAGTCACTTGCTTTGACAGCTCATTTTAGTCACTACTTCTATGTATATGCAAGCAGCAGCCAAACTCAAAATGCTGATGAAGTGCAAGAGTCAAGAGAGAGGGGTACATCCGCTCTGCCTGGCGGCAAGTGCACCAGATGGGCAACCTTGCTTGCTTGTAAGACTATTTAAAAACAAGTTACAACATGTAGCAGGCTCTCCAGTTCATGGAATCACAGAATCATAGAATGGTTTGGGTTGGAAGGGACCTTTAAAGAGGACCAGGGATGTGGGGCATCCACAAATTCTCTGGCAACCTGTTCCAGTGTCTCTCCACCATCATCATAAAAAATTTCTTCCTTGTATCTAATTTGAATCTACCCTTTTTTAGTTTAAAACCATTGCCCCTTACATTTCTGGACTGACAGTTCTCTCAAATGTTTCCACCTTTCTTCTTAGGTGGAAGAAGAAAGTTTGGCACTGAAGTACTGCAGCCTAAACGCTACAGTTTTGCATGGTTTAGCTCCTCGTTCTTCTCCTTTCCCCAGCGTAACACCCTATGAATAGCCTGTGTAGAGCCCTGCAAGGAGGCATAGCATGGATCTCTGTGTGGGATAACTCAGCCATGGACCAACATGAGGGACATTGTTCTGCTAAAGAGCAATGTTTGTGGAGAAGAGTGGAAGTATAAAGTGCTGGAAGGTGCTGTGTATGTGACATACCAATCTCTCTGTGCATGCAGATAGCCAGCCCTGACATACACTAACAAGATAAACACGAAAAATGGCAGAAATGAGAAACACCAAAAAAGAGAGTGCTAGTGTAAAGAAGCTACTGACTGGGGTTTATGAAGACAATCATATCACAAGTATTAAGTAAAGCTACAACAAACCCAGGACCACTGGGGAATGAGTCAGCGTGGCAGAGTGCTTATTTGGAAGGGGATGAAGGAAAGTAAACTTTCCATTTGAGTTACCCTAAAGGATAATACCACATGCACAAACTGTATTTGCATGACACCAAAGGTTTCCATGGGAAGGGAGATCCCAGCCTACTGTAAATCAACTTAGATGAAAATGCACAAGCCCTGCTGTGGATGCAGTGCTGTTAGGTTGCTTACTCACTCACCTAATACCTTTGTCTTCCCTCAAGGCTGAACTCTGATACAGTCACTTTCAGAGGGTTCATGAGTGGAAGACAAATCAAGGTGCACTTATCCGTAAAAACAGACAACCGCAGCCTGATGATTTGAAGGGATTATATGAACAATTTGGAAGGACAGTCATGGGCTGCTGCGATTATTTTANGGGATTGTTTAGCCTGGAGAAGAGAAGGTTGAGGGGAGATCTTATCACTCTCTACAACTACCTGAAAGGAGGTTATAGCGAGGTGGGGGTCAATCTCTTCTCCCAAGTAACAAGCAACAGGACAAGAGGAAACGGCCTCAGGTTGTGCCAGGGGAGGTTTAGGTTGGATATTAGGAAAAACTTTTTTACCAGAAGGGTTATCAAGCATTGGAACAGGCTGCCCAGGGAGGTGGTGGAATCACCGCCCCTGGAGGTATTTAAAAGACGGGTAGAGGTGGTGCTGAGGGGCATGGTTTAGGAGTAGTTTTGGCATAGGTTTATGGCTGAACTCGATGATCTTGAAGGTTTCTTCCAACCCAAGTCATTCTATGCTTCTATGATACAGTATCACTTATGGATTGTCCTGTGGTGACAGTGCCGCCGTGTGTTTATGTGGCAATGGAAACAGCATATTCTTCTCTCTGACATCTGTTCCCTCCAAGACCTCGAGCTGGGGATCCTGCAGAATGACAGAAGGGTTTTCCTAGAGGCAATGACAGTGCTGAAACCCAGAGCCCAGTCCTTTGTTCTCAGCACACAGAGCCTGCTTTCATGTGGGTCTGGCCACCAGCTATGCCTGACTATGCCTTTCAAATGGCAGAACTGGCTTTCAAGTGGAAAGCATGGCAGAGCACAATGCTCGTCTTCTGCAGGCCTAAGCAAGTCCTGCAGAAGGACACCCTATGCAGTTTTTGAAAGAGAAACCACTACTCAATGGCATTTGGGTTAAAAACTATAAGGGCATGCTGCCAGCTGAACTCAGTGGTGAGGGTAAAGGGCTCAATTCCTATGACAGGAGGCAGAAGAGGAAGTCCTTGACTCAGAGTCACTCATCTCACCAGCAGCTGGTCCCTGAGCAGTTCTTTTTCCCTGTAGAATCACAGAATGGTTGGGTTGGAAGGGACCTTCAAAGGTCATCGGGTCCTACCCTCTTCCTGTAGGCAGGGACATTTTTCACTAGATTAGCTTGATCGAAGCTCCATCCAGTCTGTCCCTGAACACTTTCAATGATGGAACAAGCACAACTTCTCTGGACTGCCTGTTGCAGTGTCTCTCCACACCCATTGTAAAAAAATGTCTTCCATATAGCTAATCTAAATATACCTTCTTTTACTTTCAAACCACTTCCCCTTGTCCTGTCAATACAGGCGCTGGTAACGAGTCTCCAAGTTTCTTACAAGCTTGCTTTTATACATTGAAAGGCCACAATAAGGTCTCGCCAGAGCCTTTTCTCCTCCAGGCTGAACAACCCCAGCTCTCTCATAGGAGCGGTCTTCCAGCCCTCTGATCATTTTTGTGGCTCTCCTCTGGAACTGCTCTAACAGGTCCAAGTCTTTCTTGCACTGGGGGGCACAGAGCCAGACACAGTAGTCTGGGAGGGGTCTCACGAGAGAAAGGTAGGTAGGGAGAATCACCTCCATTGATCTGGTGGTCATGCTTCTTATAGTCAGACCAGGTTACAATTGGCTTTCTGGGCTGCAAGCACACCTCACTGGTTCATACCTAATTTTTCATCTAGCAATATCCCCAAGTCCTTCTCCACAGGGCTGCTCCCAATCCGTTCATCCCTCCATCTGTATCGACAGTGAGGATTGCCCCCAGGTGCAGGACCTCGCACTAGGCCTTGTAGAACTTCACAAGGTTCACAGTGGCCCACTGCTCAAGCCTGTCATGGTGCCTTTGGATGGCACCCCTTCCCTCTAGCCTATCAACTGCAACACTCAGCTTGGTGCCATCCACAAACTTGCTAAGGGTGCACTCAACTCTATTGTCTATGCTATTAATAAATGTATTGAACAGTACCCGTGCCAGTGCAGACCCCTAAGGGACCCGACTTGTTACAGATCTCCATTTGGACATTTAGTCGTTGACTGCAGCTCTTTGGATGCGCCATCTAGCCAACTCCTTATCCATCAAATAGTCCATCCATCAAACCCATACCTCTCTAGTTTAGAGGCAAGAATGTTGTGTGGGACCATGCCAAAGGCTTTACAGTGATGCAGTCACTACCAACGTGGAAGGCCACTAAATTAGTCAGGCACAATTTGCCCATGGTGAAGCCATGCTGGCTGTTACACAACAGTACCAGAGCAACACTAACCATGCACTCTGGACAAAAGCCCTCATGCTGCTGCTTGCAGCAGCTCGTCAGAAGGGGAAGAAAATGACATGTTTGGGGGGTCAGGTCCAGAGAGATAAAGACCATTGACTGCAGATTAGCAAGACTTTTTTTGAACCTTTCCATGAAAAAAACAACAACAGTAAAATTTCATATTTAGAACAATGGCTGAATGCATTACAGTGCATTTTTACTCACATCAATATCTGTAAGGAAGGGGCTTCTTTGAAACCTTGTGAATTTACATGACTTGTTCCTCCTTTTCTTGGGGTTGCTTCTCCTGCCAGTTACAGCACTGCACCACAGCAAACTTGGCACTAGGCATCCCTCCACTACAGTCAGGTGTGCCTGCAGGTGGGCCAGCTCTGCTTCTACCATCACCTCTCCCAAAGCTCACTGCTGAGTCTCCTCAGTCAGCCCTTCCAGCATTGGCTTGACTTCCAAGCCGAACCTGAGCCTGAGAGTCAACACAGATAAAGGACAGTCAGCCACAGTCATGCTTAACAGCAAGGAGAAAGGAGGATGAAGAAAGCACTTGTACTGAAGGCAGCACTGCAAAGTGAAGCTGCTGGCTTTAGTCAGATACTGCAGAATCTAGGGAAGAGCAGAGGCACAAGACCCTCTGCTTTGATTCCCTGGAAAAGGCATGGGAATGTCTTAAACCTTTAGGAGAGCCTTTGATTTTCATAAAAAGTGTTCTTCCCCAGGAGTGGTTTGTGTGTGTTCTGCATAGTTTTGGGAAGCCTAGCAAAGGTGCTGGTGTGGATATGCTCTGCAGTGTATTGGTTACCAGTAAAGCTGCCAGGGTTTTCCCATGCAAGTCAAGCCTCACAGTCTCACTTATTTGGTTCAGCTCCTCTCTAAGGAAGGCTGGTGGTAGAGCTGTGCTGAAATCCCTCTGACACAGCAGAGCATGCCCACACAGGTCAAGCAGACTTGCTGGTGAGGCTGGGGATGCTGGAGGACAAGAAGGCATTGCAGGATGCAAACGCCTGGCTGGGGAGCAGGGAGTTGGCTGGAGTGATCCCAGTGCTGCTAGGTGCTGGTTCAAGGGCAGCTAGGAAAGCGTGCGACAGGGAGCACCAGTGCTAGTGTGAAGTGAGGCAGATGGTGGCAGGAAGGTCTGCATGAACTAAGGGTCTCATGGCTCCCCATCCCTGCATGCAGCAGAGGCCCCAGTGGATGGCAGATGCGGCAATGGAGCTGCTGCTTGAGCTCTGCGTGCTCCAACAGCACATGCAGCAGAGCTGTGCAATAAAAGCAAGGAGCAAGGAGCTCTGGCAGCGTCAAGCAGGTGTGCGGTGGCTCCTCATCCCTGAGGGCTAAGGCTCTGACACTTTCCCTGCACAGAAGGAAGAGCTGCAGGGACCACACCAGAGCTTGGCTGGGAGGTTGACGCCCCCTCCTTAGTCCACGTGCAATGGCCAGGGCAGCGACTGGAACTCACCCATGTCTCCAGTTCCTCTTCCCTGAGCCATGACCTGGCCCAGCAGGCCTACCAGAGCAGGCACCAGGAGCTCTGGAAGCTTGTGAAGCTGCGGCTACAACTGTATCTGGAGGTAAAGGCTCCCCTTGTGCCCAGTGATCCTCCTCCATGTCCCCCAGGGCCTGCAGAGGTCACCTCCTGGAAGTGGGGAACCAAGTGTGAGGGCAATGCCCAAAGGGATGTATAAGGGGTAATGCCAGGTCCTCCTCCCAGGCAGAGGTCTCACAGGAGTGCTGCCCCCCTTGCCTCCTCTTCCCCCATGCCCTGCTCAGTGCTCCAGTTGCTTCCCTCTCCTGCAGGAGCATTTAGAGGCAGTGAAGGAGAGACACACTACGCTGAAGAAGCTGAACAAGGTACAGGGTGAAGCAGATGCATCCTGGCATTGCCAGCAATGGGGTATCAGTGTTGGGTCTCTTCCTCAGCCAGCAGCGTGGCTGGGGAAGGCATCATTCCCAGGGTCGATCACTTCCTTGTGCTTTGTGGGTCCCTGAGCCCTGGAGCAGAGGGGTAGGTAGTGAGTGGGCACAGTGCAAGGGTTAGAGAGAGTCAGCTATCCCCATGTCGTAACCTAGCCACCCTGCACTGCGTGCCCATTGTTTTGCAGGAGAAACAATGCTCATCCCAGCTGGAGGAGCAGCTGTGGGGGCAAGAGGAGCAGAAAAGGTCCGTGCCAAGGGGTCAAGAGCATAGGGAGGTACACACTGGCACGGAGGCTTTGGAAGAAGGCCGCAGTGGTCACATCGACTTGGACCCTTCTCTCTTCCAGGGTCTCCATCATGAACTAGCCCACCTGCAAGAGACGGAGGAGCTGGAAAAAGCCCAGTGAGGGACTGGGTACCCTTTGCCCAACACAGGTAGCCAGGGCGTCCGTGCTGCCTGGGCCCAGGGAGTGCATGTGGCAGTGAGGAGCTACCCTAGTGATGGAGGTACTCATCCATCCAAGCCCTGTGGACTGTGGTAAGCAATAGAGGCAGAAGCAGGCTGAGGTGCTGGGGTCTGCATCACTCAGGATGGTGGAAGCACAGGTGGTGAGGGCACATTGCCAGCTCAATGGGGACAGGGGTCTGTGCAGTGCTGGCCAAGATGGTGGCTGTGCTCCTGCACAGTGCAGAGGCAGCTCTGTCCTGGAGTCAGCCCTGGCTGTCCCAGCCACACAGCAGGGCCCAAAAAGCATCCCTGCTGTCTCTTGACCTGTGTGAGAATGACGCACTGTCCAAGATGCAGCACCACTTTCTGCTCGGGCTGTGCTGGCCCCAAGCACCACACATCCCTCTTGGCCTCACCTGACAAAGGCAGCTGGGGAGACAGCTTCCCTGATGCCTGTGTGAGATGGTGAGGAGGGAAGGGAGTCTTTTTCCTGGTTTAGAGAGGAAAGAGGTGGTCAGTTCCAGGACATGGCCGTGGAGCATGTGCTGCAAAGGGACCACAAGACTGGCAATCTCTTTTTATCTGTCCAGTTCCCCACCTCTACACTTCTTTCCCCATCTCAGTGTTCATCTCCCCCTTTCCCTCTTTCCTGCTCTCCATCCCTTTTCTTCTCTGTCTCGGTCCCACTCCCTGGTTTTCTCACTCTGCCCCTCTGTTGTGGTCACATCCCAATTTTTTCCTCACTCTATCCCTTTGCCCTTTCTTCCACTCTCAGTCCCGGCATCCTCACTCCGCACGTGTTTCCCACTCCTCTGTTCCTCCCCTGAGCCCCCTCCCCCTCTCACTCTGGCCTGCTCCCCGTCAAGCAGTCCTGCGCCAGGGCAACCTTTCTCCCTCGCTCCCTGCCTCCTCCCAGTCCGCTCCGCCTTTCCCCGTCCCCCGGCCTGCGGCCACCAACCGCCTACCGGCTCCCTCCGCCGCGGCCACCTTACGCGTCCGCACTGCTGCCCCGCCCTCGATCTGCAGGCGGAGCCATACGCCTGCGCACTACCCCCCTTGCCCTCAGCCCGCAAGACTGCGGGCAGAGCCGTGCGCATACCCCCGACACCGCAGGCAAAGTCACGCGCATGCCCACCGCCTTTCTTGCACACGACTGCAGGACGGCGGGCAGAGTCACACGCATGCGCACTGCCTCCCATTGCCGGCACCACTGCGGCCACAACTCAGTGCATGCGCACTGCCCCCCTGCCCTCAGCTCGCGGTACCAGCACTGCGCATGCCCGGGGTGGGAAAGAGTATCCAAGCGGGCCGGCTGGCGCACGGCTGGGTTGCAGCACAGCCTTGCGGCCCTTACGCGTGCCCGTTGGCGCTGGGTGTGCTTACTGCTTCTCCGCGCCGCGGTTACCAAAAAAGGGACCAGCTGCTGCCACCGCTTCTCACTGGCAGGGCAGACAGCACAGCTAAGGATCGGTGCCACCGGGGAGCGCGCGTAGGCCAGAGCCGCTCTGCGGTACCCGCGTACCGCGGCTGGCCCTCTGCGGCCACAAGCCTTTTGGGGACGGACAGGACCCCCACGCACCGCAGATCCACCAGCGCCACGCAAAGCCCGCACCGCCTGGCGGAAGTGCGAATGCCTGAAGGCAGTCCGTGCGCAGTCTCGGAAGCCGTGATGGGTAGCTGCTGCGCGCCCCGACAGACGGCGCGGTGGGAGAGCCGCGGGGGTCTCCGGTCGGTGGGTGGGAGCAGGTTATCTCTCCAGATTTCTTGTAGGCCCCCTTTAAGTACTGGGAGACTGCTGTAATGTCTCCCTGGAGTCTTCACTTCTCCAGGCTGAACAACCCCAATTCTCTCAGCCTGTCCTCATAGCAGAGGAGCTCCAGCCCTCTGATCCCCTCTGATCACCTTTGTAGCCCTCCTCTGGACTCACTCCAACAGGTACTTGTCCTTCTTATGTTGGGGTTTCCAGAGCTGGATGCAATACACCAGGTGGAGTCTCGCAAGAGAGGAACAGAGGGGCAGAATCACCTCCCTCAATCTGCTGGCCGTGCTTTGGATACGGTAGGCCCTCTGGGCTGCAAGTGCAGATTGCTGGTTTATCCACCAACACCCGTGAGTCCCTCTCCTCAGGGCTGCTCTTGATCCATTCTCTGCCCAGCCTGTATTTCTGCTTGTGATGCCCTGACCCACATGCAGGACCTTGTACTTGGCCTTATTGAACTTCATGAGGCTGGCACATGTCTACCTTTCAGGCCTGTCCTGGTCCCTCTGGATAGCATCCCTTCCCTCCAGCGTGTTGACCGCTCCACACAGTTTGGTGTCATTGGCAGACTTGATGAGGGTGTAGTCAGTACCAACCTCCATGTCACCAGGAAAGATGTTAAACAGTACCAGTCCTAGTACCAACCCCTGAAGAACACCACTCATCACTGATCACCACTTGGACATCAAGCTGTTGACCACAACTCTTTGAGTGCGACCATCCAGCCAGTTCCTTATCCATTAAGTGGTCCATCTGTCAAAACCACTCCTCTTGAACTTAGAGACCAGGATGTTATGCGGGACAGTGTCAAACACCTTGCCCAAGTTCAGATAAATGACATCAGTTTCTTTTCGCTTATCCACCAACGCTGTAATGCCATTGTAGAAGGCCACCAAATTTGTCAGGCATGATTTGCCCTTAGTGAAGCTGTCACCGATCACCTAATTTTCCATGTGCCCTAGCAGAGTTTCCAGGAGGATATGCTCCATGATCTTACAAGGCACAGAGGTGAGACTGATCAGTCTGTAGTTCCCCAGGTCTTCTTTTTCAACCTTTTCAAAAATAGCCAGCGGGAACTTCACCAGACTGCCATGACTTCTCAAATATGGTGGATAGTGGCATGGCAATTACATCCACCAGTTCTCTTAGGACCTGAGGATGCATCTCATGAGGTCCCATGGACTTGTGCACGTTCAGGTTCCTCAACTGGTCTCAGATCTGGTTTTCTACAATGAGCGATTCCTCATTCTCCCAGTCCCTGCCTTTACCTTCTGCAAGTTGGGCATTGTGGTTAGAGCTTTTACCAGTGAAGACTGAGGCAAAAATGTCTTTGAGTACCTCTACCTTCTCCACGTCCTGGGTGACTAGGTGTCCTGATTCCTTCCTGAGTGGGCTCACATATTCCCTAGTCTTCCTTTTGTCCTTCCTATACCTATTGTAGGCTTTCTTGTTACCCTTCATGCCCCTGGCCAGATTTATCTCTATCTGGGCTTTAGCTTTCCTAACCTGATCCCTGGCTGCCTGGACAATTTCTCTGTATTCCTCCCAGACTACCTGTCCTTGCTTCCACTCTCTGTGGTCTTTCTTTTTCTGTTTGAGATTGTCCAGGAGCTCCTTGTTTATCCACACAGGCCTCCTGGTGGTTTTGCCTGACTTGCTCTTTGTTGGGATGCGTTGCTCCTGAGCTTGGAGAAGGTGATCCTTGAACATTTTGAATACTAGCCAGCTTTCTCGGGTCCCTCTTCCTTCCAGGGCTTTATCCCACTGGACACCATCAAGCAGATCCCTGAAGAGGCCAAAATCTGCTCTTCTGAAGGCCAGGGTAGCAAGATTACTGTGTGTACTTCTCACCACCCTATTCTCCAATCTTGTCACAATACACTCCCAAAACCTGTTTCAAGGCCCCCAAATACCATCAAAAGCTCCTCAGAAAATGTAATGCAGGTGTTATGAATACCTGCAGACCCTACCCACATATCCCCCATAGTCCCCCAAACCTTCCTCACAGCCCAAAGAAATCCTAAACCCTGTTTCTGAGCTCCTGAAAGTCCTCCTCCAAAGATCCCCAGATCCTAATTTCTCATGAAGACCCCACAAACCTTTCTTCTAGGCCACAAAACATCCACAAACCCTTCCCATGAGCCACCAAACAACCCCAAACTTGTCGTAGGGCCCCCAAACTCTGCCTCCAGGTTCCCGAAGTCTTCCCCCAAACACCCTAAAACTTTTCTCTTCGGCCAGCAAAACATCTCAAATAAAATCCAAGTATCCAAGTGCCCCCAAAGACCCACCTAAAATGGCTTATGTGGTCCCAAACAAGCTACACCCTGCTTCCAAGCTTCTCAGACCTCTCCCAGGCCATGCCAAACTGTCCAAACAGTGTCCCGAAGTCCCAACACCAAACCAAAAATGTCCCCATGTTCTTGCTGGCTCCAAGAGACACTGTATCATGCCCAATTTTCCTCAAAGAACTGAGACCCCCAAGCGAACCTTGCTCTACTTCAAGACACTCAGAAACCTCCCCAAAACCCTACCATAGGACCCCAAGTACTGCCACAAAATCTCTTAGCAATGCTTGAAAGCCTCACACCCTCCCCAGTGACCCTCTGTCTCATGCTCTAAAACCCCAAAAATGTGCCCCAGGAACACAAAAGTACCTTCAGTTAAGTCCCCAAACCTATGACAAGGGCTACTGAAGACCCTCAAACCCTGACCAATAGTTCCCAAAGATCTTCAAACCTGCTCTAGGGCCCCCAAACATCCCAAAGTCTGCTTCAAGTCCTCCAGAGATGTTCTCCAGCCCCCAAATCCTGTGCCAGGTTCCCCCAAAATCTGCCAAAATGCCCCAAGGACCCTAAAACCTGGTCCAGTGCTGGAAAAACCAAAAACCAACCAAACCAGTTTCACAGGCTCCTACCTAAGCACTCCTGCACCCTGTACAGCATTCCCAGTCCGTCCAAACTCTGTGCAAGTTTTCCCAAAGACCCCTGCACTCTGCTTCAGGTCACTGTGATGCTTCCCCAAAATCTTGCCAAACTGGGCTTCAAGCACCCTATTTGCGCCACACAGTGCCCAAATATACCCAGTGTCCCACAGTCCTGTCCAAGGGCTGCAAACCACCACCAAAACCTTCTTCAGGATTCTCAAAGACCTTCAACCCTATCTCAGAGCTGTCAGCTGACCATGGATACCCCAAACTCTGACTGTGTGCCCCCACAATCCCCAAAAACCTATTCCCAGGCGACAACGCAAACCCTGCTTCTAAGCTTCCCTACCCCAGACTTCCAGACTCTGCCCTAGAGCCACAAAAATGCCACAAACCTGGACCAAGTGCACCCAGACACCTCCAGACCCAGCTTCAGATCTCCCTCCTGCAACCCAACGCACCCCCTGCCCCAGGTTTCCCAAAGGCCCACACACACCCTGCCCAAGTACCCACAACCCCTCCCAATCTGGAGGGTCCTGAAACACCTTGCTAACTTCCTTTAGAACTGTCAAAATCATCAGTCCCTAGACTCCGCACAACTGACACCAACGAACTCCAAAACCTTCCTCAGAGCTCCCCAAACACACCCTAATCTAGCTCAAATGGCCTCTACTGCCTAACCCAGCCCCAGGGCCTCCAAACACTGGCAAACCCTGTCAAAGAGACACCAAACACCCCCAAACCCGTCCTTGGGTCCTAGGACACCCAACCCTGCTTCACGGTCCCTAGAGACATCCCCCAAACCTGTCCAAATCATATCCCAAGCCCTGCAAAGATCCCAAACAATGCCCAAGTGTTTCCAGAGATACCCACCCCTGTAGCTGGTTGCCAAAACCTGTCTCAGGGTCCCCACATCACCCAAACTCTGCTTCAGAGCTCTCAGACACCATCCTCTGAGTCCACCCATAGCCTGCCCCAGCTGTGGCTTCCTGCCTTCCTGGGCTGCTCGCACCAACCCTGACATCGCATACATGCATCTCCATGCATATGCACCTCAGGAAGGGCTAGCGGTGATGGACTCTACCATGGAAGCACCTTGCTGCCTCACAGGGGTCATGACCATGTGCTGTCAGGTCCAGCTTTGGACTGCCGCTAGGCTCTGAACCTGGGAAGTCTCCAGGGGGTCCCCCAGCACCAGGAAGCTCTGGTCATATGGCTTTCGGGACTCCCCTTTGTGGAGGACAGCATGGAGTGAGCTGAGGGTTTGGAAGGGAGGGAAAAGCTTCTTCTGGGAGGGCAAGGGTCGGGGTGCCTAGAGACAAGAGGGGACTACCCCAGAGACCCTCTGGCTGCCCTGGACCTCTTGTCTGTGTCTCACCTTTGAAGTGGACACTGCCACAATGCTGCAGCATAGTCTGAGGTGAGCCCTGGAGTGAGGCAGAGCAAAGGCTGTTGTAGGGCCTGACCAGCATAAGCGCTCCAGAGCCTCCTGGCTATAGGCAGGGCATGGCTTCACAAATTGTCCCAGGGGAGACATGCAGCATCATCAGTCTTCTTGCCAGGCTTTGCAACCTGGAAGGTCAATGTATTTGAGAGCTGGGCATTCCTTCCAAGCCCCAAAAGAGTTGGCCTTTTCATTTTGGATTAGTTAATTCAAAGTAATTGGAGGCTTTGGCTTTTGCAGATAAGATCTCAGTCTTCTCTTAGTAGCGTGCAACAGATAGGAATTGCTGAGAGCAGCCTGGCAAAGCTTTGTGTATACATGGAGGCAGGTTGCAAGCAGTGATTAAAAGCTGCAGTTTCTTGCAGACCTAGGGAAACTTTCCACAAGAGCTTAATTCAATCCCTTGCACTAGAGCAATCAGTACAGATTTCCTGTGTAGATAGCAAAGGGGCACTAGGGTCAATGCAGGGTCTTTCATTTAAGAGCACAGCAAAAGAGCAGCAGAGTCTGCTCTTTTCTCTCTATAACTGCTTTTTTTGATGTGTAACTTGCTCAGTTTTGTTTAAGTCTTCCTCCTCCAAACAAGGTGTTATGACAATCTTTTTGGGGGAGATTAGGGCATGAGCTCCCTCAGCTGCATAGCATCCCCCATCACTGGCACATCCAGAGGATTGATAGGATTGCACAGGGGGTGCATAGTCTGTGCTCTTGGTGCAAACGGAAGGCACCAAGTCAGAACAGGTAGGAAGTGCTGCCTGCCCTCACTGTGAGCAAGCAAGGGCCATGGGAATGAAAAGTGCTGGGCAGGGCAGGGAGGGTGATGAGAAGCAGTGGGCACACAAGGGCTACCTATACAATCAGAGGGGCTGCTGCTTTGGCCGCAGGAGCTGCCTGCACCCTGGCAGCACAAGGGAGCCCAGGAAAGCCCAGGAAAACCTAGGAACCATCAGCAGAGGAACAGCTTTTAATTGTCACCCCATCTCCTTTGCAGGCTCCCTGGTGGCACTGGTTGGGGAGCCAAAGTTGCTGAAGACCTTCAGACCTCTAAGTTCCTGTAACCTTGCAAGCCACCACCTCAGGGAGGAAGGTCTGTTTGGGGAACAGAGCTCCTTTGCCCCCTGCCCTAGCTGGAGACTCTGCCCTGCTGTGGGTAGACAGTCCACCCCTTCCTGGGTGATACGGGGAAGTCAAGGCCTGCCTTTCTCATGGGGTCCAGCTGACTTAAACATAACACATGCTCCCAGAAAGAGCAGCCCCTGAGCAGGACCTCCCCTTTTCCTATTGCAACTTGCTTGGCAAGGGAAAAGCAGTCTAAGGTGAGGCTGCATGATAGGCACAGCAGTACCTCTCACTGCTTCTTTTCCTCTGTGTTTCCCTCAGTGCCAGAGGAAACACAGTAAAGGCTGTCAGGTTTCCCTAACTTTTCTGAGAATGTGTCCTGCAGTGACCTCCGAAGGGAACAGGCCTGGAGAACTACAAAGGAAGGCTTGGAGTAAACGAATCAACCCAAATCAGGATTCATGCCTGAATATCTGTGTATTTATCTATCAGCTGGGGAATTGAAAATCTATTCCTTAACAATACAGTTCTTGCTAATGATTCATTCTTACACACTATTCTTCATCATCTCTTTATTTCCCACCCTGTGGGAAATAAACCATGTGGGTTTGTAGCTCTGTGCACAATAAGCTGCGAGTACCATGGAGCTGATGCCATCTCTTTAAGCATGGCTGGGTATGGTCCTGAGTGGTTTCTAGTCACAGAGGGGAAGGTGATGAGGCTTAAGAGCTCTTTGAGGAGAGAGGTTGGGACTTCAGTGAGCTTATCTTACCTTTTCTGATTTTTCTCCGTCGTGCCTCATGTTTTTCTGTTACTGCCTCTCTCCCAAAATGGGGTGGAGAGCTCCTCTGTACCTCACACAGTTCATCTTGGGTTTCATTTTGCTACTGTGTATACAGGATGTTTCTTATTTGCAGTTCATTGTGCTCATCTTCTGGCAACATTTAGCTAGTTGAAAACTCTCACACCTGCACCCATATTTGTCCCTTTGCCGATTACACAGTTCACATACTTAGCCACAAGATGTGTCTGGCTATGTCATCACAGTGTTACAAAGTTCTTGGATACTGTTTGTGTTACAGTACTTATACGTGCATTTAAGAAAAGCTAATATTAATTATATCCTGATTAGCACATTTATAATTCATGGGTAACTTAAACTTTTGCTTTGGTTACACAGCTCCCCAACTGTTACAGATCCCTGCATGATGAGATGCCACGGAAGGTGTGAGACACAAGGACTCTTGCAGGATGCAAATGGATCCAGAAGTGCACAGACCTTGACCCATCTATAGATGCCCTAGGAAGTTTCATGCCTGATGGTGGGGTAGGTGCAACCACACACACTCCATAGAATACGTGGCCTGTCAGCTGCTGGAACTGCTTGGGATCATTTGCAAACTGCAAAGAGAGATCCTACAAGTCTGGAGTCCATGGTGCTTGGGTTACTAAAGGGGACTTGGGGTACAGACTCACAGTGAGACAACCACAAGCTTGTTTTCTGCAACTGAGTCTCGTGCAGGACAGTGGAACCATAGGTGTGCTGCTGACAGAGCATTTTCAGTCCAGCCTCCTGCTCACAGCAGGGCCATCCTCAGCAATAACAGATCTGAACACCATGTCTTTGCCAATGCCAAAGCAATTGTTCCTTGGCTATGATTGAAACACCCTATCTATAGGAAGAAAGAGAAGAAGAAAGAAGAAAAAGGAAGATAAAAGGTCTTAAAAGAGGAGTACAATGGGTAGTATTAGTGGTGGTGGTGGTAGTTCTAATAGCTGTAGGCAGTAGTAGCAGGACCAATAGTAGTAGTAGTAAGGTTAAAGTGAAGCTTTGGGGATTGGAAGTGGTTCTGCCTAGATTTCTCATTACAAGGAAGCATGCCAAAGAAAGCGAGGGACTTTTTAGCTCAAAAGACCAGCTTTTCATCAGGGAGAGGTTGGGGGTTTTGGGGGTAGCAGAAACTAGAGTGGGTCTCTTTTTAAAACTAAGAGAAAAGGCAGAGTGGACAGGATGAAGCAGAGCCAAGTTTCTAGAGTTTCTTCCTCTGGGCATGCTGTGTTATTCCCTCTTTCTCCAGGTTGATGCACTTGATTAAATCACTCTCTTCCATTAAAGGAACATGATGTAGCAAACTAAATGCCAGTACTATCCATCATATGTTAATAAAGCCCAGAGTTCCTGAAGTAGGAAGGATGTACAAGGGAAACGTATCCAGGTAGAGAGTATTATAATAGATGTTTCAGCTAGTTTATATCTTTCCTACCACCCTTCTGGGCTCCTTTCCACAGAACCTCCCAAGAAATCTAGTTTTGTTCCCACTTTGTAGCCCATGTTGTTTGGGATATATTTTCTTCCATCCTATACCACCATCTGATTTGAGCCAAAATTACTGAGGGAGCTGCCTGCAAAGTAGGCACACATATGAACACATTGCAGCTGTGCGTAAGGCCATTGTTTCAAATGCGTGATAAAAATACTGCAAACATATGATAAAAATATTGCATGTTATAAACATGTAATAAAAATTCCCTGGGGAGTTTTAAAGCACTAGTTGCTTTTGGTGTTTATTTTATTTAAGATTGCAGAGTGTCAAGCAGAACTTGAACACGCTAGCTGCTGCTTTATGTTCCTCTGAATTGCTTCAGCCCCGCAGAGCTCCAGAAAGCTAAATTACAGTTTGCTTTCACTGGTAAGCCATGAATCCTTGTGACAGACTTGACCCAAAGAGAACTGTAGATTAAGTGGACAACATGTCTTGTGGCTCTGGAGGTTGGAAGGAAATAAGTCTCTATTTCAGAAAGGCATGAGGCACAGGGTCTTCTGCAGTCACAAAGTATAACTCCAGGCAGGGTGACCCAATTCTGTAAAGGCAGGCCTTCCTGCGCAGATGTGCAAATACCTGTGGAGGCAATGTGGACTTTGCTGATATGTCCACTGTCCCCTGTGAAAGGTGCAGCATGGGAGTACTGAACACTCACAAATCCCATGGCAGCACAAAGGATCTCATCTGAGCCACTCTACAGGTTTCTAATGAGGCAGCTGTACATACAGGAGCATCCTTGGAGCTGCTTTTCTCCAGTACAGCCCTTGCCACTTCTGCGTTCCTGCCACTTACAGCCAAGTCTGGCCAGTACAGTACAGGGTGCGCAGGAACTAGCTTGGTCTTCAGATGGCATCATACCTCACCCCCAGGCTCATACGAATATGACCTTTCTCTGACAGTCCCATGCAGTGTCTAGGGGAAGCTGCAGAAAGAGGGCAGGGACAGCTGGCTGTTCTGAGGGACTGCAGGAAGCCTGTAGGGGTATCTCACCAAGCAGAGTTGCTCTAGAAACAGGCAGTGATAGTGTCTTGTAGAAAGCTTTTGGACTGAGCTGCTCCAGGGGCCTCGAGACTAACTGCTGTGCAAGAGGAACAACCTTTCTTGCAACATAAATGTTGTCTTGGCCCCAACTGAGCACAGGATGTCAAGAATGTGTATCTCTGCCTGTGTCAGAGGGCTTCTCTAGGATCCACAGCTGTGATGGGAGCAGTTGGCTAACCTTTATGTCCATCTCCTTTGGCTTTACAAAAGCAGAAAGCCTCTAGTGAGACCAGATCCCAGCCAGGACCAACTCTGTAGGAAGGCATCTGCAGTACTAGTTTTCTGGTGACCCCTACAGACCTATTGTAGAGGCCTCTGCTGGGGTTATTGGGGTCATAGAAGGCTTGTTATGGCAGTCAGACCACTCCTTTGGCAGGGAGAGGACATGGGTCCACCCCTCAGCATACCATGCCCATGCCTTAATATAAAAATCCCTCTGTCCGGCTAATATTTCAGCTTCACACTTTCCATAGGCTTTTGAGGGAAAGGCACATCTCACTGTGAGCTGTGAGACAGAAGAGTTATGCAGCCTTGAGAAGAAGAGTGTACAGCAGTAAGCTGACTTCAGCTATGGTGGCAATTACAGACTAGCATAGAAATTTGAGCCTCTTTTGCTTTAAAGACAAAAGGTGAAGTTGGCTGAGCCAGCAGAAACAGCTGATGGTGTAAGGTATGTATTTGTGTGAGCTACTTGGCCTCACTGTTAGCAGTGCCATAACGCCTGTATGGCATGCTGCCAGGGTATGACAAACCATACAGATTTTGAAGGCACTTCCTAGCAGTATTTCCTCACTTCTTTAATCTATCATCCAAAATAGAGGTAACTGTAGTCTAACCTACAGCTAACTTCACATTGTTATTTTAAGGATCTGAGTTACCACTTTACATCACCATTTTGAGCACAACTTAATGCATATCTGGCAAATACAGAGACCTTTGGTTTGTGCTACATAGCAGATCTGATGCACCCTTGCATCTATAAAATACTTTTTGAAGTTTAACATAGTGAGAGATTATGTATCTTTTCTTAAACCACCCTTTATTAAAAACCATAAGCATTTGTAAATATATAAAATTATAAAGTACCAAGTGCTTCTTGCTTCCTAGTACAGTAGGACTCAGAAGTGGCAGGTAAATTTGGTGTTAATCTGTTCAGTGCATTAGGTCCAGGGCTGCAGAATTGACTGTCTAGTTTTGCAAAAGACAGCTAGTCTCATTCTTCTGACAGGTCCAAACTGATCTTGTTTCACCTCAGTTACAGACTTCCTTCCTGCTCTTTTTGACAAATAATAGTGCTTACTGGTGTAACTACTTACAAGGCTGGAGCTGTAGGAAGTAGCAGGCTTCCTAGAAGGTGCAGCCAGGTGTTACAAAGGGCAAGATTTCTGGTTGCTAGTGGGGATGAGAATCAGGCACTGAGAGAGCTCCTCTCTACAGTGTTCCTCAGAAGTGCATCCTTTGCTTTGGGATTATCCTTTAGCTGGGCTGGGCAAAACCAGTCATAGGTCCAATTTGCATCAAATTCCCTTAACCAGCAAGTACTCAGTTTCCCTTGTGATATGCAGGGTATGAAGCATCACTGAGTCCCATCTATCTCATTTTTTTACCACTGAAATATTATAGGGTAAAAAGTTCTCAAGTTGTACACCTAGACCTGAACATCAAAGCAAGACAGTGGACCACTGTGGAAGTACCGTAAAATGAAAAATGCAGTTGTACCCATTGTAATCGTTAGGGTAACTGAACTCCAAATGGGTTATTTTCAGTCACTATCCATCTCTTCTAATACTGCAGAGCAGCTGTCAGCTGCAGACAGAACTGGAAAGTGCTTGTTGATGTTGTTTCTTATTTGGTCTTCCCCAAAAAGCCTATCATCTGCAGAAACTTATGACAGGTTCCTGTATTCTCTAAGTGGTCACCTTGGCCAGTTCTCTTGCCAGCTTCTACCACATCAAGCACTGCTGTGTCATTCCCTTAAAACTGAGCTGCCCTCTCACTGTTCCCCTATAGGAGAGCATGACTTGGCCTGGGAGGGTACACTACTATAACCTTAAACCACCAGGTTTGTCTTCTTTCGCAAAACTTAAACCACTGCAATTGCAGGAAAGGTGGAGAAACAGCAGAAGCCCAGGTAAAATAAGCTTATCCTGAATGTCTCAGCATCTGGCGGGGGACCAGAAGGGTGAGGTATCCTGCTATATTTAACTTCTGCAGCTTATAGATATTTTCTTTTACAGGCAGCACTGCAGACAGGGCTTTTCTTTTCCCATTTGTAGGAGAGGACAAAGAGGCTCATTGTGACAGACTTGTATTACAGATCACATACCTACACTTCCCTGTTGCAATGGAAGGGTGCTCTAGCTCCTACCACCCTGTTTAGCTAAGAAGCACAATTAACTCCAACCTTAGAGTGGAAGAGTTGTCATGCTGCACAAGAACCACAGTCCTTAAACAGTTTTCCACTAGGTTTGTGATAGACATGGCTTCCACTCCTCTGAAAGCTTCACCCCTGATCCGAGTACATGGGAATGAAAAAATGGCTGAAATATGATGCTCCTCTCCTCTGCAACTTTTCTTTAGCTTGAATCAAGTCAGCTAAAAATTCCTGTTACCTGCAAAGTTGTCCAGTCCTACTTTGCCCTTTCTGTCAGTGCTGCCTTTTGTACAGCCCAGACACACTAATAAATACAAGATTGAGGGAAGCAGAGTAAAGTCCCCCAGTGACTCTGCTCTCGCCCTTATATATCACAGTGTGCCAGCTGAGCATTTGCAGTCATGGTCTCTGCCCACAGGCCTGAGTCCTTTCCTTTCTGGGCCCTTGGCATGCCTTTTTTGGTCTGGTTAGGCTTCAGGAACATCTGCTGTTGCTGTATCTTCTGCCTTGATCAAGTCACCGCTGTTTGTCTCAGCATGGAGTCGCTTATAGTCAGTGTGGAAGAAGGTGACGTAGAAACAAGCCATAGCACTGCAGAGGCCAGCCAGCACCAGTACTGGAGCTGCAAAGACATACTTTTAGATGGTGATTTCACAACTCCCAATGTTCACAGAAGTCTAGAGGTCAGCTCCCCAGCAACTGCACAGCCTGGGTGATCTCTTCCCAGGGGCTACCCCTGAGGACAGTGTGCAGCAATGCCAGTTTGGTAACAGCCTAACCTTGTCTCACATAACACTGGCATAGGAAGAGGATTTGGGTGAAATGTGGAAGGTTTCCAGGACCCTTGTACAGCATGACCCCACAGGTTGGAAGTGGTACACCAGTACACACTGTTTGTGGCTGTGTGTGTTTCTGTGTATGTGCATGTGTACGTGTTTGTGTGTTGCAGGGTGGTGAAGAAAGTTACAAGAATGCCTGAATCAAACCACTTGCTTCATAAGAGAACAAGTCCCCACAGTTAATGCTTCTTGTTATATCATCCAATACCAAAGTACAGGAGACGTTCACTAAGGATAAACTCTAATAAAAGAAAAATTTCTTTTTTCCAGCTCTGATCTGATGAGATGGAGAGTTGCATGCTTTCAGACATGAAGCAGTCAAATTGCTTTCTGGGGACCGTTATTGTGAAGCCTTGTGCCCTGCCAGCTAGTGAAGCTAGTTCTGAGGGGTTTTTGCTCAGCCAAGCAGAATATATTTAAAAGGTGTTTGCCAGCCTTCGTGTTATGGTAACTCCCCAGGACTTGGTGTCAGTATTAAATAAATATGAACCAGATAAGATATTAAGATCAGGGTTTAGCCTGCATTGAAAATACATTTGTGCTCCCGTTCATCTTAGTTGCTGTCTCTTCTCCTGATCAGGTAGGAAAGGAAGGGAAGCATAGAATTATTCAGAACCAAGCTGTACTGGTACATTACAAACCAAGGCAGCTCTGTGTGCCGAAGCAAGGGAATTAGCTTTCAGTCAATGTGTTTGTAGTCTTGGCCTCTCACACTGCAAAGCAGCACAGGCTGTACTATGTGGACAGTGTCTTCCCTCCAGAAGAGCTGCTTTCTAGCTTGGTGAAGCTCAGGTCTCTGCAGGGTGGCCGTAAGAGAAATGTTAACCCAGAGTCAGCAGCAGCAATTGTGGCACCTTAGAGGTCTTTCCATTTCAGTCTTGCAGGCCTGGTTTAGCAGGAGCAGCAAGGAGTGCTCCATCAGGTTGGGAAAGGTGGCTAAGAGATATGCTACAATAAGAATCAGTCTTGCAGGCTCCCTTACAGCAAGACCTGGAGGAGAATGGGGGGTATGTGGTATGCAACTGAGTGTCCAGCATCATTTCCCAAGGACATACTTACTTGTCCAGTCCAGGGCTCCATCCTGGTCAGGGGTGCAGGTGGAAGCTGGGTCCTCAGAAACACGCACGGTGAGGGCTTGTAGCAGAATCATTAAAATCACACCTTCAATCTGGCTGTGGGGAGAAGCCAACGTGCAGTCACGACGCCTGCCTGATGCATCAGTGCTGCAGACAAGCCCAGCTTGCTCAGCAGGAAGAAAATGAGGCCCCTTACTCTCACTCTGGGTCTTTCTAGCAGAGAAAGCTACTGTTGGCTTCCTCTGGACTGGGCGCTTGGTTAACTGGCACTGGCTCACGAGGTGTGCAGCTCAGTCTTCAGCACACCCCTGGGCATGAGATCTACGTGGCAGGACCCTCTTGAGGCAGGCAGGTTTGAACTAAGGCTTAGTCACTGGGTAGAGACTTGGAAATACCTTTCATTGCAGGGTTGAGGATGAGAAAAAGTCAGGCTATGACATCAGCCTCCTCCTCATTCCCAACTGGCTATCAGCAGTAGCAACAAAGTTCACAGCCAGTGGGAGACAACAGCCTTCAAAGGCAGTGTCTAATACCCCTCATTGATGTTTCTTGCTGCTGCAGCTCCACTTGACACATACACATGGCACCAGGCCACATATATCACTGTTTAGGGCTCCAACAAGTCATTCTTGCTGCAGTCCAGTGCCAAACCTAGGCATCTGATCACATGAGGGATTGTTACTGCCCCATCTGTTGTGGCCAGCTGCCCTGTGAGTGATGAGCCCCATCTCCCTCAGCAGAGCACTGAGACCTGACTGCTCTGGGAATGTAAGTGTATGATGAAGTGAATGAAAGTACCTGTACTGCTCTGGGAATGGGTGCCCCTCTCAGGCATACAGCCCCTATCTGCCTCAAAGGTAGGTGATGCTGAACATGGTTAAATCCCACTTTCTGCCAAGCAAGAGAGACCTTCATCTTCCTTGCTTTTTTTGCACTAATTCCACATACTCATCCTTGCTTTAAAACCTTTAGCTCTTCAGCTCTATGGCTCAGTCAGCCAGCTCCCACCTTGCCATGGTCATGTGCATGGACACCAGAGAGAAGTTCAGCAGTATGGCTAGCACTGATGTCCACACTCTTCTCTATCTGCACCATCACCTCTCTGTGTGGAGGTGTTTGTGTCTGAACCCAAGCTCAGTTGTGAATTGGATTTAACCTGCCTGCTTACCTTGCAACAAAAATCAGGCCTGTAGATGTGCCCTCTCCCACGGGGTAGGAGCACTCCACAGCCAGCTCCATGGCAATGGGGTAGATGGCAAAACCGAAGAAACCAAAGAGTGAGCTGGTGATGGCCAGCATGATGGCCTGATGTCTGAACCGAGAAGTCTGCAGGCAGAAAAGCAACATCAAAGTCTCAGTGTCAGCAGTGCTGCTCAGAGAATCTCTGAACCCATAACCTGCAGGAAGTCCAAAGGGCTCACTGTTCTCACCAGTACCTTCCCTACCTGTTTCTGGAATTTTTCTTTTACCTCCAACCCTTCAGTCGACAAATGGCTGCATGATAGAGATATATCTGCTTAATTTAAGCAAGGGGAGGGAGGATCAGCAGAATTACCTGAAAAGCATTGCTGTGGTCATATTACTGTGATTTGACTTCCTGGTCAGTAACTTACCAACAGTGTGCTCAGTGTGTCTCCAGCACAAAGTGAAACACACACCTTCTCCCAGTGCAAGCGCACATTTCAGAAGTGGCGTTTGCATTGGGTTACATACGAGAATTCACTGGGTTGCTGCAGCTCATTGATAAGGAAAACTTATCATGTCAGACTCATGTTTGTAACATTGGGGTTATATCACACAAAAAAACCCACCCACAAAACAAACAAAAGAACATCTGAAACATTCACAAACCCTGGAGATTAGTTTAGTGCCTAGAACAGCCTTGTCCTTAACTCTGGAGGAAAGACCATGGGCTTGTCCAGCCAGAGCTAGTAAAGTCAAAGGCATAAATCCTGAAGCCACAGTGCTGGTACCTCTGTCATTAACCACGTAATAAATTCCACGGAAGCAAACTAAGTCTCTGTCCTGGCATGGCTGCAGCAGGCCTGGCCCAGCTAAACTAGTAAAGTCAAGGAAAGCTCTGTGTATCCAGAATCTAAGTTGAAAGCATCAAGGTATCAGGCAGTTCTGAATGGTGTTTTTCATACTACTTTAAACTAATAGTTCATCTGTATAGGCTAAAAGGGGTGGATGGAACGATAGGAGGGAAAGCTTTGCTTGTTGCTCCTGATACAGCCTGTTGCCTACTCTGTTCTTTACTTGACTCCAGGCATGCTGACTTGTATTCAGACCATCCTCCCAACAAATGCCAGAGTACTAAAGGGGGAAATGCAGTCTGCTTTAGGCACCTTGTCCTACACTGAGAAAGGCATTGCATTTGTCTGTCTCTTCAAAGTGGAGCTAACATCACTGAGATCTTGGCCCAGGAGAGGCATGGTCATGCTGCATTGAAAGTCTGGATTTTTCAATACACAGGAAAAATGTACAGCATAAGCCTGTTGGGAAAGCAGAGACTGTAACAGTCTAGGTCCTCTGCAGTGCTAGGGGTCCTGTGCCTCATGGTCAGGTTCCTGCTGGGTCCCATTGGAACCAACTATGCTTGAGTGCAGTACATGCACTGCAGCGTCACTGCAGCATAAAGCCTTCAGTTTCTGCATTCCTCTCACGGCTGGATTCAAGTGTCCCCCTTTGCTGCATCTCCCTTGTCTTGTCCTTATTGATGAAATACTGCAAAACTAGGCACATAACTAGGTTGGTTTTGCTAATCTTACACTCCTGGCAGCCACCACTGTTAAAGGCAGGTGTTGGGAAAACTATGGTATTTTTGTTCATTTTTGTAAGATGGATATTTAGCAATTCCATTTCTTTTTGAAACGAATGGTCTCAGGGCCATTAAATGAACATGGTGATCCAATGTAAGAAAGTAAAGTTATGCCAATTTATTTACATCCTGAAGGAGTCTGTCTCAGGCTCCACAGTTACTGTGAAATCCTCAGTAAAGGGTTTTTCTTTAAAACATTCCTAGCCCAGAGGGGTAATCCCAAAGCATAACACATGGCTTAATAAATACTATGACATCAAATGACCTTGGTTTGAGTTGATGATTTATCAGATGGCAACAGAACAAAGCCCACAGGTATGGCACAATGCAAGAGAGAACTCACCACTGCAAACACAATGCTGGCAAGGGCACTCAGACAGAAACAAATCTTGGTGGACTCTATGAACTTCCTTGTCCGGTCGACATACAGGCCTAGCAGGAAAGCACCCAACAAACCACACACCGTGAACAGTGCTCCATTCAGGCCAGCAAATTCCTGGAGGGCAGAAGAACAAGTAAGTGAGAACTACAGCAGTCAGGAAAGAGGTTTTAATGTCACTGACCCCTCTGCCTGCTGCTAGTTGGTCACTTACTGAGGCTGGAAAAGCTTCCCTACATGTTGCAATAGCTGAGGCCTCAACAGGGCTCTGAGTATCAAATAACAGGGCACAGGTGCTGCTACAAGTGTGTAGGGACAGCAGGGTCACAGCACTCACAGAGTTTCAATGGCTGACAAGGACCTGCACACCTGGCAAGGGAGGCTGGGTGCAGAGCAACAGCAGTTCCCTGTCATTAAACTACAATCTGGGAATGAGACTGTTCTTGGATCCTCCAGGGGCCATTAGATGACTTGTTCAGTAGTAGTATCAGGTCCAACTGACTTGGGATCTGCTTGTGTTTATAATCATGCTCCTGGCCCTTTTCTTACCAGGGATCAGGAACCTGCGCTGGCGGAATGTCTTGCACAAGGCTGGCAGCTGCAAAGCATGTTAGATGAGACAGAGCACTGCCTGGCTGTAGCAAGGTTAATTAGAGGGGCAGTGAGCAGTAGGTAGGATAGGGTACATGCTCTGTTGCCTGCAGTGGCTATCTTGATACTTTCCTTCAACTTTGTAAGAATTCAAATGCAGATACCAATACTGGAAGCAGGGAAGTTCTAACAAATTTGGGTAAACATTTTTGGGAGTCTCAGGGCAGACTGGAAAGCAAGGGTATCTGGAATAGCTTCTGTGGGCTAAAGGGTCAGGGCAAGCCAGTCACATACAGACAAAGGCATCATGATGCACATGAAGGAAGGCTGTAAATCAAAAAGGTTTCCAATTAGAAGTGGAATGGAGTGTGCAAATGTGGCCTGGCTGTACACACTGTGCTCAACTGTAAAAGTAGCACCTGGCCAGTGTCATGGGAAGGATGGGGAAACAGCTGTCACAGTACCTGTGACTTCCTCTGCTGCCCCTAGGTTCATGTAAGACTGAGCAAAGAAAAAGGCGCTTGCATCAACCTGCCTTCAGCTTCACTGTAGGGCCTGCTTGGGCCCCATCCTACTCTGGGGAAGATGTTAGAGAAGGCTACATAGACATCAGTGCTCTGGAGTGGCTTAGAAAAAATGCAATACTCTTTTTTCTTAAGAAGTGTTTGAGGAGTAAATTTTTTCATTTGCAAAAAGGAGCCTGGCCATGGGTAATGAAAATGCAGATCATCCGTTATACTGAGAGATTGACTGTGCCCTGGATTAATGTACTGCTTAATCTGTATTACATAATGTAAGCAAATAAGATATGAGACAGTGCAGCATATTCAATTGTCTTCATTTTGCTGAGTCCTTTACCAGGGAAAATCATTTTGATTGCATCATAGATGATGTGGACAATAGGGATGAAAGGAGGAAGGCTCACATTTGAATACCCGTTTTCACAAAGGATCTGTTCAAGCAGAGCTGAAAAGCAGGTGAACATCCCAATTCCTCCTCCAAAGCACACTGTCAGGATGATGTACGGCTTGTTTCTCAGGAGCTAGAGAAAGAAGTTAACATATCATTTAAACAAGCGGAGGAGGGGGAAGGCCTGGCTGTGACAGTAGACTTGAGGGTCACGGGCTCTGACCTCTCAGTTGGAAATGCTGATAGGGCAATTCTCTGATCATTAGAGGAGTTTGGTTCTCTCCTACCAGTTCAGCCAGAGAACAAGTTAAAATGGGGTCTATGTAGGGAGGAAGGATCTCTTCAATGCCCAGATTCTTCCTCTACTTTGCCTTGTGCTGTCCTACCTGTTACCACGTCAGCTCAGAAGGCTCAGACGTGGTCCTCTTGGATTAGCCTGGGTGTGGCTGTTTGAGCCAGCCGAACAGTCAACCCACAGCTGAACAGTCAGATAACATCTCTTGCAGTTTTGCTATGAGCAGATTCCACTCCCTGAGGAATGAAGGGATCCCGGTCTCCTTCAGGGGGCTTTCAATGTCAGGTTTGGTGGATCAGAGCTCAGATTCTGCTTTGTCAGCAGATTCCCCACCATATCCCTGTCTGAGAGGGCTGCATCCCTCGCTCCAGCACTGGTCTCTGTGCTACAGCACTTACCATTTTGAGCCCTGTGAGGAACGGCTTGGAGGTGGAGTTAGTGGCACTGGCTGAAGGAGGCGTTGGAGGAACCTTCTCATGAATCCCCACAGTCGCTAGAGCACAGGCTGTTACTGCTGGGACAGCATAAACACCCAGCTACACAGCACAGAGTAAAGACATGTTACCAGTCTTTCCAGCTCCACTGCCTCCAAATAAATAAATTAGCTGGACCCCAGCTGGCTGATTAAAGCAGTTTTCATTTACCATCAATGGGATGTGCTTTCCTTCAGGAACTAGCGCAGGTGACAGCACGTTTGCTATAAGAATACCCAAGGGATTGGCTGGAAGGAAATAAAACAGACACTTTTTTCATGCAAGCAGTCAGAATCATGTGTCCACCCCTACTGCCAGTCAGCACCAGAGATGCAGCGTGCAGCCGAGCAATCAGTAGGGACAGAACAAGGCATACATTAGGAGAAAACAGGAGGGAAATATTTGGAGAAGTTGACTGGGTGGTCTTACTGTTGCCACATCTGCTCCTTCATGCCCACGAAGTCTATTCTACAAACCCTTTTCCCTACAACTCAACTCCTATAAACTGGTTTTCACCTATGAATTACAGTGTCCTCACCCTCACAAGGCTGCTTCAGTAAATGTTAAGCTGAAGGGAAAAAATGAAGATGGATGAATCCACGTCATCTGTCCTGATGTTATACAGCAGCAGTAAGAAATACAGGTGCTTTCCCTTCTTTACTCCCCCTATGCCATTAGGTATGTATACATATGGATAAAATCCCCCTCAGCCTTCTTGAGACTGAACAGTCCCAGCTCTCAGCCTCAGCTGGAATGACATGCTCCATTCCTTAACTGTCTTAATGGCTCTTAACTGGACTTACACTGATATGTCCACGTCCTTTTTGTACTGAGGAGCCTAGAACTGAACACAGCTCTTCAGATGTGTACAGGGGACCTCTCTCAGGCTGCTGGCAATGCAGGATGCCATTGGATTTCTTTGCCAAAAGGACATGAAAAGCAGGAAAGCCCTATGACAGCTCTTTGAAGTGACATTAGGTCGTTCCTAACACCTTTCAAGCCTCAGTAAAGCCCAAGCTGGCATACGAGTTGAGCTCTGCTACCAACTACAAAAATCACATGGCAGAAGAGAATTTTGGACACTTGTCTGTACTGGAGTAGGGGGTTGCATTGTTCTGGGACTGGAGCTGAGCACCATGTAAAGCAGCACTCCTGGGACCTAGCTTGGGAACATCCAAAATTGCAGGAGACATTTTTTTAACTTCAAGGCAATATTCTGCAATGAGTCAAACACAAGTTGATTTTCTAGTGTACAGGGATGGGGTTAGGAAAGCAAAAGTCAACCCGGAATTCAGTCTGGTCAGAGATGTAAAGAGCAACAAGAAGGGCTTTTACAAGTACATTAGTAGCAAAGGAACATTAGGGAAAACGTGGGCCTGCTGCTGGACGGGACAGGAGACTTGGTGAAAAAGGACATGGAAAAGGCCAAAGTATTCAATGCCTTTTTCACTTCAGTTTTTCCTGGTAAGACCAGCCTTCAGCCCTAAGACCAGAGGTAAAGTCTGGAGGAAGGAAAATTTACCTTCAGTGGTGGATGACTAGGTTAGGGACAATTGAATAGACCAGGCACACACAAGTCCATGGGACCGACAGGATGCACTAATGACTGCTGAGGGAGCGGGCTGTTTTGATTGCAAGGCCATTCTTGGTTATCTTTAAAAGGACTGAACAAGAGCAAATGTCACTCTCATCTTCAAGAAGGGAACTCCAGGTCTTTTAGTCTCACTCCGATCGTGGAAAGGTCATGGAACAAGTAATCCTGGACACCATTTTCATGCACATGAAAGACAACAATGTGTGCAGGAGCAGTCAGCAAAGTAGACACATTTAACCAACCTAATAGCTTTGTACAGTGAGAGGACTGGCTGGGTGAATGAGGGGAGAGCAGTGTATGTTTTCTTTCTCAGCTTTACTAAGGCTGTTGACGCTGTCTCCTGTAACATCCTCACAGACAAGCTGACGAAATGCTGTCTAGATAAGAGTGCAGTGAGATGAATTGAAACTGCTAGGCCCAAAGGATTGTCATCACTGGCATGAAGTCCAACTGGAGGCTAGTGACTAGTGGTGCACCCCAGCGGTTGATACTGGGGCCAATACAGTTAAAACAAAAAACCTGGACAATAGGGGAGAGTGCACCCACAGCTAATTTGTAGATAATGTGACACTGGGAGGAGTGGCTGATAGATGGCTATGTGACCATTCAGAGGAACTTCAACAGGCTGGAGAAATGGGCAGAGGGGAACCTTATGAAGTTCAACACAAGGAAATGGGAAGTCCTGCACCGAGGGAAGAATAACCCCTTCACCAGCAGACACTGGGACTGACCAACTGGAAAGCATCTCTGCAGAGAATGACCTGGTGTGGGAGGTAGGGGTCCTGGTGGACACCAACTTGGCCATGAGCCAGGAACACAACCTCATGATAAAGAAGGTCACCAGCATAAAGAATGTTGCATTAGGCAGTGTTGTCAGCAGGAAGTGATCGTTACCCTCTACTCGCCACTAGTGAGGCCACATCTAGAATAATGTGTCCAGTTCAAGGCTCCCCAGTATGAGGGAGACACAGACTTACTAGGCCAGCAAAGGGCCAAAAAGATGATTAAGTCACTGAAGTTTCTGTCATGTGAGGAGAAACTGAGAGAACTAAGACTGATCAGCCTGGAAAAGTTTTGCAGAGAAGGACATGGGGTCCTGGTAGACTGCAAGTTGACCATTAGCCAGCAACGCACCCTTGCAGAAAGGTGTCCAACAGTGTCCTGGTTGGCATTAGGAAGAGCATTGCCAGCAGGTGGAAGCTGGTGGTCCTTCACTTCTACCCAGCCCTGGTGAGAAACAACTGGAGTCCAAAGTCCAGTGCTGGGCTCCTCAATACAAGAAAGATACACAGTTAATGGAGCAAGTCCGGTCAAGTGCCAAAGACACAATTAAGGGACTAGAGCATCTCTCATACATAAAAAGGCTGGGAGAGCTGGGACTGTTCAGCCTAGAGAAAAGAACCTTAATCAGAGATTGTAAAGAAGAGGGAACCAGACTTTTCTCAGTGGTACTCAGTGGCAGGATAAGAGGCAATGGGCATAAACTGTAACACAGGAAGCTCTGTCTGAATATAAATTTTTTCACTGTGACAGTTGTTGAACACTGAAACAAGATGCTTGGATAAGTTGCAACATCTCCATCCTTAGAGTTAAAACCTGACTAGACACGACCCTGGGCAACCTCCTCTAGCTACCCCTGCCTGAGCAGAGCATTGGATAAGACAATCCCAAGAGAAGCCTTCCAACCTTGTCTGTTCTATGATTCTGCTGTGGCATTGTTAATAGTGCTATGGCAACCGTAGCATATCTGCTCTGTACTTGGAAAAGTACTAGTTTATGATCCTGGTAAAATGTTACCTGTACATGGACACAATTAAACAGTTACCAAGGAGATGGATTAAAGCTTCTCCGATGGGGTAAAATGCATCCAGGTACTCTAGGAGTCTGCCTGAAAACTACTGTCAGGTGTTTCCTTGATCCATCAGCATGCTGAAACAGTTCCAGAAGGCATGGGTGAAGGGTGGAAATGTGAGCTTTTGGCTAAATTTGAAAACAGTAAGTGAGACTATCTGAGTAATTACAGGGTTTCAGCTTCCTTCTCATCCTGGGAAGACAAATGGTATGAGCCTAGACTAAGAATGGAAAGGAGATCACTTGAGTTAATCAGTTATACATTATGGTTCAAGGGTCCTGGTGGATTAGCTTGCAGGACTCTGCAATGCAGCTATGTGTTTTGTGGACAGCAACACTGACACACTAAAACTCTGCAAGGTGAAGAAAATGACATGCTGACAGACCACAGTAAATGAAGAATCCCATGGATGATGCAGAGGCCACTTCAGTGGACCCAGAAAAGTCTTTCTTCTCCTGACACAGGAGAATTTTGCATGGTCTTCACGGGAGATCGGTCCTTGGCCCTGCATTGCTTGTCTGTAAGCAAGTCTGTACACGTGATGGGGAGGACCAAAGTACAATACATACTCAAAAGCACAGCCGAGTCACAGTGATTTCAGTTGCTCAGCAGGATCCTGGGTGCAGGGTGTGTTTTTGTCTGCACACAAGCACAGGGAAGCCTACCCAGAGTTACTAACAGGAGCTGTGAGAATACTGACAGGAGGCTGTAGGGCTAGTTTCTATGTGCAGCACTGACACCAACAGTACTGCAATGCTGAGTGCTGCTCTAGCATTAACACAGGAAATGAGTATTGATAAACTGGAGCAAACTGAGAGAAAAAGCTCATGTGAGCAACGGGCAGGCATGGAGATAAGTGGGAAGAGGCGAAGGGAAATGTGCTTGTAAAGTGACTGAGTTGGAGCCATTTAGTCTTTCTAGACAAAGGAGAGAAGAGGTGAGTCAGTCCATAACTACCTGACAAACAGGTGCAACCAGCCTGAATACCTGGGGGATAAGGAGCATTGAGACAAGAAGGAACATGTAGACATTTGCCAGTGCAGTAATTAACCACTGGAGTAAATAACTGGTGCTGCGACTCCTTCTAAGCAGTATTTAAACTTTCTTGAAATGAAAACCTGATTTTGTACAGCAAACAGTAATGAATGTAACCAGACAGTACTAACAGAAGCCCTGTACACAGCAATATGCAAGTGTTGCAGCAGATAATAATTACAGCCCATTCAGTCCTCACACTGATATCTCAACATGCTACAGATTGAACAGCTTCAGGTCATGGGTTTCCACTGTTCCTTGCTCTTCGGTTTTATTCTTTCCCATATTAGATCCATTCAGTCCATGCTGTGGGTTTGCAGCAGCACTTTGAAAGCTGTATAGGGGGACTCCTATACTGCCTTTTCCCCATGCCCACCCCTTCCCCACAACTCCAAGGTTGGAAGTGAGGAAGGTGGCTGTTGGCTGGTTGAGGGAAGGGCAGGCGGGGCTCCCCACACCTGTAGGTAGTGTGAGATTTCCAAGCTGGAACCAGTGAGCCAGCCCAGTTTCTGGGGCACCTCTCAAGTCCATAAAGAAATGAGGAAGATATTTCTTCTGGCTGCTGGGGAAATGTCACATGGAGGGAGGAAACAGGTCTGCCAAGTCCGGTGCTCTGTCTCTAACAGAGCACAAAGGAGCCAAGAGAGGACTGAGATTAGACCAGGATTATCTGGTGCCTCCCTTCCAGTTTCCCAGCTTCCAGGCACTTTGCAAGGCAGATGTGGTTTCTGTGTGGGTAGTCCTGCTGCATTTAACATCCCCAACAGGTTTGTGTGGCCAGCTGAGTATATTTTATCTGTGTGTGCATACCAGTTGGGAATACATGTTCAGCCTTGCTACTGGCTGAACTAGCGGACAAAATTGCTGTGGCAGCCTTACCTCCATCCAGTTACAGAATTTGGCAACTATGACTATGGCATCACATGCAATTTGGACACCTTCCTAACAAGCTTCAAAATTAAGGCCACTATAGATCCCCAGCATCTATGATATTCAGGCAAACATAATTACCTTGTCGTGGCAAGGAGGAAGAAGGCTGGGAGTCTACATGGCTTACTTTGAACTTTGCATCTGGAGGTAGCTAAGGCCCACTTCTTGGTCCCCAGTATGGAAATTCCTACCTGTCTTGTCTTGAAGGCACGTGGCTATGAGAATCTTGGGCTCTGCTGTATTTGCAGGGCTGAATGGCTGTTGTACAGAGGCTTTTCTCTGCTTGCTGCCTCTGAAAGGCAAACAAATGCTAGCAAGTTCTGGGAGCCACTAATATTACTTTGCAGCTGTCACTTACACATTGAGGCGATCATATTTGCTGTTGCTCTCTGATGGTCTGGGAACCATAGTGCTGCCAGTTTTGTTGGTGAAAAGATGATAAGGGGCTGTGCTAGTGCACAGAGGCATTGGCCAACAAACAGGTACCAGTAACTCTGTGAACCCAAGCTCAGGATCTTCAGGACGCTGAACATCCGGATGATGCTACCAGTCATGTTCAACCATGCACTCAGAATCACCTGCAGCAAGCAGAAACAGCCAGGGGTTGTATGATGAAACCTGAATGACAGAACTTAATGCAACAGATTAGCACGAGCAGGGTCTCAGATGCACTACAGGAGACACTGGGTGTTGGTAATCGCTACAAGGAAAGTTGCCTGCAAATGACCCCCACCCCTTTGGGCCACTGCAAGATGCTCCTGATCCAACAGTGCTCCTTAGAGAGCAATGTCCTGGCCTCAAATGAGAAATACACCACAATGTAGCTTATACAAATCAGCAGACACTGTCATGGAATTGATTAGAAATCAAAAGTTCAGTAACTACACTCTGTTTGCAATTTTGTGCCATCACCTATATTTTGCTGTGACTACCCAAAGATCATGGCAATGAGTCATCTAGTATACAGATCCTGCAAATGCTGTTCTATACCACTAGCAAGCCAGAATTTCAGTGCCACATTCCACAACACTCTTGCTTCTGGGAAGACTGTGTAGAGATCCCAAGCTGGTTTAGCATAGACCAAGCTCTGAGTTCACAGGCATCCCTTGCTTGCTCGCTGTCCTGCTGCTCCTTAAATTGGCCCAGTAAACAGTATAGCTGTGCTAACACTTTTCCATAGCAAATCTACCCAATTACAGCAAGCTTTTCAGAGTCAGCTCACAGCATCTGTCCCTGTCAGTTGGTTAAGCCAACAAAACCTAAGCAGGAAAAGGCAAGTAGGGATGCAACATTATTCTGACTTTTTCCACTGCTGCCTACCTCGGAGGTGATGTGATAGCTGTTACTAAACTAGGACAGAGCTTTCAACACACTCATCATCTGCAGCATTTGGCAAGAATCCCGTTCACAGTATGCATGTTAGTGCTTTGTGCAGCTACTGCTATCTCTAGGTGAAATGCCCTCAGGGAAACAGAACGGTTCAACTCACAGCACATCTGAGCCCCACGCTGTCGAGAACCCATGTTGCTACCAGACCAAATGGGATCGAGATGAGGAGGTACAGTATTGAGAGCCAGTTGACCATCTCCAGAGAAATGTGGAAGTACACAGCTGTCTTATCAGCCACAGGAGCAAACGTCAGCCACAGCTGCAGAGTAGAGAGCAAAGATGGGTAAGCATGAACACCAGAGCAGAAATTCAGCAGCCTCTCAAACTGAGTTGTGAAGAGGCTCACTGTCTAAGTCTCTTCTTGAAATTAGGATATTACGGCAGGTAATAAAAATTCAAACCCCCAGTGTCTGCAGTTACTCCTACTAGGACTATTTTACTACTGATATCATCATTATCTTGGCCCAGAGCACCCCATCCATTTCACTACCTCATCCCCAATCCCTTAGTCCTGCTGCTGGGAGCTGGCAGAAGCAGAGGTCAGTATCTTTTTCTGTCCTCAGGTTGAACATGTTGGCTCTTGATGCACTTACTTACCTGATGTAAACCACAAGCAATCCTTCTACACAAAACAGAGTGCGCCATCTCCTCTCTGCAACTAAAAGCCTCTTAAACACAGCCTGATATTTATCGTTGCATTGGTAACCCCTGGATGTGCCCTTGTAAGAACAATTTTGCTATGTGTCAGCCAATACAGGCATTATTACATGCTGTCCTAGACACACACTCAAAGGTTAGGATAGGGCATAGAAATTTGCATTATTCAATATATCAGAACATATAACAGGGAAACACAAGGAGTACTTTAATGACTATCCATATTTTCCTTCCAATGCCATATCTGAAAATATTTTGCTAAACCTTGTTCTGGTTTCATAAGGTTGCTGTCTGCTTCTGGTTTCTTCTGGGAATAACAAGGCCTGCTTTGATCCTCAACTCAGGTCCTGAGATCATGCTCACAAGAAAGAAATTATGCTACTGCTCCAAATTTAAGGATGCTTCTGTGGATTCTTTGTGAATATGCCTTTCAAAAAGACTACCCTAACCTGAGAACGGATTTCAATAATGTGGATGTAAGCTACTCCACTGTTAGAAGATGATCTTGTAGCTGTCAAATATTCAAGACGATAAAGTTTGTAGAAATGTGAACAAGAACTTCAGCAATAGCTTTCTATAAAAGAATTCCAGCCAGTGCTTCTTTCCAGGTACACCCCCTCTGCCATCACAAGCTTCCTCTTCATAGCCTGCATCCTGCTGACAGCATCATCTGCGGAGTTAATGTGTAACTGAAAAAGGGCTTAGGTAACCTCAGAGGAATGGGTGTTCCTAAAGTCTTCTACTTGTTATTTTCAGTGTTCATATTCACTCATTACATGCTAGAAACCGTAAAAACTACTTCATTAAATGGTAGCAGAAGGGCAGATGGGCTTTTCTTCCTTCTAAAAGTTACTGTGTGAGTACAGCCACATGCCAATCATTGTTTAGCTAAACTTCTCTGCTAGCAGGGATGCAATGAGTAAATGGCAGTAGCAAGACGTTTTGAATGTATTATCAGTGTCCTAGCAAGGACTCCTAGCATCAGCCCTTTCCTCCTCTCTGAAAGCAATGGACATGCCAAATCTCCTGCATTCAACACAAAGCCCACGTGGCCAAGCTGGGCTCAGATACACCCACGTGGGATCAGCCAAATATCTGGCAGGGGGTAGACTTGGTGTTTATGCAGCTTCTGCAATCGGGTGCATGAAAATACTGGGTGCTGAAGGAAATTGTACTCTTGTTAGACAAGAAGGAGGCTATTCCAGGTCACTGGAAGACTGGCAGTAGAGTTTTAATAACGTGAGCTTTTAAAAAATTCTTTGAAATAATATATGTGGAATGATGTTATTGCCCTGTCTCAAGAAGAAATTTCATCCACCTTTGTTTTTCTAAAACTGATCTCCATCAGATTGGGAAGGAAATTTAAATGTTTAATGCTAACGCATTGTTTAAATGTTACAAGCACCACCAAGACATAAGCATTAGTTTGATTATGGGATGCCAAACTGTTGCTAAACAAAATCTAGCTGTGTATTTCAAGCAACCAATTCTCATTTCCTCCCTGGCTTCCAGGACAGGGGTGCTGGTGATGAAACACTGTATCAAGAAACAGTGTAATTAAAGAGAGGATACATTTTGTAAGCCAGCTTCAGATATATTTTTGTCTCTTACGTTCCTCAACACAAGATGCTCCCCTATGCATGACATCATTAGGAGAATGCTGCCACAAGGCACAGCACAGCATTCTGTGTTCAGTGGCAGTATACATCTAGGCAAGCTGGGATCAAGCACTCTGGTGTGTTTCCATTAGACCTAGTAAAATCATTCCTTCCTGAGAAACAAGCATTTGGGCTGCCTCGTATCTTGAGTAAGAGCTCCAGTTCTAGCATAGGTATGTGACAGCACAGAAAGTGGGAATCATGGAATCATTTAGGTTGGAAAAGAGCTTTAAGATCATCCAGTCCGACCATTGACCCTACTCTACCAGGTCCACCACTAAGCCATGTCTCTAACACCACATCTACATGACTTTTAAACATATCTAGGGATGGTGATTCAACCACCTCCCTTGGCAGCCTATTCCAATGTTTGATAACTCTTCCAGTGAAAAACTTTTTCCCAATGTCCGGCCTAAACCTCCCCTGGCACAACTTAAACCCATTTCCTCTTGTCCTCTCACTAGTTACTTGAGAGACCAGCGCTCATTTCACTACAACCTCCTTTCAGTTGGTTGTAGAAAGCAATAAGGTCTCCCTTCAACCTTCTCTTCTCCAGGCTAAACAATCCTAATTCTCTCAGCCGCTCTTCATAAGACCTGTTCTCCAGACCCCTCACCAGCTGCGTTGCCCTTCTCTGGACATGCTCCAGCACCTCAATGTCTCTGCGATACTGCGGTGCCCAAAACTGAACACAGTACCCAAGCTGCAGCCTCACCAGTGCTGAGTACAGGGGCACAATCACTTTCCTGCTCCTGCTGGTCACACCATTCTTGATACAGGCCAAGATGACATTGGCCTTCTTGGCCACCTGGGCACACTGCTGGCTCATGTTCAGCCAACTCTCCACCAGGACCCCGAGGTCCTTTTCTGCCAGGCAGCTTTCCAGCCACTCCTCCCCAAGCCTGTAGCGCTGCCTGGGGGTTTTGTGACCAAAGTGCAGGACCAGCACTTGGCCTGTGATGATATATTGAGGCATCACATGTATTACCAGGAGCAGCCCTGCCAGAAGCTGTACCAAAAATATGTTGTTTTTCATGAAAGGCAAGCTGTTAACCAATGTCTACCCTCCTCACCAACAAATCAAGATTCTAGAAGTGAAAAAAAAAAAAAATCATTTACAGAATGGCAAGCACATGCAATCAGGCAGAGTGGAAATTAAGCTACGTCAGTGGTGGTATAAGCTAGCAAACACTTCCATATGGAGCGCTCTTCACTGTCTGGCATACTGTATAGCTGTGCACAGCAATGCCCCTGTAATACCTTTTATCTGCACCTTTAAAAGGAGGAGGCAAGGGGGATGACTTACATGAAATGGGACTTTCTGCTATGCAAGAGTCACATGCGCAACTTGCCAATAGCCAGGCAGGCAATGCCTGCACCAGCTCTCCCAGTCCCAGCATGCTTTCCCCCATGCACACAGACACTGCTTTGAAGGTGATGTAGGATGTCTTTCTGAGACATGCAGGCTGCCTCCCCCTCCCCTGGGACCAGGCTATGAAGCCCTTACACCAAACTCCTCATCTTCAAGATCAAAAGTCTGGAAGCAAACAGTCCCTGGTCTCCACTGAAGGTACCCTTGCTGACACAGGAGCCTAGGAAGTAACGTCACAGCCTAGGAAGTAAGGACAGAGGCATGATCTTCAGAAAGGTCAGATCCCTATCTAGATGACATGTTTAGCCTCTACAGCACTCAGGAGGACTAGCAGGACACAATATCCAGGCAGCAGCAGCTTTGTGTGCACTCATATCTACAGGGGCACTGCTGAGCAGAGAGGAGTGCACAAGGAGTGTGCACCCTGCCCTGGAGCATGTCAGTTTCCACTTGTGCAGCTCTCCTTCCTCTCCCAAGTACACTAAGCAGTGGTGGAAGTCCCTTCAGGCTGATGAGTCAGGAACCACACAGCCAAGTGTGAGCCAGCTCCAACCCTCTGATCCCTCCTCCTCCCCAGCTTGCTCACGCTGACAAGCACAGAACAGGGCAGGAAATGCTCTCGGTTTCATTCTTCTGTGTTTTTCTGTCCCCAGTGCTAAAACAAGAAGTTCCTCCTGTGAAAAACAAAGTTCCCAGCTCTTCAACTTCACAGAAAGGAGGCAACAAGGAAGGAGGTATTTGCCTCAGCAGTTTACTGCTATGACAGCTGTAGGCACACCATAAATACTCTTAAAAATTAAGTCTTCAGAATAAAAAGCCCACACACTCAAAACAACAGCATCAGTTTGACAAAAAAGTCTGGGGCGGAACCACAGGCATTGTTATGTCACCCCTCACCAGGAGTGTTGCAAGAGACAGCTGGGGATCAATCGTTTAAGCCTAGCTGTGTTCAGAACTGCCTCTCTGCCCAGGACTTCAGGCAGCAATGAACTATACTGACGCCTACTTCTGGCCTTAAGATAATGCAAGGGTTTCTGACACTATATTGTCAGCCACAAATTTCCAGAATAGCCATGTTTAGGAAATGAGAACCGATCTCTGGTAAGATAGTACCCACTTTGTACAGCAGGGAGAGACAGAGGCTTTTAAACTCAGGTCAGGAATAGAGATTCAAGTAAGGTGCTATTTATTGCTGGTGTTAAAAGCCTCCCTTATATCATATTTACCCCACTGTGCTCCTGGTTAAAGGGATTTCACATGATGACGTGGATGAGAAGGAAGTAGGGAATAGTACTCCTTTCATTCACCACATGGTTTGGTGTGGCTTTGCTCAGTCACAATCCTAAAACAGACTGAACTAAGAAATACTTTTTTCTCAGCCTGTCCTTGCTGCATGACCGAGTGTGTTTTCCTGCAGTGAAGTTGCTTCTATCCTGTGTTCCTGACACTGACATTCTCTCCTTCTCAAGATTGTCTTCTGTCTACCACTTTCAGTGACACTGAAGGCCACTAGTAGAAAACTGCACATGTGCCTGGGTAACAGTGGAGAATGCAAGGCATCATCCTGGAAGCTTGGTCCAGCACATGAGGTGATCTGTTCTTTCCAAGTCAGACAACTCAGAAGTCATGTGTCCTCACCATATGCATTTTACAGATAGCTTGACCTACGAATACACAGAACAAAGGGCTGCATGCAACATCTGCACAGGAATTGAGGACACAACTTGCAAGCCAATTTTCATACCACAGAACTGGTAAAGTAATCTTTCCATCTGGACCTTTTAAACAGCAACTAACCCCCTTGATTTCATGGCCTGTCAACTACTTCCTCCATTTTAATGTGATTTTTATCAGGAACATTTAGGAGAAACTTTAGCATCAGGAAATATCTGATTACAACTTTATATGTCAGCATACTTGCCATTCCAGACCTTTGCAATGGCTTAGAAATAATATCTCCACCCTAGGATAGTTATTAAGCACCGAGTTTTGAAGTGGTGAAGTTCAGGCTTAAGTTCATATTGTGCGAAAATAATACTGTGGACAGTCAGGAAGTTGGCAAGAGACCAAGCAGACAGACAACAGTACAATCTGTCAGGGCTACCAAGTTTTCTGAAACATGACTCTGGAAACAGTTATACTTGCAGATGCATTGAAGGATCTTTTGAAGTAATCCTCCAGTTTAAGGTTTTGGCAAAGTCGAAGTCTGACAAGACATCCTGTGAAGTTTGTTACAGCTTCCTTCACCCATGCTGTCACTGTTCTCTTCTAGCAGGGTAGTTTTTTCCTTGCTACATAATGTTCTTGTGCTCTGCCAATTTAACTGCAAGCAAGAAGCAGGGCTTTACATTGCTTTTCTGGAGGACACTCTTACACTCTTAAAGGATACACTCATATTCCCTTAAGAAGGCAAGTTCATTTTTTATTTTCCATATACAGCCAACTTCTCACTATGTTTTTCCATTTCTCTGCTCCAGCACTCTTGCATCATGGAATACTTACTCTTCCCCCCAGCATTTAAATGTTTGCAGGTTGCAGTGCCTGATCTTGGCTGCCAGACAGCCTGCATTCGCAGCATGGTAATCCTCAAGCACATGAATAAGTCTACATCAGTCTGATAATTATCAACCATGTCCTTAATGACTTGGTGAGAAAAGATTTGGACTTCCATTTTGCATACTAAGACTTGATAAGGGGAAACTTTATGTGTTTATCTCGACAATGGCTAACCTAGTTTTAATCTGTTCAACAGGTAGAGTACGATCTGGCATCCCCTTTTTTTTCAGTTCTTTCAGGATAAAGTACCTTTAGGCTAAGAAGTTCACATACCAGTATGTTAACTGCAGAATCACTCCTATACTGTTCTGTATGTACAACAGTCCCCCAAAGGAAACCTACTTGCTCCTTTTTCTGGCCAGATAAATCTGCTGTCGTAGGCCAGTAATAAGGCAGAGTAAACTCCTGTTCCTCTGCACAGTTTCAACACTCTTCTCCTATTCTGAGATTTGAAACATGTGACCCTCACAGGTGCTGAATACTTTATATTCCTCCCCACGGCCTCTGAAGTGGACTCAACAGCAATTTCAGCTGTGCTCCAGAATACATTTTGCTGCATCCCAACCTGGCTTTATGCTACAGTAGTTCCTTCTGTGATCTTATGGATCACATGCACCCTCCGCCCCCTCCTGCCTTTCCCCCATCACCGCTGTGTCCCGGATCCCACCAGTTAGAAAGGGAGGTGCACAGGCCAAAGTCATAACAGGAGACACAAAGTTCAAAAGGAAAAAGTCACTTATTTTGTCCCTAAGGCCTGGCCAGGCTGAGGCTTCTCTGCGCTGTGCGAGTAAAACTGAGTCCCAGTGTTCCAAGGATGAGGGGGTGGATCTGAGACAGGGCACCGGGGCAGAGCCCTTACTGCTTCTAGGAAGATAGGAGGTAGTTTTGGCTCCAGCGAGCCCTGTCACCGCATCCTCTCTCGGCGGTAGCAGCAGCAGCCAGAGTTGTTCTCCAGACCTCCGGCACAGGTAGGCAGAAGAGAGGGCTGCTTGCCCTGCCTGCCCTGCGCCTCCTCCTCGCGCTCATGGCTGCTGGGGGACCCCGGGGCTGCTGGCGGCCACCCCTTTTCCCCCGCAGCGTGGGGTCCCCCTCGCCCCTCCGGAGAAGCGTCCCAGATGCCCTGCGCGGCTGCCTTCGACACGCAATCCGCACATCCCCCTTTCCCTCGCCTGTGGGAGCTCCGCCAGCTGCGCAGGGGGAGCAGCGCCCCGCGGCGGGGGCCGGCGGGTCTCGGCCGGGCCGTTGCTGCCACCGCGCCGCACTCACCATGGCGTTGGAGCAGTTCAGCAGGCACACGGCGGCCAGCAGGAACCACCGCCGCCTGTAGGTCTTGAATTGGGCCAGCCGCCGCAGGCCGTGCTCCCCCAGCAGGCTCGCCGCCTCGTCACCCTCCATCACGGCACGGCACGGCCCGGCACGGCACGGCCCGGCCCGCAGCGTGAGCGACAGCCGGTCACCGCCGGTGCTGGGTCCGGCCCAGAGCTGGCTGCGATGCCCGGGCAAGCCGGTTTTGACCTGTCACACTTCTCAGGAGGGAGAAGCCCGGTGCTCCGAAGCGGGACTTCTACAGCGCTTGGAAAACGCATTGCTAAGGCGCTCGGGGGAGAAAACTCCGGTCTTCGCCCGTGTGTCGTTACAACAACAACCACAGCGACATCACTAATGCCTGCTGATAGCTCCGTGTTAACGTAAGAGTCACTGTTAACTGCGCCAGAACGGCAGCTTCAGTGGTTGGGGGTACTGGTGTAGGAAGAAAAAGCCTTGTGGGATCAGCCTTGTCCGAGGGTGATGGTTTACTGGAGTAGAAAAAGGTCTAGAGGAGAATAAAGGGAGGATGCTGAGAGCCACAGGGGTCTACATAAAGTACAGTTTGGTTACAGGTTTATATGACAGGCAACAGTATCTTCTTCCTCCAGTGCAGAAACACCCACACTAGTTATCTCCTCAAAAACTCACCAAGGAAAAATGCCAAGAGCGCAGAGCGAAAGCCACCTCCACTCCTAAATAAGACTTGTGACTCCAGGTTGTTGGGTATTGGTGGTGCCTGGATGTCTTTGTCCCAACCCTGAGATTTGATCACCCTTCCACACAGATCAGACCTCCACTGCTGAGCCTCAGGAGTGCCAAGTGGACAGGCGAATGGATTCCAGAAATGTCTTCAAGGCACTGTCGTCCATGTTACTTCTTGCTCAGCCCTTTGAAACCCTTGTGCTGTTCCTCACCACAACCTGCTAAGAACATAACACCCTCTCAGTCAGAAGCTGGGGTCATTTACTGTGAGCAGAACTTTATTTCAAATGCTTTGGTTATATTTGAAAGATAAGGAGGGTTATGCTGCATGCAAGTATTCTCTCATGAACAATTTTAGCTGTAATTTTCCATGCACGGAGGTGGGAGAGAGAGATAGGGGAAGGATGGCGAAGAAATCATTTCAACCTCACATCGAGCCTTCTGTTGCAGGGTAGAGAGAAGTATGGTTTGTTTGTGCTAGTGAGCAAGCTTTACCGACTGATAGATTGTGTCTTCCAGTCTCCCTCAGCTAAAATTGGAGGTTGACATTGAGTAACAGCAAGTGGGACTATTAAGGTAATATTAATGACTGACCTGTTCCTGTGTCTACAAATGCCTGACCAGGTTTGCCTGGCTTATGAGCTGCTGACAGAAGAGCACTGCTATTTGTATGCTATAGGCTGAAGCACAGCAACTTCTGTCCTGCTTTGAAGAGACACATTGTGACTTGGGTTGTGTGCATGAGTTAACTGCTCTCCTGAACTGTCAGTGCTCACACATGGGGAGAAACTTCTACATCAACATGCTAGAAACAGGTCCAGGTGTATGGAACAGCAGAAAGACCCAGTGGCCAGTGCTCACCAGGAATTCCTCTCCCTGGTCTCTCCTGTTGGTAGGCAAGCCCTGTACGAAAATGAACTTCTCTGATGATCTGTCTATGTGATCTGTCCACCGTGTCCATTCCTTTTTGCAGCTAAAAAAACTGTGTTACCATCAAAGGAGTCTGAATAATACTGGCAGAAATCGGGATCCCGTGTGAAACACATTTACTGCTTCTGCTCTCTGCTGTCCATTTTTTAAAAAAAGTACATTAAAAGCTCAAATTGCACATATTTGTAGGACAGACCAGAATCAAGGCTGCTCTACTTAGCCACTTTCTGCATTATTTTTGATGTCAAGATAACATGGTGTGCTGTTCTCTACTTGAAATAGAGTCCAGGAGTAAGTTGTAGCTGGATAGTGAAGGAGATGCTGTTGTGAAAACTCTGTGACGTTGCGTGCAGACATCAGAAAGTATCTGCCAAGCAAGGCCACAGAAAGGGAAAAAGACAACTGCAGGAGAGAACTGCTATGCTGTTTGGACCAGAATTATCAGAGGAATTTGTGTAGGTCACATCTGGGAAGAATTTCAATTTTTTTTCCCCTCGTGCTTCTCCTAGATGTATTGTCTTGTTGTACGTACCCTGAAAGGACTAGTCTGGGGCTGCAGAGAGCTAAGATCACTCAGAGCAGCTCTGTGTAACTTCATTCCTCTGCTTTATACCACGTCTCCCATGATCAGGGCCACCACTTGTTACTACTGGCAGCACACTAAGGACAGTGGTAGGATTAGTCTTGAAGGACAATGGGCCCATCAGCCCCCTCACTCTTTCCTGGTGCTCTGCTTCTGCCTGATACATCTCCATCAGTCCCTTTCTCCCTCCTGTCACTCTCTTCCCCACACCCCAGCATACTCTCTTTTCATCCTGGCTTTTGTTTTCAGGAACTGGCAGCTTAAACCAGATATCACAGGTGCTTCCCAGTTAACCATTTTTTTTCTTTGTAGGTACTTGTGCTGAGGTACCTGTGGTCTTTAATGTGTAAGCATGTGTGATATATACCTGAACAGACCCAGCTACGCAACTTGCACACTGAACAGTCCCTGCTAGAAAAAATTTAAAAAACCCACCAAAACAAACAAACAAAAAACCCCAACCACCCACACACAAAACAAACAACAAAAAAAATGTTTGTTTTCTGTCAGGGAGGGAAGCAGGGAGGGAAGCAGTGAGACAGTAAGTATGTGAAAGAAGGTTTTCAGCAATGGGATAGTCTCTGTACCTTGGTTGTAAAATGGGTGTGGAAAAACTTAGTATTGGGAGAAGACTATGCATCTAAAGCAGCTTTCCAGTATTGAGCACTCATGGTAGGAATTACAGGATCATTCAGGTTGGAAGACACCTCAGGAGGTCTCTAGTCCAAACTCCTGTTCAAAGCAGGGTCAGCAATGAAGTTAGGCCAGTTTGCTTGTGGCTCAATCTGGTCTTGAAAGCTTCCAACGCTGGAAACTGCACAACCTCTCTGGTCAACCCGTTCAACTGCTGAACTGGTCCTAGGATAGATGCCACAGTACAGCTTTCAGACAGAGTGCAATTCATTAACCACAAGCCTCTGACCCAGTCCAGCCAGTACTTAACCCATCCAATTGGCTACCCGTCCAGACCATAATGTCCTAACTTAGATAAAAGACCACTGTGGGAGACAGCACTGAAAATGTTGTTAAACTCATGGTAAATGACATCCACTGCTCTCCCCCATCCACAAATCACATTCTTTTATCAAAAAAAAGGTAATCAGGCAGGCTGGCCAGGCATGATTTATCCTTAGTGAACCCATGCTGATTATTCCCAGTTGCCTAATTCTTCATGTGTCCAGAAATATCATCCAAGAGAAATTTGCTCATGTTTTTTCCAGAGATTGAAGTGAGACTGGGCAACCTGCAGCTGCCTGGACTGTCCTCTAGTGCTTTCTGAATACAGCTACAACATTTCTCCAGTTGACAGAAGTATCCACAGACTCTCAAAGATGATCAGAAGTGGCCTTGCTGTGGCATCAGGCAGGTCTCTCAGCATCCTTAGACAGGTCTCTCAGCATCCTTGGACACAGTCCTTCCGGTTCCATGGACTTGTATGAGTCAAGTTTTCTCTGACAATCCCTGACTCGTTGACTAATTGTCATCCTTCCTCTCCATGAATCCCAGGCCTTGAGGGGAACTTGCTGGTGAAGATTAAAGTAAAGAAGGCATTGAGTTCTTCCGGTTTGCCTGTGTCCACTCTCACTAAATCACCCAGCCTATTCAGCAGCTGACTGCCAGTTTCCTTGTTCGGCCTTTCACCATTAATTAAGCAGCTGATGCTCTTCTTGTCACCCTTGACATGCAAGTTGAAGCTTTGGCTTTCCTGACACCATCCCTACCATTGCCTGGGCAGTGTTTCTAAATTCCTCCTGTGTAGCCCATCCCTGCTTCCATGCCCTGTATGCATTCTTTTGCATTGGAGTTATACCATGATTTCCTAGTTACCCAAGCTAGTCTGCTGATAAGTATCCTTTTCTTCTGAATGCTGAGATGGCCTGTTCTTGCACTTGGCTGAAGCTTCAGAGGCCTCATCACTGCTGGAGACAGTGACAGAGTGAAAGGCTGATTATTCCCCTGCTGTGCACTGAAAGAAATGGCAAGATGTCCGGAGCTGCAGAACAGAGAAGCCAGATACCTCATAGCCTTTCATCACGGTTGGGGCATTAGTAATATACCTCTGCTGCATGGATTATCTGCTTGCTGCTGACACCACAGGTTTTCTCTGCTGGGGTGCTAATAGGTTCTTCCCTCTTCAGACACAGATTTTCATGAAACTGTAGGAACTTTGCTGGTTTTGAGAAGGCTGTCCCTCTCTCAAGTTCCATGAAAACTCACAAACACTAAAAAAATAAAAAGGAAGGTGAAGGAAATAAGCAGTTGTACTAGTTTTGTGCGTTCCTTACTAGGGAGCCCAGATTAAATTGGTACCTGAAAGTGTAATTAAAGACCATGCAGACTTATTAGGTGCAGAGTGTGTGTATGGGGGTAGAGCTGGAATTAGGATTGCTCATATGATTTTTATTCTGGCATTTCCTAATGTTCTAATGTTTAATGTTCTAATGTAGCAAGCTTTGATTAATTTTAATTCCACAAAAATATAGTGAAAAGTGCTGTTGTTACATAAATGGATCCACCATCCATTGTTGTTATATCTCTCGGCCTGGTATTAGAACCATGAGACTTCCCCAGGGAATTCTGGATTTCGGTTAATCTGAACCTTTTAATCCCAATTAAAGTGTTTATTTGTGTGGTTTGTGGCAGAGAGGGCTCCAAAGACTCATTCTGCATACCTGAAGGCCAGCATCCTGTTTGTTTCCACAGTACACACTGGAAGGTGAATTGAAAGAACCAGTAAAATCTTCATTTCCAAGGCTATCATGATGCAAGTCTAAGATTCTTCATGAAACAGTAGATTGTACATTTAAAAAAAAAAAAAAAAAAAAGAAGAAAGAAGGGAGCAATTGTTAAGTGCACATAGCAAACTAGTGCAAAGGATCTCCTAGACTGCAAAAGACTATTCCATAGGCAAGTTTGGCATTACTGGCAAGCACGGAGATGAAGCAGGAATGCAGAAGTCACTGCACTGGCATGTTTGCACACTGCTGAACCAGGCACTTTTCTCCAGATATAAAGATTAGTTGCTCACTTGTCCAACAGGGGAAAACAGGCCAGTCAAATAAGAAAAATATATTAGAAGACAGAAAGATGCATATCCAACACTCAGGGTAGCAAACAAGTTGTCTAGGGGCTGAACCTCTTCACAGTCAGGCAGGTCCTGGAAATGGTTCCTCTTGTTCCCATCACCAGTAGTTGTCAGCCTGGAAAACTAACATGCTCCAAGCAGCTGACAGAAGTGCAGAGAGCTAACAGTCACCTCTGCCACTCTAAACACCAAAAACTAGTCTTATCTCTGAATATTTTTCTACAAAATACAGGTTTAAAGACTTGTCTACACTTTGGTTCACTCCTCCTTGTGAGGATGTTCATCTTCCCCAGGCAAAGTACAGATTTGTTGGTGCAGCTGTAACTATTCCTGCAAATGGGTAAACCCAATCGGACAATAGGACGTTTCTGGATAAAATAAATTGTGTGTGCCTTAGAAAGTTTTGCTTGTGAACTCTATGAATGTCAAGTAAAACACAGTACTGATTGCTGTATCTGTGCTGTCAATCTTCTCTGAAACCTAAGATCACTCAATGAAAAGACTTAAAAGATCATCTGATATTTTAAAATGTTCTCTTATTTTGGTATTTAGTTGCCTTTGAGACGGGTTTTTCCATTTATGTTTATCATGAGCTTACCCACTCACATGAGTCAAATATCAATATGTCTATATAAAAATCAATCATTTCTGCACTGACAGCTCCTTTAGTGCCTAGTAGGATGAATCTTTCAAGGACAGAAATGGAAATTATTTTATGTTGGTTTATTTTTTATTGTTTTGATTTAATTTTATTTTATTTTATTTTATTTTATTTTATTTTCCCCATGGAAAACATAAATCAATTTCATGGCTTTGCAAACATGAGTAGCTGAAGGTACTTTAGAATCATTTTATCTGACCATATTTCATGCTCCATTTAATATAAGCGAGTACAAAATCCAAACAAAGTAGGTGTCCAATTTAAATTTCGAAGTAAATGGACATTTTAACAATTAGCTTTTCTGGTGCAACATTGTCTTTGTTCTTATTTTTAAAATATTTCTTCTCCAGCACAAGCGTGGCTCTCTCGGTCAACAGCACCTCCCGCGCGTCATGTGGCTGGCCCTTGCCTTCCCGAGGGCGACCTGCCCCCGAGGAAGGCCGGGTAGCCCCGGCAACGCTCTGCCCGCTGCAGTTGCTCTCGGGGGTCCGGCAGAGCTCCCTGGCAGAGGCAGCCGTGGGCAGCGCAATGCGTTTTATCTCGGTTTTACCGCAGCAGCGTTGGTGTGGTGTCTGCGCCGTGTACCCCTCGCCCGACCCAGCGCAGCAGCCTACAGAGAGGTTTTAGCTAGCAAGAAGGCATGACGCTAGTGTGACATGGATAGCAACAGTCACAGGTGCAGCATGCTTCTCCCCCCGCCACACAGTTGGTTTTGCTCTGTACCATGGGTCTCTCTTAGGTCATTCTAACCTTTTAAAAACACTTTCCTCTTAAACATTAGCAATTGATGCTCTAGCATTACCATATTTTCACAGTTCTTCCTCATTCTTACTTGCTATGCTGGTGAACAGCCACATCTAATATTGAGTCATCTTTGCTTGATCCCTAGTGCAATGGTGGTCTCCTCTTCTAAAGTCATCAGAGATGTCCTCAACACACAAGCAGCTGCTGCTGTATTGCAGGCATAGCACTGATGAGACAACCAAAGCCAGTCTTTTTCTCAAAAACTTTCACAGATTCCTTTGCTGCACAAAGAATTCTGTTATATGGGAGCTAAAGAATGGATCAACAGCTAGTGAATCCGATCAACATATCGTAAACAAGATTGGATGCCTGATGGTTCCAGAAAGCAACTGCTATATGCCCAGGTGCACTGCAACCAAGACAAAGATGACAAAAGATGCTCAGTGCTCTATGAAGTGAGCTGTCCAGGTAGAGCACACAAGGGACTTTATTAATCTGCTTTGCAGGCATGCTCTGCCAGGGCCATATGATTATAATTATTACATATCACAACACATTCTTGCTCATATTCCCAGAAAGCAGTGATGCCTGTGGACAGCGTCTCCCTCTTCTCCCTTCTTCCCTTCCCTTCCCTTCCCTTCCCTTCCCTTCCCTTCCCTTCCCTTCCCTTCCCTTCC
>VZSF01000029.1:24997-61590 GCA_013398295.1 Chionis minor | reverse complement strand
CCCTTCCCCTTCCCCTTCCCCTTCCCCTTCCCCTCCCCATAAACTGGGAGAGGAGTATATATATAAGCTGACAGAGGATTCTAGACAAGTCAGTGCAAAGGATTATAAACACATTTCTCTCTCTTCTGTTTTATCTCTGTCTCTGCATGCTGGAAATTTACAGCATGGGATTTCTTATTCCCTCTGCAGGAGAACACACAGGACACACTGTATGTCCACACACCCACACCCCGCAGCACATGGAGGCATGCATATTTACTCCTGACCTTCTGCTGTCAGTTTGTGTAACAGCAAAAGAGCAACTCAGTATTTTTATTACATAGTGGCAGACGGAAGTGGCATGTGAAAACTTCAGAGAAGTGCAGAATTATCCTGTTTAAGAGTAGTCTCCTTCCGTCTTTCATTTATGAAATAGCTGTTGACCAGAAATGACCAGTAAACATAAAAAGAACCAACTGGGCCCTAACTAGCACAGAAGGATGAGAAATGGCACAGTGACTATATTTGTCATGCATATATTCAACAATACTGAAAATGAGAGCTAGTGAGTATTTGGGAAAGGATCACAGTTTCCCTAGCACTGCACCAGAAGACCCTACCCTTTGCCAAGGGAAAAATCCATGATCTGTATGAGTATAACCCTTGAGTGTTCATTTACTGATAATTCTACCAGAGTACACCACTGGGACCAGTGTGCAGCAAGGGGGCCAAACAGGACACGTAGGACTACTTACAGTCAGAATGAAACTGAAGTCAGTTTATATTGTTTCCTACTGCATGCTTTGTCTTTCTGAGTATGGGCTGTCCCTTTGCCACGTTTTTTGGTTTTGTTTTTTTATCATGTGAGGTTTTACTGTGAATTACACTCTGCTTATTTTTTTTTTCTTTTCATTGCTAAAGGAGCAGTCTCTTCAGCCTTTTAGTATTCCTGCATAAGAGGCTGCCCTGAGCCTTTTTAGAATAGCTTGCTTTGGAAAAGGGTTACGCATTCATGCAGTCTGCATGTATCCATTTTGTTACTCCCTCTCTGACAACTTTCGTACCTGCTGGCCAGCTTCAGTCATGCTGGATGGAAGGGTGGAAATCCCAATGACTTTGTTGTCTTATAGATTTAGTAAAACTTGGTATCTAGGAAGATAGATCACTGGTAGTCTGTGTAAGGGAAGGGACAGGGACATCAGATATTTTATCTTCTGAAATTCCTTTTATGGCCCTGCAGAATCACTGAAGTTTCTCTTGATGCTGTAGAGCTAAACTCATATCAGACCACCCAGAGGCTGATTCTTTTTCTATTTCGTGCTGTCACACGTGCTAGTATAGCTGAATATGCACCATGAATATGTTCTTTATAACACAAGTTTTTAAATCATAATTGTTACACAGACTGCATAAGACTGCAAAACTTCTAAGTGATAGACCCAAATGCACTTTTTATTGCAGCAGAAATCTCGTTCAGATTTAGGTGTCATTATGGCCTTTACACGTGCTCAGAAGGTACATTATAGCGATACACAGTTCATACAAAGATCATGGGATAAACTTCATGGCACAAAGGCCAGTAAAGAAAATCCATGTAGAATTGATTGCTCAAAAAACAAATGTAAACTGTGATAGTAAAGCTGAACAGTCAGCTGTTCAGGCTGATGTTGCAATACATTATGCTGACTTATTGTCCTGGTTTGAGGTAAAACAGGACCAATTTTTTTCAGTAACTTTACTTTTTAGCTAGGCCTCTTCTAACTGCTGAATTTAGCAGCATGTTGAGCAGAAACTGTTCGCTCTCAGAGTGGTAAGACCCATGTTCATAGTTGATGCCAAGGCATGGTATGCAGAGAGACCCTTGTTTATACTTATTGCTATAACAACCAAGGCCAAACAACTTTGTTATCTGCCCCACTGGAATGTCAGAAGTGGAAAAGCGTAGAGGGGTCCCACCTGTGGGGAGGAGCGGACAGGACAGGTGACCCAAAACTGACCAAACAGGGTATTCCATCCCATCTGCATCATGCTCAGCAGGAAAGCTGAGGGATTAAAGAGTCAGCTCTCTTTCTTCAATGGCTGGTGTCCGAGGAGGACTATTTTCGTCTGCCTTTGATCCCGATCCATGCATTCCTGAATCTAGATCTGGAACCCAGTTCCTGTCCTTCACGAAGTCCAGTCTGGGACTTCCCCAGTGTCTGCTGGTGATGTGATNGGGGGCGGGGGAGGAAGGGGGGGGAAGCATGCCCTTGTCTTTCTCATGTGAGAAGGACTGTGACTTACAGCAGAAGCTCCTGAGACAGCTCCTGCAGGCAGCTCCTGCTGCCTGAGAAACCAGATGCCCACAGTGGAAGAGGTGCTTTCCTGCTGATAATAAATCAAGCTGCTCTGGTCTGCTTTGTCTCCATGTACAGTCATTATGAGCTCCACAGTAAAACAGGGTCTGCCTTGTTACTGGACAGTCAACAAGGCAGAAGGAATTTTATTCTTCGATGACAGCTTTCAATTTGGTGCTGTCTAGAACACTAGCATCTAGAATCTAGCATCTAGCACCTAGCATCTAGCATCTAGAACGTAGAATCTAGAACAAGGCCCAAAAAGAAAAATTGAGCAGAGAAGGCTGCATCTTAAAACTCATTTTCTCCTCCATGACTTCCTTAATTTCTTGCCCTTCAACTAGGGAAAAGATGATGTTTGCAATGGGCTGTAAATTACTGTTTTCTACAAGAGACTTAGAGACTCCCTAGGACTTGCACGTCACCACAGTGTGCTCATAAGATTTCTTTGCAGTTGGCCTCTGTATGCTCATCACTTCTGACAATGGCACAATTTATTTAGCTCATGGGGCTGGGGTTAAGACTCTAGCTTCTGAAATTTGTTCTTTAATAAATATAGGCCAGGTTTTCTCCCCTGAGCCCTGCTATATCTATAGCAATCTGCATGTGTTATAAAAGCAAAGACTGTCCAATAAGTCTTCCCTCTATATTGGAATAAACATTTCAAATATCTTTCAGAAGGCAAAAAGCCATCTCTCTGAAACTTAGCAACAAAAATTTTCTCCCATATTTTAAATTTCCTAAGGGGAGATATCTTGCACGGGATTTGTTGATGTCATTCTTAAAACCAAAGGCTATATATATTCAAACGTAGCTAATTTTCTTGTTTGGCTTCTGACTATTTTATAGCAGAGGTTGCAGTGGTAGGTAGACCTACTATGTTAACTCTATAGCAAAAAGTCCAATTAACTTTCCTACCTTTATTTAGGTTCAAGATCTAGGTTCATTTAGACAAAAGACTTCATAGTAAAACAATTACTGAAACTCTCAGGGAACATTTAGGCATCTATTTAGGTCCTATATATTACCAGTTCGTGTTCTTTAAACTTGTTCTAATTTTGCAGACTAGCACCATTTCAAGTGACAGCATATTAAGTAATTAAGGAAATAAAACACTAGATGGAATAATATGACAGAAGAGCAAATGTGCTAGATAATGTTCAATGTTTAAACTAGAGTAACTATTTTGAAGTTAACAGTGAACAAACCATGAATGGAGATATGTATTATGATGAAGCCCGTTGATAGGGAAAGGTAGAAAAAATATAGCAGTGTGGACTACCCCTTGCTGAGAACATGCATGTGGCATGAACAACAAGCACTGCTCAAACCAAAGCTTCTCATGCTCTGTGATGCTGGCTATGCTTTGCCTTTCTTCTGAACGCTTCCTCCTGCTGTGGATTGTTCTGGATCCCAGGGTCAAATGCACTAATGATTTGCCTTGGAAATATGGTTGAACAGCTGTGGAATGAGTCAGTCACATACTGGCAGTCAATTCCTCTTTGACCTGTAGCTCTAAGGCACATTAGAAATACCACAATTTTAATAATCTCACTAATAACACAGGGAAATATACACCACACACACTGGAGGGCAACTGCTACGCTAAAACTAATCTGCATGAAATTGCAGGAGTTTTTCCATAGCACTAGTGTGAAAAGAAACATTATTTTAGCATGCTTGTCATATATTGCTGGTATTAAATGTCTGGAAAAAAGTGTTTGGTGGAATCTGCCCAATTACCAAGATGAAAACATCTGATGCAGGTGTGTTGCTTTTAATTAAGCCATAGAGGATTCTGACGGGGAGTTGCGTCCTTCTTTGCTGGAGTATTTTCCATCTATCTGTGCAGACACTGGGAACCAAGGTCTCTGACCTGCAGCAGGGTTACTGCTTCAGAAATGGGGAGAAAAGCCTCCCAGATCTGCTGCTGAAACCCCTCTGAAGAGTACACGGAAATGTTTGTCTTGTATTTAAAACTACGACCAAAAGCATGTTTCAAAATAATAAATCCTGTTGTACAGTACCTATCTCCACCAAATCCTCCTAAAAAATGCTTATAACAAGATAATCTACAGGCCTGCCAGCTGAGTGAGCAAAACCAGTAAGTGGACAAATGCCTATTATAAAACTCTGCCCTGTCCTGAGCAAATTTGGAAAAGAACAACTTTCAGACAAAAGCACATCTGGTATAACAACATGGTTCATAAAATCCTTTTGCAGATAGTGCAACAATAGCAGAATTTGAACAGGCTTTTGGCCTAGTCATCGGCCCTGCCTTTGCCTGACCTAAACATTCACTAATCAAGGAAAGTTGATCCCTACTCTGCCCCATTTTCCCCAATGCTACCCAGATGGTAAATCACTCATTTGAGAGAAATAAAATGTGAACTTTACCATTTTCTCCTGGTCTTCAAGCTTTTAGGATTCCCTCATTTTATTTCCACATTCTTTCCAGAAGACTGGAATTTTACTTCTGCATTTTCGAGAGGTCTTTTTAGTGAAATTTTGACATCTGCATCCAGTCATTCAGTGCCATGAGAACTCTTTCCCATTGCAGAGACCTGGACTACAACAGGATATGGAAACTCCAATCCCTGTTCGCAGCAGTCTCTGTATTGCTCAATGCTTTCCTTTGTGGGTCTTTCTACACAGACTCATGCTGAGCATAAAACTTGACAATGTATTGTTGCCTTATCCACATCTCTGAATCACTCTGTTCAGGAATTTTGTCTCTTGCTTCTATATAATCTGAGTCAGTAGCTGGATTAGGTTTGTTCAATTTATTTCCAGCAAGAATGACTTGTTATGCTAATATTTTTTTAATCACTGTTTTGAACAGGGCTTGCATAGAGGGGAGAATGACAAGAAGATCTTTTTGTTGCAAGGACATCAAAGATCATGATAAATTACATCAGCCATGTCCAGGTCATTTCTGCATATAGCCTGTAAAACTGGTCTTTAAAATAACTTCAGAGCAGGAATGTATTTGTTCACATTAATGAATTCCTAAAAGGTACAGAAAACGAACTAAGATGACAGCTCTTTCTATACAAAACTGAATGTTCTGCCTCTGATGTGCAGCCTGTTTTTCCTGCTGGTAGTTTGCTGTGGAAGGGTATGGGAGGATGTTTGGAGAATGGAAATGTTATTTCAAAGGTAAGCCAGAGCTCCCAAAGCCTGTGGTGTTTGGGGAGGTTTTTTATCACACTGGCTGCACTTGTGCCTCGTGTCAGTGGTCCTGCCCAGGTTAGTGCAGCTCTGGGCCTTGCATCATTCTGCCTGTGAACCTGTGGATTATTTTCCCTGCCTCGCCAACGTGTCCCATGAACCGACCATAGCTATTTCATTGAGGTCAGCCAAAGGCTTAATCTGTACAAAGGGCTTCCTCCCATATGCAGTGACAGCAAGCAATGAATTCCTCAAGAACTTCTTTCTCTTCTTCCATAACAATGCAAAGCTACCTTCATCGCCAGCACAGGCCTCCAGAGAAGCAGCCTGTGTCACCTGAAAGACACTTCTATCCTATGTCAGGTGGAAGCCTGTGTTTTCTGGGCTTCTAAGCTTTGGGGTCTGCTTGATCACCCAGGTGAGGCCAGGGAATGCATGGGTGTGACGGTGTGCTCCCCCCTCTCTAGGCTCCACCTGACCTTTATCACCCGTAACCCTGCCCAAGTGATAACCACCTGTGGTGGTCATAATGGGTGCATGTAGCTGTGATGGCGGTATTCAGGGCTCAACATGGTTTCAGGGAGACAGATAACAACGCAATAGCCAAGGGCTAACTTGAGCAATACTGTGGTCAATACGCAAATATGACTATAGGTCAATCATCTTACTCCCATAAATAGTTGACAGCCCAAGAGCCCTCAAGCAGGGATACCCTCAAGGTTACTCCTTGAGGTTCAGAGAGTGAGCACCTCACCATTTTCACACCCTCTTCAGCTTTCTTCTCAGTGCAAACTCCTAACAAGTGAGTTCAGCCTGGCAGGAAATGCTTTATCTTCTTCCCCTCAGCCTGCCATTGCAGCTGGTAGGGGTCTTGTTGGGCTCTGATGTAGAGCAGGGGCAGGAGTAAGGAGCTGAGACCTCCTGACCTGGGGTTTCACTGGGGCCCTGCACTGTGCAAGGAGGAGGGCTGTCTCAGGGTGGCTGCTGTCAGCATCTCCTTATTGCCATGGTGGGGATCACAGAATCACAGAGCCACAGATTGGATGAGGTTGGCAGGGACATCTGGAGGTCATCCAGTCCCAGCCAGTGGCTCTAGCAAGGCCACTGAGAGTCAGCTGCCCAGGTAAGATGTGAGAGTGATCTGGAATTGATTGCTGCGTGTGTTTATATTAGACAGGGTCTGCCAAGGCTCTGCAATTAAAAGCAGCTAGTGGCTCCCAGACCAGTGTTGAACGTCTTGCAGACAGTAATCATATGTGGGTTCTCACTTCCCCATCATATGGGAATTGACACTGTAATTTTGTGAACAATAAGCTCCTGTCACTCAAAGAAAAGGACTGGTCTTGTTTTCTTGTACAATATATCTCACAACTTCCTGAACGTTGTTTCAGCTCTGCTCATTTTCCTGAAATATCCGCTGCAAACATGCTAGCATTCCAGAGCTAACAGGGGTAGTACTCTGTGTGCTGTCTGAATCCTCACCGAGAAGGACAAATAAAGGCAAGAAGAGATAATTTGTTGTAAGGCTTCTTCACCCTAAAGCTGTAATATTGGTGACAAATGTCCTGGCCTCAGGTCACCAAATATACTTCTACTGTCTGTTTTTATCAAACCATGATCCCCAAATTTATCCTGATTTCAGAATTACTAGGGTTTCAAAAAAGAGACTTTCAATATGTCATGTTACAGCCAGGCATATAAGGTGGGATTCATCCAGGTATAAAGTTCTAAGAAAGCTCGACAGGAGGAAAGACAGTCTGGAGCCTCTATAATTAAACCTAGATGATGCCTTGGCTACTGGATAGGATTAACAAAAGTTGATTGCACAAACCATAATAGCAGGACCGTATACAAGAAGGTAGAAAGGGCTAATGGTCTACTCTAGGCAGAAAAGTAGCACAAGAAGATGTTTATGAAGGTGTTACTTGAGAATAAAAAGCTTAGCAAGGAAAAGGACAGAGCTGAAATCTAACATGGGTATATGTTTTCAGTTTGTTGAAAAAGGGGAATACTGACAGCTTGACTTGCTCAGAACATGAAGGTTCTTCAGAGGAAATCAGCACAGAGTTAAGGGATAATGTGTTTCCCTTTACAGATAATTCTTCTGAGAAATATTCTGTGGTTTATATCTAGATATAGACTTTGGAATTATTTTCTGTTTCCTGGGTCTGAGCCTTGGCTTCCTTAGTAACAAAATCTCGATGTGGATGCTGAATAAAATAAGCTGTGATGGTTTTCTAATGAAAGCTGAAAATACAGATTTTGTATTCCTCTGGTATCCAGCTTCACAAATATGCCTATTGTTTCTGCCTGTTTTCTGCCCGTTGCACTACAAAAACTGAAAAGAACAGCGTTGTAGTCACAGAACTGTATTTGGGAATCCAAGAGCCCTCATACCTCAGCTCCAAATTTCTACATGGCTGGGACAATCTTTCTGTCTGTATTTTTGTTTTGCTATCTGTTTGAAATATCTTCTTGCTCCCTTTAAAGTGTACTTAGCTTCATTAAAGATCTGTCTGCTTCAGGAGCCAGGACTCCACTCTTAACATCTCTTATTGCTATAGTCTAAATATGATGCTGCACTGGTCACCACAGAAATACCTTGTCACTGTGAGTCTTCCATGCATTTCTCATTATGCACAAACATTTCCCAGTTTTCTTTTTTAAATCTGAACTACAGTAAGCTAACCCACAAATGTCTTGGCATGATGACACTATTAATCACAGACATTGCTTTGTAGGAGCCTGGCATCTCGGTTTATCCTGTTTTCGCAGTTTACTCCTTGATACTGAGGCTGACTTGGGAGAAGAGAGAAAGTTGGGACAGTACCTTCCCTGCCCTCAAACTCTTGGCCACTCAGGGCTGCAAAAGCTTGTGGAAGTCTTATGTCACTGAAATCATCTGTAGCTTGCAGATCTTCCCCCATGTGTTCAGAAACGCAGTGCAGATGGAGCTGTTCTGTCAGTGGGGATTACATACCGGAGGAGAGTGGCAACGCACGAGAACCCTGTCAGTGTTTAAACCCACACACTGGAGGCTCATGACATGAGTGGGAGGAAAAGAAGATGGGGAAGGGCTGTGACATCCCAGCTCTGGGCTGGGTCCTGTCCCAGTCAGGGAAGCACAGCTTGAGAAGCTGTCTTCTGACCATGTGCAGAGGAGTACCTCTGGAAACCCACAGTGGAAATGGTTTTCTTAGCACCTCTAGGAAGGCAACAAGTGGGGCTGAAAAGAAGTCTTTTAAAGGGGGGAAGACAGTAAGGAAAGAAGTCAAACCATGTGTGTTTTCTGCCTGCATAGCCTGCAAGTTACAACCCAGGGACCCAAAATGATCAGATCAGGTCAAATGGAAATAACTTCTGTCTTTCCTTACTGTTCCTTTGCAGAGCTGTTTCTTCATAGCTCCTATTTTCAGGGCAAAGTAGCTCCTGCATGCTGCACCACTTGAAGGCTATACATGCTACCAAATCAGGATGTGTCAAAAATCTTTGTATTCAAGATAGTTTCAGGGTTTTCAGTGTCCATTTGGGTTAGATATGGGGCTAATGAGGAGGAATTACTTCTGAGGCGACCTACTCAAGTGTAGGTTTGTTAGCTCTTGCAAATTTTTTTATTGTTATGCTTGTTTAAATACAGTTATACATTATATGTGTCTCAGATAATACAGTAATTGAGCTGGTATTATTGGCCAAACGGGCTATTTTAACAAAGTGCTGGATGGCTGCTCAGTATGCAAATACTGTAATGACATGGAACTCTGGAGAGAGAAAAGCACCAATACAGGAAATGTATGTTGTAGCATGCAACAAATCTTTGAACTACCCAGTATTATACGAGCCAAGCTGAATCTTTAAGCAAACAGGTATAGATTAGCCATTAGAGAGTTATCTTCAGTAATCAATTCAACTCTAACCTGCAGTGTTCAACAGAATTCTCTTTGCCAAAGACTTGGGATCCACAGTGGGACCTGTTTCCACCCTCACCCACATCTCACCAAAGTGAAAGGTGCTCCTGTAGGAATCTACTGGGAGCAGGAGACGGAGCATTTCTAAATCAGGAGGGTAGAACAGCTGTAGTTCTGTGCTTGGATTGTCCCAATGCTGTCCTGAGTCCATGCAACAGCCCATTGCGCAGACTGCCCACTTCAGTCTGGAGGTAAATGTGAAGATTTGACTCTTTCTTTACATATAATGGAAATTTCATTTTAATATCTTAAGCATAGATTTAAGTGCAAAACTTTGTATCCACAAACCTATTTAGGCTGACATTGGTGGATGAACCTGATTGCACAGAGTAATGGCTAAAGGAGGTATATAATTGATGTTAGCCCCGTTAACTGCTCATCTTCCCCAAAGTCTTTTACTGTCAACCTGTTTTTCCCCCAGGTTGACAGTGAGGACTAACTCTCAAAAAAAATTTAAATTAGCTAGCATTTGAGGAACAAAGAAGGCAGAAAAATATTGGGGAAAAATCCAGGGTTTCAAAGCAAGGTAGTACAACAGTTGGTACTTCAGAACTGCTTGCAGTTTTATTCAAGTGGCCTAAGCAATCTTTGTTCTCAGAGAAACATGGCACTCTCATTCAAGACAAAAACTTTAGGCAACCTAAAATGGGTTTTAAGAATGGAAGTAGGTGCTAATATAATTTCGCTTCTCATTAAAAAAAAAATAAAAAATCAAAGGGGACTTAAGCTATTGATTTAAGAAACCAAAACGAGATGCCTGTCTTTGAAAGTGAGCATGCAATACTTCCTCTACTGCACCTCTTCAAAACACCCCAAATCATTAGTCACCAGTGAATAAAATTATCTTCAGGGTTCACAGAAGTGATAAATATGTTCCTGTTCATGACTGGGGACCTCAGCAGACTAAGATGACAGCACTGCTAAATTTTACCTGTAGTTTTCATAATGTGTGGGTGATTTGGCTGACTCATTAACCCGGGGGGGATGACTGCTGTGTGTGCCACAAAGCCGTGATTCAGATTTGTTCCTTCATGGGAATGCCTCATTGAAATAAATTGCATGCCTTCCATTTAGCTTTAGTCTTCTCACTTTGATCCCTGTTTGCCTAAGAAACATGGCTTATAGAAACAGTCTCTGTCTTTTCTCTGCCTTCCCAAAAGCTTTGCTTTCCATTGCGAATCTCCAAAAATTCATCAAGAAAGTAGTGACCCCAGTCTGGAACCATCACAAGGTTTGTGATAGCAGGTGGCTGGGTCAAGAGACATCACATTGCTGTAAGCCCTCTTGAGACAAAGAGTTGCAGTCCTTACTAAAGCTGGGTGGAAGAACAGGTACAGGAGCCAGGGCTTCACGTCCCCTGTTACACCCAGTGACTACATGACAGTGGGAGGCAGGTTCTCCTCTGGCACATCTTCATAGACACTACAGAGTGGTTTTTAGATTTGCAATTACGATCTCCACAGGAATCAATTCCATTTTTTCCACTCAGACAGTTGATTTATTTCTATTTTTGATTTTGATGTAAATAGTTCTTCTACATCCCAGTGCGCAAATACAGAATACGACAGATACTGCAGGCATGAAAGGGACTAAGAGGCAGTTAGTAGGCTTTATCCAAGCCTTAGGATTCTCCAGTATAAAATATTATTAAAAAGTTATCTTAGTCATAAGCCTGAAAGTATTGCAGGGCTTTGTACACAGAGCTGGACAAAGGTTAGCTGAGTATGCCAACTTGGCAACTCCTTAACTAAAGCTGTTTAAAAGAAATCTGGAAAAGCTCAACATAGAAATCACTGGGCTTTATATTGGTGGCTTTTAGAAGAAGGCCCACATGCTGAAATATATTTGTGTATGTAAACACACAACTTCAAGTGCACCTAGTGCAGTGTATCTTGGTTGGAAAGAAAGCAATGCACTAGTGTCAGTTTGGGAACATAATCCAAATCCAACGAGCACGGTGGCTTTAGGTCATGGCACATAACCTTGTGCCACTGTCACATAACCTCCTGGGCTTGGTGACAGGTCACACACCAAGCAGAAGGAGGACTACCAATTTCATTTTGCCTACTAATGCTTTCAAGCTGCATGCAAGAAAGGAGTGTGCTTGCGGTACGGAAACCTGGAAGTGATACACAGGGAATTGTCTTTTATGTATAGGTACTACATTTGCAGGAAAACTTACCTAAAAATCAAACCCAAACCTCATATGCTGTCTCCTCCACTTTCTCTCTTCTTTGTCTTCCTCCTCTCCTACAGACTTTGACAACAGTTTGTATTAACTCTTTCCTCTCTTCTCTGTAATAATCTTCTCTCCCTTAGTATTAATTTGGGATTCATTTTTCCCTTAGCTCGCCTAGTAGACCCCAGGGTGCACATCTCCCTTTGGTCCTCTCGCACAGACCATTGCTTTGCTCATGGCTGATGCTCCTCACTTCCTGCAGCCCATGGAAGACCCCACATCACAGCAGATGGAGATGCCCTGAAGAAAGCTGCTGCAGTCTGTGGAGAGCCCATGCTAGAGCAGGCTCCTGGCTAGAGCTGTGGCCCATGCCTCTCCATGTCCTCTCACATGTCCTCTCACACCATGCAGCAGGTTTTCTGGCAGAACCTGCAGCCCATGGATGACCCACACTCGAGGAGTCTGTTCCTGAAGGACTGTACCCCATGGAGAGGACCCACACTGGTGCAGTTCATGAAACACTTTATTCCATGGGAGTAACCCATGCTGGAGCAGGGGGAGAAAGGAGTGGCAGAGACAAATCATTGTGGACCAACCACAACCTCCATTCCCCATCTCCCTGAATGTCTGGGGTGAGAGAAGGTAGAGGAGTTGGGAGTGAAGGAGTGAAGTTGAGCCTGATTAGAAGGGATAGAGTAAGAGGAAAGTGTTTTGTCCATGTTTCTCACCGTCCTACTCTAATTGGCAATAAATTTATATAATTTTCACCAAGTTAAGTCTGTTTTGCTTGTGATAGTAACTGGCAAACAAATTCCCTTCCCTTATCTTGACCCATGAGCTTTTCCATCTTATTTTCTCATTGTGTACTGTTGACAAGGGGGAGTAAAAGAGTAGCTGGATGGGAGTCTGGCAGCCAGCTGAGGTCAAAACGATGTATCGCTCTTCATGGAGCATCTTCTCTTCCCCAGTTCCTTTAACTAGACCGTCAGCCCTGTTCACCTCTGTTTTTTCCTCACCATAGCTGTCCTTCACACTTTCCTCAGCACTCTTCTCTCCTTTGCCCCCAGCACTTTCTGGTGCTTCGCTGCTTGACTGCTGATTTGCCTGCTGAGTTTGGGACCCCATCACTGTCCCATTTTGACATGGGACTCTAGCCATGTGGGTTTGTCCGTACTGAGCCCCTCTCTTCCTGTTAACTCTCTGCCCTAGAACATCCAGGAACCAGCTGCCTTCTGAAATCAGGTTCAAACTTCATTTTGGTGTCCACTCTCCCATCTTTCAGGTAACAAACTTCCCCTACACAATCCCCACTCACTATAATCCCATGCTCACACATATTGCTTAGCTTCTTTCTGTTCCCCTGGGTAGTGGCTGCCTTATTATGCCCTTAGACACTAACAGTCAAGCACAGAGGAAAAGGCATCACAGCAGCTTCTGCTGGTCACTACAGGAGGTGACATCTTTGGGCAATCCTGCTTGATGCTGACTGCTCTGTGGCAAGCTGACAGCACTCTGTGAAGACCATCTCATTCTGGTCATGACTGGGCTAGAGTACCTTAGGGAAATGGATGAAAGTGTTAACCACCTTCTACCCTTCCCATACAACATATATATTCAGGAATTCTTTCGCATCAGTGAGGCAAAAGACCTAGCTTTACCTCAGCCTCCTGGGCAAAGAGTACATCCACATTAGAAATTAGAATTAGCACATCCACGTTAGAAATAAGGGCAGTAATTCTCCTAGGCAAAGAGAAACTTGGTTTGCTCATCCCTGAAAATGAGCTTGCTGCTTTGAACTCCTGTCTAGTGAGTACTACAAATATGTTAGCTTGGCTAGTCCTTTGAGGCCAATGCACATTAGTAACACAATTAATCAAGACTGATCTACGCTAGAATGAAACAGTGCAGAAACTAACTTGTCCTGCTGGGAAGAGGGAGGACTCCTCATAGCATCTTGCCATGCAAAATGATGTTGTTGACACCAGAAAAGGTGGCAACTGAGACTGTGTTTTGGAGGAGGGAAGGTTGATGCAGTGGAGCAGAATTGGGAAATTGTGTCTTGTTTGGAAAAGACATCCCTGAGATCTCTCATAGCCCATAAGCAATGAAAAGTTTCTGCTACAATCCTCTGTATTTTATTTGGCAGTTGCCAAGCCCTTGATATGTATTAACCTGTGAGCCTTTTCCTCTTGGCCATATGACTATCTTCCACCATATTAAGCAGGTTGAATGTCTGTTCTTAGGCTGCAGTTTCCATGTAAGATTCCAGAACTCCAGTTTTCAGATCTGTCCTTGGAGACATGTCAGTGGAGCCTGCCAGTGGCTCAGAGTTAATTTTAGGACATGGTTTCTACTCCCTCCCAACCTTCTGCTTGCTTTCACAGCTGGTTTTGTTGGATTTCAACTTTCCCCCTTGGATTCTAGATACGTCTGTCCCTTTGTGGTCTTACTGATTTGTTATTTTCCCAGAGAAGAACTCACAGCTGTTAATGAAAACACCAGTGCTTGTCTCCATAGTCAGTAATAAATTGTCAGGAAGTCTTGTGGTTGTGGCAGCTTGTCCAGGTTACCTATAGTGTGCAGTGCATGGTTCTGGCTAAATTTCTTCAGTAGCTTGACGGTTTCGAGAGACATGTGTTAGCAGGTACACCTCTTGCTGATCAGCCTTAGGTCTCTGTACCCTTTGGGGAAGCATTTTTTATTCTCCTACATCATCTAAAATCTCACTCAGAGTTGAGGCCTTACAAATAATTTTAATTTGTCTTCTTGTCCTAAGGGTAATAAACCCTAGGAAACTAAGGGAATTCCACATACAGCCTCCAAAGATAATTCTTTTCTCCTCAAGCTCTCTTCTACTTGCAGAACTATTAAGCCTGATCTGAGGTCTTGGAGCACATAAAGTTACAAAAGCAGACCTGTTCTTTCAACCTGAAAGGTATTCATTGAAACAGAGCTGTCTTTAAAAGACAACAAGGCTGAAAAACTTCAGCTTTTATTCTGGCCAAGAATATTTCAAAAGCATTTTATGTTGAAGCTGTTAAGTTATCTAGCATCTCACTTGTGACCTAACATGTCCATGGACAATCATGCTCCCATTCAAAAAGACCAGCAAATGCCAACTCCACAAAACTGTTTTTGATGCTGAAGCTGAAGCTGAAGCATACTTGAGAAACTGTTGGATATACTACATGTTGGTGCAGTGGCAAGCAGAATCTACTGACACTCTGGCTGCAATCAAAGTATTCAATAAACCTGAATTTACCTTGATTTCAAGTCATTGTACATGTCCTGATGAAAACATAGAGTGGTGTGCAAACCTCCTCTAAAGCAGAATTTAAGCATAAGCAAAATAGGGAAGAGCCAGAAAGAAAGAAGAAATCTTTGAAATAAGCTTCTTGAGGAAGAGTAAGTATGGTATTGGTTTTGCGGTGTGCATTACTCAACAAGGTGCTTGGCCTGGTTTATATTTTCTATTTCAAAACTGAACTGTGTTCAGTTTTGGGCACCGCAGTATCAGAGGGACATTGAGGTGCTGGAGCATGTCCAGAGAAGGGCAACAAAGCTGGTGAGGGGTCTGGAGAGCAAGTCTTATGAGGAGCAGCTGAGAGAGTTGGGATTGTTTAGCCTGGAGAAGAGAAAGCTGAGGGGAGACCTTATCACTCTCTACAACTACCTGAAAGGAGGTTGTAGCGAGGTGGGGGTCAGTCTCTTCTCCCAAGTAACAAGCGACAGGACAAGAGGAAATGGCCTCAAGTTGTGCCAGGGGAGGTTTAGATTGGATATTAGGAAAAACTTCTTTACCGAAAGGGTTGGGTTATCAAGCATTGGAACAGGCTGCCCAGGGAGGTGGTGGAGTCGCCATCCCTGGAGGTATTTAAAAGACGGGTGGACATGGTGTTGAGGGACATGGTTTAGTGGTGTTTTTGGTAGTGTGGGTTATGGTTGGACTCGACGATCTTGAAGGTCTCTTCCAACCCAAATGATTCTATGATTCTATGATTCTATGATTTGGGTTCAGGAAGTAGATTGTAGGAAACCTGTCCGTGACTTGCATGTGTGACTTTATTTTCCCAGTGGTTCAGACAGAAAATAACTACTTAATAATTTAAATATAAACCCCGTGATGATTCTTGTTGCCTTGAGTAACGTATCTTCCTGCAGGGCTGACATGAGCAAGCAGACAGCATAGGTGGTTCTGCCTAGGGCAAGATTCTGCAAGTACTAGCAAATATGGAGATGTCTGGCAGAGGGTGTATGCAGATGAAATGGCCACCCCTGCCTTCCAACTGTTGACCCTGCTTCTGCACAAAAGGTGATTTCCCCTTCACCAGGGACAGGCAATTGACATGCCAATTTTCTTCTCGTCTCCAGTTACTAAATGTACTGAATGTTACTAAATACATGCCTCTGAGAAATCAGTTCAAAAAATTCTGGTTTATTATCTTTATATACTCTGGAATGTTCTTCTGGAAATACTTTGTTTGGTATTTTTCGTAATAATCCTACGTAATTGTCTTCCAGACTTTCACAGAAGAATTAAATTTGTGGATGAAAAGATCAGAATTAAAAAAAAAAGTTGGGATGAACATTATGCTTAAAGAGCATCCCATATGCCTGAGCTGCTTCCTTGTTCGTCAGATTTTAAGCTGGTGTGATTTCTACCTCTTGCCTGAGCTCAGAAAAACAAATAAAAATTCTGATGCTCTGGCCAACCGTTATTCCTCTTAGAAGAGGCAATTATTCATTGCAAAATTTTGAAGGCATTGCTGGAATCCCAGCTCTTGCTTATGTGCCCACCAACCCTGCAAAATTCCAAGGACTGTCTGACTTTGTGGACTATTTTTTTTTAACCTTGCTGAGTACTGAAAATGTAAGTATTTTCAAACTGTCACCTAGGACAAAAATGGCATGCTAGAGAGTAATGGCTGATTTGACTGGTAGAGTTCAAGGTGGAGGCAACATATTTGTCCATTTAATTGTTAGACATAAGAATCCAGAATCCCTCTTTCTCACTCTTTCTGTAGTTCGGGGGTTCTCAAATTATGTTATATGTCCTAGTAGTGGTATGCAAACCATTTCAGAGCAGTATTCTGCCTCAACAGACTGCAGTCTTCTCTCCTGCTAGTTTAGTAGTACCTCAGAAAAGTTTGGAAGCCTTTGACTGTTTAATCTAGATGAATTTTTTAGCTTTCATCGAATCACAGAATGGTTAGAGTTGGAAGGGATCTTAAAGGTCATCTAGTTCAACCCCCCTGCCATGGGCAAGAACACCTTCCACTACTCTACATGGTTCAAAGCCACATGCAACCTGGCCATGAACAATTCCAGGGACAGGGCATCCACAACTTCTCTAGGCAACCTCTTCCAGTGCCTCACCACCCTCACAGTAAAGAATTTCTTCCCAACATCTATCTAAATCTACACTCTTCTAGTTTAAAACTGTTACTGCTCATCCTATCACTACATTCCCTGATAAAGATTCCCTTCCCAGATTTCCTGTAGTCCTCCTTTAGGAGGACCTTTAGGTCCTGGAAGGCCGCTATAAGGTCTCCCTGGAGCTTTCTCTTTTTTTTTTTTTTTCACCACCAACTCTCTCAGCCTGTCTTCATAGGAGAGGTTCTGCAGCCCTCTGATGATCTTTGTGGTCCTCCTCTGGGCTCACTCTAACAGGTCCATGTCCTTCTTATGTTGGGGGCCCTAGAGCTGGACGTGGTACTCCAGGTGGGGTCTCATGAGAGCGGAGTAGAGGGCCAGAATCACCTCCCTTGACCTACTGGCCATGCTTCTTCTGATGCAGCCGGGGATATGATTGTCTGTCTGGGCTGTGAGAACCCATTGCCAGCTCATGTTGAGCTTCTCATCCACCAACAGCCCCAAGTCCTTCTCCTCAGAGCTGCTCTCAATCCTTTCTCTGCACAGCCTGTCTTTGCGCATGGCATTGCCCTGACCTACACGCAGGACCTTGTACTTGACCTTGTTGAACTTCATGAGGTTTGCACAGGCCCACTTCTCAAGCCTGTCCAGGTCCCTCTGGATGGCATCCCTTACCTCCACCGTGTCAACCACATCATACGCGTTGGTGTTGTCAGCAAACTTGTTGAGGGTACCCTCAATCCCATCATCTATGTGGGTAGAAGTAGCAGAGCCAGAATGATAGACAAAATCCATGGAAACACTGGGATTTTTGAACAGGGTGTGACTCAACTGCTGTTCTACTTTCTTTCCTTGGGAGAGATTGTTCTTTTCTGGTTGGGTACATGGCAGCAGGGCTCTGCTTGACTCAGGTACCAGAGAATCTTAAATGCAAGCTCCCAAGCATGACAGTTGTGTTGCCTCTGCAAAAAAAACCAAAACAAAACAAAAAACAAACCAAAACAAAACAAAAAAAAAACAGTGCAGTTTTCTCCCTGCTTGTGCTGGGGGCAAAGATTTACTCTTGCTCCCCGCCTTCCCTGCCAAGTCCCTGGAGCCCACAAGACTTCAGGGAAGGCTCAAACTCGGCAGGACTTTATGTTGCAAATATGTCCATTGGACAAGTGGACCTTGTCCTTAATTACCTCTCACTTGTCCCTGTGTTTTCAGATATTTTTCTTAATGAAAAAGGAGAAATACTATACAGTGGCAGATGATAGGGAGGTGAAGTAACCAGGTAAAGATCTATGGCTAAGTTCCGAGGTAATGAAGAGTAGTACAGTCCAAACACTTCCAGTGTTAATATCTAGAAGAGATTTGCCTTGACTTGAGATGTCTAAAACTGACTTTGTACAATTATCCCACAAAAGTATTTGCTGCAATACATCAAGATCCCATGCCAAAGAAATAGCTACTTTGGGGGCTTACAAACACCATTAAACATTTCTTTTTCTCCAGGCTACATCTCTTCCTCCTTTCCAGGTAAAGTACTTAAGTATGAACTATTCCAAGCAAACAGCATAAAAGCAGGGCACTCTGGTTCCTCTCTAAGACAGGAAGATGAAGATCAACCAGAAGGAAATTGACTTACAATAAACTGCAGTGCCTTGTCTTCACTGTGGGAAGGTGGAGTTATTTTTCACTGGGCCACATTAGTTATCCAGATGTTAAATTATAAAAAGTGCTTCCTAGTTGTGCGTACAGCTCTTGATAAGTCCAGGTCACTCTCAAACTTGTTCAAGACATCCTGTTTCCCCTTCGCATATAAATATCTGAATCCTTTCCAGTCCTGAGAACCTCTGCCTAAAGTAGAGTGTCTCATATGCTCCTGGGTACCCTCATGATAATTAGTTGATGGTGTAAGTAGTTCCTGCTTTGAGAAAGGCTGTGAGAATCACCTATGTTATGCAGACCCAGCTATTGCACGGGATATTGCTCAGACTATATCCTCTGTGTCACTTAGGACAGAAGGTCTCATATGGAATCCCTGTACCTCTTTAGACACAGTCACAAGTCACAGCCCACCCCATCCAACCCAGCCAGAGCTGCTCCTGAAACATGGTTCCCCATGGCTGCAGGTACAGTCTATTCTTGCCACAGTCAAGTCCAGCCATCTGATGCAGCTTATCATAACACAGCTCTTTTCACAGGAGTATTTCTTCAGAGTGAGGTTGCTGTTTGTTGTGCCTAGTGCAGCAGGATATGCTAGTGTCACAGACAGGCATGATTACAAGTTGAACATATGAATTTCTGAGGTCTTGATGGTAGCAAATGAGTCCTTGAGCTTTCTTTTCTCCCTCTGCCTCTCTCATGATCAACAGCATGCTTCACTTCAAAGGTTGCAGCAGCATCTTGAAACATTTGACTTTTAGTATATCAGCAGAAACTTCTCTGCTATAGACATTGACCTGAGAAGCTTTAGCATATCATCGGGATGTTTCCATATTTTTTCTGCCATAAGCAAGCTGATAATAAATTTATAAATTTCTTTTATTTTTCCTGATTAGATGCCCAGCTCCATGGGGATGAGTTACCAGGTGAGTATTCTTACCAGGGAGAATGGTTTCTGATAGTACACTGGACATCATCCAGCTACTCCAAGACAATTTATAATTCTTTTGTTATACCATGGTGCAAAATGCGGGAACCCTGCAGAGAAACGGAAAGCTTAGGGGCAAAAGTCCAAGGAGATTCATGAAAAGCCTAGAAAAGAGTCTATCAAAGGCAAGAGGAATCCCTAGCCGTGATGGAGACCACAGCATGGGCTATATGTGTCTTCCCATGGAAGGATGGATGTGCCACTTCAGCCCACAAGACAATAGGTGATACAGATTTCTAGTTATTGTAGAGAATATTAATTGAAACTAGGTGATAAAGCTCCTGTGTTAGCGAGACTATTATAGTAAGCATCAAAAATAGCTTGTGCTGATTGAGCCAATGTAACAAAAGAAAATTGGCTGTTTTTATTTTAAAGTTGTGTTTTAAAAGACACTATTAAGAAACCTGAAGCAAGTTGTCTTTAGAAATGGAGAACCACTTAACAGATCAAAAATGTGTGAAAAGATATAACTGGAATTATATAATCAGGGGAATTCAGAAAGACAGAAACAAAAAAATGTAGAAGAGAAGTAGAGGAGCGCTGTACACATTAATCCCTCTACAGTGCAGTGATTCAACCTAGAGCAAGGGAAATTCCAGTGTGACCTGGTCACAGTAAATATGAAGCTAAAATCAGATGCTTGCAAAAGCAAATCAGGATGCAAGAATAAAACATAAATGCTGTATATGCAGGAAGAGATGGAAAACTTGATTGGGAGTTGTCAGAGATGATCTCCATAGGCTAAGAGTTTTGAATTGTTCACAGAAATTACTTTAATCCCAAAAGTGAGGGTTATTATCACCCTACAAAATATAGTTCCATATGATTGTTAAATGATTCCTGTCTTTGAAATCTACATGGAAAAAACTGGTGATTATATTAAGTTCTCTTAAGGTGAAGTCCTGATGAAGGCCTTTATGAAACAGGAGAGTTTCCTGGAGAATGTGCTGGAAGCTAGATTCCCAGAAGTAAAAAAATATCCCTACTGCAAGGTAAGATCAACTGGAATAATAGACATGCTTCTTGCCAGCCTGGCAGATATTTGTTTACTCTCCTAGGATAGAGACTACACACCTTCCCTGCATCTTCACAGCTGGACGCTGGAAAAACATCCTCACAAATACGTCAAAACTTTCAGCTATCTTTGATGTGTCTCCCTCAAAAATTTAGACTAAACGCATCCTCCACTAGTCTTTCCTCTTAGGTCATATTTTTTACACCTGTTTATCCTCATGCACTTGCTCTCATTTCTTTCTCCAAGTATGATACTTGACCAGTAGTGTCAACAATAGGGAAAAACTTATCACTGACTTACAGGTCATACCCTTTTTACAAACTGTGAAGTAAGATTTACTTTTCTCTGCATCAGCATAACATGGTATCTCCACCCTCAAGCTAGAACACTTATCTGTAGCTATAGACCTTTAAGCGTCCCTTTTCTGGGCCCCATAAGACCCTACCATTGACCCCACTGCATTAGTTACACTTTCAGGACTATGCTCTCTCCCCACTGACTGAGGTACTTGACTGGTACTGGCTTCCTTCACTGCAGGCAGCCAAGACACTCATTTACTCTACAGACAGTTCCAGAGGGTCCTCAGGACTCCTGAGGGGAAGCCCAGCCTGAAATTCAAACAGGCAGGATCAGCGCTCCCATATAAGCCACTTGTGTGGACCAGTTCTCTCTCTCTCTCCCCGTCTCTTGCTGTCTGATGTAATCAAAGGAACCTTTTTAGCAGAAAAAAGATATGTATTCAGTCACTCAGGAGATTCTCAGATGATATTATGGTTTATATTCTGCCTGCTCCTTCATTTGTAACTGTTCATTCCAGCTCAAGAGTGCTGTCTGATGTGTCCTCTTGTGAAGAGGTGATGAACCTGGTGAAGCACGATATGCTGCATGACTGCTTGCACTCCACCTCTCAAGGAAGACCTCATCCATTCTGTGAAGCAAGTCTTTTAAAGGGGAGAACTCAATAACTGAATACGCCTCTTATTTTTTAACTCATACCATTCTTAGACAATGCAACTTTTTTAAGAACCAGCACTTGAAATTTCAGTCAGGATCCACAGAAATGTTAGGAATCAGTGAACAAGAACTGACTGGTAACTGTACCTGACTGTATAGTGTACATGGCACAATTTGTGTAGAGGAATATTTGTCTATCACAACATGTATATGGCTGGAAAAAATCCAAATCATAAATATATATGAAGGGGGTATACTTGTGTTTGAAGAAAAATGAATCTCCTTCTCTTCCTGGATAATCTTAACAAATAAATTGTGTCTGCTGAAAGACAGATTTTATCCCAGGAAAAAAAACCAAAAAACCAAATACTGGAAATCAGCAAAGCTATATCATAGGCTGGTTTTGGTCAGTGGTGGATGGCCAATATCCAAGTCAGAGTGTCTATTTTCTCCCTGTTTGGAGGAACCAGAACCAGAACTGATCATATACAGAAAACTACTTGGAGTAGCAGGTGGATCGTGATCTGTCCTATAGCCGGTATTGTGATTTGCGAAACACATGGAGTGTTGAAGGTATGTATGGGACAATACAGCAGCAGATGAACGTGAGCAGGGTGGATACATACAGCTGCAACCACTTGGTTAACATGATTTCTAAGCCTGTCATGTTTATGAACTCCCAGCAACCTGTTAGAAAAAGAAGTCAGGAACCTGAAGAGATGTGAGCAAAGCCTTGTGCAAAGTGTGCCTTCGCTCATCGTAATGAATAAGTAGCATTCTGCTAGGTTTCATTGTGGTATCATTACATATCATTGCATCTTGCACCTCAGTTTCATATCAAAGCTACAACTCAGATAAAAAGAAATAAATCCTCAAGCTAAAGGACATCATATATTGCATTCTGAAGCCTATCTGCTTAAAAAACCCCTGCCCCTGCAATTTAGTAGCAGCACATGCTGGTAATCCAAGAATTTTTTTGAGCCCTTTTTCCAAATGTCTATTACTTTCTCCTGTAGTTTGCTCCTCTTCCCAGTATTTATTTCTGATTTTCCATCTCTGCTTTTGATTTTGTAGATGTTGTCTGGGAGTGCATCTGAAACTGAATGGCTGGAATTTAAGGGGTGATAGTGGTCTCTACATGTGTAGGCAATCAAAAATCTCACCAGGGTTGTGTGTATATGTAGTTGGGTATGTCAGCAGCCAGACAGTAGCCGATGATCATAAAGAACTGCACCAGTTAGGAAGGCAGCTTTCTCCTCAGTTTTAATGCAGTAACTACAGCTGACAGTGAAAGGGACCAGACATGGACAGTAGTCCAGCAGTAGGCTGCTGACAGCTTTCCTCTTACTGGATCAAGCTCCAGTTCTGAGAAAGGAATATGCCAGATGCAGAACTCCTGAGAACTGAGCATGGGGTTTTGTTTTGCTACTCCCTGTCTCCCTGACCCCAGTGTAAATCTCACCGTTTAACAGTAAGGATATTGCTGAGGCTTTTTGTGTTTAAAAAACAAACCCTTGAAGGGATCTAAGCTGTGTTTGCGTAAGTAGTTAGTGGTAACCACCAGGTACTTATTTCCTGAGTCACTAAATCCCTCTCTATTTCCACTTGTCTATCTAATGCTCATCTTTGAAGTGCTACAGGGTCTTCTGGTGAGGAAGGATACATAACCTGAAGTTTCTAATTGCTAGTTAGCAGTTGCTGACATGCTCTGCCAATAGCCTTAATCTCTCACTCACCAGTGGGAATATTTGTAAGCCTACAGTTACATTAAGCGGCTGGTATTTGCTAAAGTAGTGCATTTCATCTTTTCCAAATGATTGCTGAATCACTTCATCTTGTACAGTTAAGTGGATTTGTCTAGGAGGGCTTAGTGAATCTGACTTATTTGAGTTTGACACTAGAGAGAAAACCAGACATTTTTTTGCCATGGGAAATGGAGGAATTTGAAAGCCAAGTAATAGTGAGCATTGAAGAGCTCAGGTGGGTTGGAATGATGGAGGTTATAGTTAAGTATTTGTCTCTTGGGTTTAAATCTCTCTGGGTTTTATGGTACCCTTCAATCATAAAAAAATGTTGCAAATCAGAACAGGGATAAAACTTCAGCTAGAGACTGAGGCAGCATGCCTTGTAAAATCTATAGCAGGGACAACAGCAAGAAAGATGTCAACTCCCCAAAACCCAAAGATTAAAGATTATTGAAAGAAATAGACTGCTTTACAAATGAATGAGGTTGCATAACAGTTATGGAGTTAAAAACTGTTATAGATTATGCTTAAACTAAAGTAAATCTATAAAAAAAGTTGATTAATTCTTCAGAATGTTGACACATTCTTCAGAATGTGTCTGAATTTGTAGGGCAGTGAACCTCCAAGTTGCCTCTGATTTACAGCTCCTCAGCATAAGATTTGTATGACAGACTATACTTCCCTTTTTGTCATGGTGTTTCTGGGAGAGCATGGGTCCCAAGTCAGATTTGTGCCAACAAGCTGCATCTCTGGGTTTGTACATATTAGAGTAAAGCATCTGGATCGTGAAAGCAGATAATGTTAAAGGCACTTTCCTGAGGGATGGACAGGTCTTGGAAATAAATGGCTGGTCTTCTGAACAGGAAGGAAGGTCTATTGGAGCAGAGTAACACAAAAGTCTGCAAGCCCAAAACCTAGGATGCAAAATGAGGCAAAAGTGATTACTTAGTCAAGAGAAGACTGACTGGAGGTTATGTGAGATATGTCACAAGTATTTGCAAAGGTATGAACTGCTTTGTCTGCTAAAATCATAGCAGGAAGAGCAAGGTTAGAAGCTAGGAAATACTTTCTAACAATCAGTCCAACAATGCAAGGCTTGGTTGTCAAACTTATTTGGAAACCCCAGAGGACGGACACTGCATGTCTTCATGACTCACTTGTCAGAAGCTTACACAGTGCAGATACCATTGATCATTTTCCTCGGTACATCAAATGACCTTTCATGGTCCTACCTCATCCTCCTAGCAAATGCTTGGGGAAAGGGGAAGGCTGTCGTGGTTTGGCCTCAGCCAGCAAAAAATAACCACGTCGCCGCTAACCCATCCCCTCACAGCGGTGAGGGAAAATCGGAATAAAAAGGCAAAACTCATGGGTTGAGATAAAGGCAATTTCACAGAACAGCAAAGGAAATAGGTAAACAACAACAATAACACAGATGGAGGAATGTACAAATATGGTTACCGTACCGCCACACACCAACTGGATCTAGGAAGCCCCAGCCTGCTCCCAAACAGGACTTCCTCCCCCCTCTCCCGGCTAGTTCCCCACCTAAAGACTGGGCATGGTGTCACATGGTGGGGAATACCTGTGCTGTGCCAGATACTAGCCCTGTCCCTGCCAGAACCAGAACAGCTTCTGAGGCTAGCACTGCTGACAAAGCATGTGAAGGGGACTTAATGGTAGTACCAGAAAGGCCACTTAGCAAACATATAGTGAGCTATCTGGAGCTGCATGACATGCCAGGCACTGGCTACAGGAAACATACCTTTTGTCTACTTCAACTGTTTCATTGCTGAAGCAACAAGTGTTCTTCAGTCAGTTTCTCCAGTTGATTGGCCTGTTGTCTATGCAGTTGTGTCCATAGTGGATACTAAATCATATCTCCTCCTGTAAAGGACCTCTAGGTCTCTGTTTTTAAATGAGAGGATTAATAGACTGCATCTCTGAAGCCAGAATTTATTTGTGGTAAAAGTGACATTCAGAGAAATGGATCCCAGAGGTTCTCGAGCAAGAATGAAGTTATCATTCAGTCATTAGGACGTTCATGCAGAACCTACAATGTAAGAATTGCAGTTTGATCTTGCGATAAATAGCAGGAGCAAGAACCCCTGCTCTACCTTACCCTTCTTTGAACAGGGAAGCTGTCCTGGGTGATCTCCAAAGGTCCCTTCTAACCTCATCCATTTTGCAACACTACCATAAAATGCTGTGCACCATCACTTTATTGTTCAGAGACTTCTACAGTCATTAGCAGGAGAATGGAGGCTTATGTGGCTGGAAACACTCCAAAGTCAAGTCAGAAGTGTCTGTGGTGTCTCCCCAAGATTTTAAAAATCATTATTCCATTCCCAAAATATCATGACTGACTTAATCCTAGAATGGTACTTGTATATAATCCTGTTGTTATTAAAACACTTGAAGCATAGTTACATTGCCTAAGCATTTCTCTAAACCTACATGATCTACAGGTTTGTAAAATAAATCTGGATATTCTTGCATGAACAGGAACTTGTGCCTTGCACCTCTGGGAGCCGAAACTTTAAATTAAATGCATGTTAACTTTACAAAAGTTGGGAGTGAGAAAAGTTTTATACTCTTGGTGCAAAAGCTCAGTGCAATATAATGCAATATAATGCAGACCTGTAACATACATGCATTTAAGAGGACTGTAGTACATGTGTATGTGGATATATCCAGAAAATACATATATAAATGTATGTAGAGTGTGTGTTTTCTGAAGTGATCATTTTGTGCTGCTAATGCCCAAACCTTGTAGATACCTCCTGTAAGAACAGGTTGCTCAAGTAATTAGTGGTACATTCATCTAGAAGATAAAAGCTGGTGAACATTTGGGCTTTTTGGTTTTAGGCTACAAGATGTTTGGAGTTGAGCTCCGAGATCTTTTGTTACTACTAGTGTTTTGCTTGCTGCCTGCCATTTGAACCTGAATGAAGAAATCTATATGAATCCATGGCTGACTGAAGGTTTATGGCTGGGAAAGACTGAGCATGAAAGCTGGTGATTAGAAATGCTTCTAGTTTTCAGTTGCAACTAACAGGTTGAGAAGAGACTTGTACCAAGACTGGAAGTAATTAGTGGGGGCCTGTTGGGAGCTAATAGCAGCCTAGGTGAAAGGTAAAGCATGGAAAAAGCAGCCAAAAGTTTACTAACAAGCCTAGTCAGCTAGATCAGCCTACTCGTACACCACCTAAAAGGCAATGCTGTTCTTGCGCAGCTTGAGAAAGAGAAAGTTGCTCTGTCTTCCCAGGACGATTCAGCCATTTTAGATACTCTTTCTTCTGTTAATCTAAATTTTCCTGGACAATTTTTTATTTCTCTGCTTGACAATTAACCCCAGAATTACAGAAACCTTTAGATGGGAGGGGACATCCAAATGTCTCTAGTATAACCTTTTCCTTAAAGCAGGGCTTTGTCCAGCCTGGTCTCGAAAATCTCCAAAGCCACACAATGAGCAGCCTCTCTGGGAAACCTCTTTCAAAGTTTAACAGTCCTCAGTGATTTTTTTTTTTTTGTTCCTTTCTATCCCATCAGAATCTCCCCTGGCTCACTTTATAACCACTGTCTTTCATTCTCCTGCCATATGCCTCACTAAAGAATCTGGCTTCACTTTTTGTAGGGGATGTCCTTGTAAGTGCTGAAGGCTGCTACAGGTCCCCCTGAAGCCATCTCTTATCCAGGCTGAACTTTTCCAGTTCCCTCATCTTGTCCTTGCAGGACATGTCCTCCAAATCCACTATGATCCTGGTGGCCTCTGCTTGATTGAGTTTATCAGCATCTTTCTCATACCAGCGCGCCCAAAACTGGATGCACTAGGCCAGGCTCATTCTAACGAGTACCACATAAAAAGGACCAATCACATCCCCCAATGTACTGCCCCGTTAATACATCCCACAATACTGTTAATTCTTAGCAGTGCCAGCACATACTGGTGGCTCATGTTTAACCTGCTATGCCCAAGAATTCACAATATGTTTTCAACAGACCTGCTTTCCAGCTAGTCAGTCACACCCCAGCCTGTCCTGCTGCAGGAAGTTAAGTCTATTCCAAGTGCAGGACTTCGTGTTTGTTGAATTTTATTCCTACAGCCTGTTCAGGTCCCTCCTAATGACAGCCCTGTCCTCAGGCATATAGTCTGCACTCCCATTGTGGTGTTACCCACACACTTATTTCTGCATGTCCAAGTCATTGACAAAGATACTAAACAGGTCCCAGGGAAAACCGCTGAAGAACTTCATGCTGCCACCAGCCTTCAGACAGAATACAACCCATTAACCAGTATTCTTTCAGACCAACAATCCAGTCAATATTTCATCCATTCAGTGTTCACCTATCCAGGCCATAATGTCCTAATATGGGTCAAGAATACTGTGGGAGAGTGTATCAAAAGCCTTGCTAAAGTCTAAGTACACAACATCCACCACATTCATTGCATCCACAAAACCAGCAATTTCATCACAGAAGACAATCAGATTGGTCCACTCTCATTCACCTTCAGTAAGACATCTTCTTCTTCTTCATGTGTTCAGAAATGGCATGGGTGGAATTCCTCCATGATTCTTTCACAGACCAAAGTGAGGCTGTAGTTCCTTGAATTATCTTTCTCGCTGTTTTCAAAGATGGGCAAAATATTTACCACTCTCCAGTAATGGGAGACTCCCCTGGTCACCATGATCTTGCAAAGTTAATAGGGAGTAGCGTTGCAGTGGTATGAACAGGCTCTCTCAGCACCCTAGCAACTAATCTAGTCTACAGTCCACAGGATCAATACAGCTCTATTGCTCTGGAAAGTAACTACTAGAAACATTAGTTCTCAGCTTTGCTGTTTGTAAATGCACTATTATGGTCAGTCTTGAACTAGAATAGTTTTGTCATATATTTGCCTGCTCTGTGCTTTACTACTGTTTATGAAAACATCATGTTTTGTTGTGTTTCTAGCCATTTGCCTGTTTATAGCATTACAATTAATGTGCTCATGCTGACCAATACCTTTTCACTGTTAGAAGTCCTAAAGGAGACAACGAATTCCTTTTACCTGGAATATTTGGGGATTCTTTCCTGTCAAGAGGTCTCAGACAGATAATCTTCCATGAACTGTTTTAGCTAGGTGTTGTGGTTTAACCCCAGCTGTCAGATAGGACCACACAGCCGTTTGCCCACCCCCCCTTCTCCCACAAGTGGGTGCAGAAAATAGGGACAAAAGGAGAGGAGAAGGAAAAGAAAAAAACCGCAATTCATGGGTTGAGATAAAAACAGTTTAATAGAACAATATTAGAAAAGGAAAATATCAATAATAATAATAATGGTAAAAGAATATGCAAAACATAAGTCACTCTCACCACCCAGTAAACTGGTGAATTGGCACCATTCGGAGCAGCGATCACAAGTGCAGCCCCTCCTCCCAGCTAACAGCTAACCCAATTTATATACTGAGCACGATGTCTACGGTACATTGGTTATTCTATCCATGCTCCTTCTCAGCTTCTACGGGAAGCCTAAAAAAGTCCTTGAAAAATATAATCACCACCAGGCAACAACTAAAACAGTATGCATTATTGAAATTTCTTTCATGCAAAATGTGAAAACACAGCAACCACTAGAAATAAAATTAACTCTATCCCAGCTGAAACCAGGACTTTAAGAAATACATATTTCCAGAACCTACAGCTTCAATTTACCTGTGTTCACATTATGCTTTTGTTTGTGTGAGAACTGTGACAATTAACACATGTAAATCTAACAGAAAGAATCCTTTGCATGTTATTTCTAGTTCCTCCTCCCCGAGTAATTTTCTGAACGTCTGTTGTTTGATCACAGCTGACTGACTGCAATGCTAACAAAATCTTTCACTTCTCCCCTAACACCAAGTGCTGCAGTTCAGACAAGGCACTCATATTTACTCAGTTATGATCTTAGATACTCTAGTCACTGGCTAAGTTTGCATTTCAGAAATATTACTTATAGGCTAACATACCAAGGCATTAGAATTGATGTTAGGGCAATGAGGTAAAAACTAACTGATGTTAGGGTAAAAGAGAGCAAACCATTGCCTCGACTCTCTGAGGGTCACAACAGTCCTGCTACAGGGGACAGGAGTTGTAAAGTAGATTAATTGTTTGAGTAAGCATGGCCATATCGTCTTGCTTCAGGTACCATCTTCTAAAAAATATCTATAGTAACAGAAAACCAAACCTCTGGCCTTAACGGTTTTCCCGATCTGCAGTGTTTGCCTCTGAGATTAATAGAAATAAAAAAGAAAAAGCAGACATTCAGTTTATAATTTCATACACATTCTTACAGTCTGTTACTTTTGCTTCTAGCTACTTGAACTCCTATTCCAGAAGTCAGGCAGGAGGCCCCATTACTTTCTAGAATGTATCTCTGCAAGCAAAGGCCTGTGCAAAGTCATTTGTGGTTAAACTGAAAACAGAATTCATGTTTTTGACAGAGAAGATGCATCCATTTAACCATACAGCCCCTGAAGATAAACAGAGCGAATCTACAGTGCTGGCTATTTTCTTTTAACACAGGTTTAGCTTCTGGATAACATAGCTCCTAGAGTCAAGCACTGACCCTGAATTCTTTGTACACAATAAAGGGTCAGTAGTTTGTTGGACAAGGAAGAACACATCTTCTAGGGCTGTGCCATGTCAGACAGTCCATTTCCAGTTGCATGCTTAGACCAGGTGGAAGACTGTCTTGTGGCTCATTTTTCATTTGCAGGGAGGAAAAAAAAAAAAAGGGCAATATTCAGGTATTTTAAAGCATTACATTAAAAACAAATTGGGAACAGAAAGCTTGCTCTAGTGTCTTAGAGTCTGGATGGGTGAACCTTTAAGTACTTGTCTTTGCAACCTTAGCATTCAGCCACTTGGTGTGAAGTTGAACTTGGTATGGGCCTCCCAAGCTTTATGCATGCTCCTTGACCAAAGACCTCACACCTTTGAACTTTCAGGAAATGAAAATCTTCTTAATTTCATCAGTTGGTGTGCTTGGATGCCCTGCAGTCTGTCACCAAGTTGTGTGTCTTGCCGACAGCACTCCCAACTCCTACTCAAGCTCCTGCATTCATCAGTTAAAAAGACTTTTGAGAAAAACCTTGAGACATGAGGCAACTTGGAGCAACGAAGTGCCATACCCTGCCGAAGTATTCACCTTCATTCACCTCACCTTGCTCACGAGTTCAACTGATTTTTCCCAACGCTGGGCAGCCCGGGGAGCGAGACAGCCGCATCCCCCAGCAACGCCGCGCGGGGCAAGGACGGGAAGGTCACACGCGGGCCGGGCCGCGCCGTCGGCGGAGGGGGCTGCCGGAGCCGTGCCTGGCTGTGTGCCCCGCGCGCATGCGCTCTGAGCGCGGCCCGAGCGGAGCCGAGCGGGGGCGCTGCGCTCGGCTATTTCCGCCTCTTTGTTTTAAACTCTGGGCCGAGCCTTTTAATTTTATCCTTCCTTCCCTCCCTCCCCTCTTTCTTTTTTGTTAATTTTTCGGCGGGGGAGGGGCAGAGGGGCTGGTGTTTTGTGTTTTCCTCTGTCTCGCGTTGCCTCGCTCGAATTCTCTGTTTTCTCTGTGTGGTGGCGCCCGGGGACGGACGGGCCGGGGAGCGGAGGATCGGTGGTGGTGGCGGGGACGAAAACCCCCCACCAGCCCCGAGGGGCGACGGCGCCCCTCCCCCGTCAGGTCAGTCCGGGGCCGCGGCGTGGTGTGGCGCGGGGGTCCGCCGGTGGCGGGGCAGAGGTCCTGGCCTTCCCCAGCCCCGCTGTGGGGGCCGCGGGCTGTGTGAGACCAAGCGAGGGTCTTGGGGGCGGGGCGGGCCTCTGCCCATTTCCCCCTCGCCCGCCGGGGTGTTCTCGGTGTGGGACTGCGGGGGGATGTTCCTGGCACGGTTGTGTGTGTGGGGATGGGAGAGGCTGCGGGCGAGGGGCTTCTCGCCCCGAGGGGGTGGCGCTCTGCGGAGGAGTAGGCCTTCTGCCCCTCTAGGTGTCAGGGATATGGGCGGGGGTGCTGTGCTTGAACTTGCTGTGCTGCGCCAAGCACGCTGTATTTTCGGGGAGGAGACGACGACAGGACTTTGTGTAGGGTTTCCGTCCCCAAACACCCCTCCCAGAGCAGGGAGTCTTCTGGGGGCCAGGGGATAGTCTGTCCCTGTCCTTCTGTCTGTCTAGACAGCCCCCCGTGCCCTAAGGGAAGGTGGCTCTTGTCTTCTGGGGCGAAAGAAAACCCTGACACCCCCCCACTCCACCCCTTCCTACTCCTGAGTTGCCTGTTACTTGGAGGTGTCCGTGGCAGCTCAGTTGCAGGCGAGGTGGTACTGCATGTGGGGAGCTGGGATGGATGGAGTAGTCCCCAGTTGCCCCTAAATGCTTACTCCCCTTCAGGGGTGAGTCTGCAGGGCTCCAAAACCCCACGACTTTGGCAGAAAGGGTCGCTTTGAGAGGTGGGGTGGGGCTTGGTAGTGGTGTCAATACCGTTTCCAGTAAGGGAGAGAATACGGGGGACATGTCCATTGTGTGTACGACCTCAACTGTGCAGGTGTCACAGGCTTCAGTGCTTTGTATCTAAAGTGGCATATAAGTCCTGTGACAAATAGTAAAGGAAGTGGTGCTTGTAGGTAAAATATAGAATGCTTGTGGTTTGAGTTCTTTCAAGGTCTAAGGATATCTATATGCACACACACATACATATCTATATATTGATAGTACAAAATTCTGATGCTTTCTCAACCACTAAGTTTTAGTGAGTTGTGGTGCTGTCAGGTTTGGTCTATTAAGTTGGTCTCTTTTAGTCTGAAAGTGCTGGGTACTACTTCAGAGTGATCAGTGTGGAAAGTTTAGCATGTCCTGAAGTTAACAAGGCTCTCAGGAGGTTTAATTATTACGGTTTATTAAGTACTTGGATGTTCTTTGTTACTTCACATGCTTGGGGTTTTTTTAATTGTTACAAAACTAACATTCTGTGCATGCTTTGTGTGAAATCAGTTTAGCTGCTTCCTGCCTTCTGTATGAAATACATACCTCTGAGAAATCAGTTCAAAAAATTCTGGTTTATTATCTTTATATACTCTGGAATGTTCTTCTGGAAATACTTTGTTTGGTATTTTTCGTAATAATCCTACGTAATTGTCTTCCAGACTTTCACAGAAGAATTAAATTTGTGGATGAAAAGATCAGAATTAAAAAAAAAAAGTTGGGATGAACATTATGCTTAAAGAGCATCCCATATGCCTGAGCTGCTTCCTTGTTCGTCAGATTTTAAGCTGGTGTGATTTCTACCTCTTGCCTGAGCTCAGAAAAACAAATAAAAATTCTGATGCTCTGGCCAACCGTTATTCCTCTTAGAAGAGGCAATTATTCATTGCAAAATTTTGAAGGCATTGCTGGAATCCCAGCTCTTGCTTATGTGCCCACCAACCCTGCAAAATTCCAAGGACTGTCTGACTTTGTGGACTATTTTTTTTTAACCTTGCTGAGTACTGAAAATGTAAGTATTTTCAAACTGTCACCTAGGACAAAAATGGCATGCTAGAGAGTAATGGCTGATTTGACTGGTAGAGTTCAAGGTGGAGGCAACATATTTGTCCATTTAATTGTTAGACATAAGAATCCAGAATCCCTCTTTCTCACTCTTTCTGTAGTTCGGGGGTTCTCAAATTATGTTATATGTCCTAGTAGTGGTATGCAAACCATTTCAGAGCAGTATTCTGCCTCAACAGACTGCAGTCTTCTCTCCTGCTAGTTTAGTAGTACCTCAGAAAAGTTTGGAAGCCTTTGACTGTTTAATCTAGATGAATTTTTTAGCTTTCATCGAATCACAGAATGGTTAGAGTTGGAAGGGATCTTAAAGGTCATCTAGTTCAACCCCCCTGCCATGGGCAAGAACACCTTCCACTACTCTACATGGTTCAAAGCCACATGCAACCTGGCCATGAACAATTCCAGGGACAGGGCATCCACAACTTCTCTAGGCAACCTCTTCCAGTGCCTCACCACCCTCACAGTAAAGAATTTCTTCCCAACATCTATCTAAATCTACACTCTTCTAGTTTAAAACTGTTACTGCTCATCCTATCACTACATTCCCTGATAAAGATTCCCTTCCCAGATTTCCTGTAGTCCTCCTTTAGGAGGACCTTTAGGTCCTGGAAGGCCGCTATAAGGTCTCCCTGGAGCTTTCTCTTTTTTTTTTTTTTTCACCACCAACTCTCTCAGCCTGTCTTCATAGGAGAGGTTCTGCAGCCCTCTGATGATCTTTGTGGTCCTCCTCTGGGCTCACTCTAACAGGTCCATGTCCTTCTTATGTTGGGGGCCCTAGAGCTGGACGTGGTACTCCAGGTGGGGTCTCATGAGAGCGGAGTAGAGGGCCAGAATCACCTCCCTTGACCTACTGGCCATGCTTCTTCTGATGCAGCCGGGGATATGATTGTCTGTCTGGGCTGTGAGAACCCATTGCCAGCTCATGTTGAGCTTCTCATCCACCAACAGCCCCAAGTCCTTCTCCTCAGAGCTGCTCTCAATCCTTTCTCTGCACAGCCTGTCTTTGCGCATGGCATTGCCCTGACCTACACGCAGGACCTTGTACTTGACCTTGTTGAACTTCATGAGGTTTGCACAGGCCCACTTCTCAAGCCTGTCCAGGTCCCTCTGGATGGCATCCCTTACCTCCACCGTGTCAACCACATCATACGTGTTGGTGTTGTCAGCAAACTGGTTGAGGGTACACTCAATCCCAATGTCCGTGTCACCAACAAAGATACTAAACGTCACCAGTCCCAATTCTGACCCCAGAGGAGTGCCACTTATGACTGGTTCACACTGGAACATTGAGCCATTAACTGCAACTGTTTGAGTGCAGCCATCCAGCCAATTTCTTATGTGTGGAGTGGTCCATCTGTCAAATCCATGTCTCTCCAATTTAGAAACAAGGATGTCATGCAGGAGAGTGTCAAATGCTTTGCACAAGTCCAGGGAGATGACATCAGTCATCTGGAAAGCAGCAATCCACTGCTCAGGGCAGTTTGATTGGAGTACGTTAAAAGCCAGGCAGAAGCTGACTGTGTCTTTTAGCTTGTACAAGACTTACGCTGAAGCTCTGTCTTGAAGTGAACTTAGAGTTTTGTATTCCTTGCACCTCCCTTTATAAAATGTGTCCTGGTTTCAGCTGGGTCACATCTTTCTGGTGGTTGTTGTTTCAGATTTGGTATAAAAGGAATGTCAATATTACATACTGTTTCAGTTTTGCCAGGTGATGTTCATAGTTTTTAAGGACTTTTTTTCAGCGTCTTATAGAACCTGAGAAGAAGCCTAGACAGAACGATGGAGTGGCCAATGGAATATTCTGTAGCATAGACATCATGCTCATTATATAAATGGTGTTAGCTAAGGGCAGGGAGTACTTGTGGTCACTGCTCGGGACTGTGCCAATTCACCTGTGTCATTTTCATTATTGTTAATATTATTGTTATTTTCCTTTTCTAATATTGTTCTATTAAACTGTCTTTATCTTCAACTCATGAGGTTTTTTTTACCTTTCCCCTCCCTTTCTCCCTCTGCCCTTCTTGATGGGGAAGGAAGGGGGTCAGCAGGTGTCTGCGGTCCTAGCTGCCAGTTGGGGTTAAACCATGAGAAAATGCAGTCTTGCTGTATTAGACTGTAAGTTAACCTTTGACTAGATGTCAAAGTCATAAATGCAACAAAAGGGAAGAAGAGAAAAGTGTTATTCGGCATTAAAAGCAATCATTGATATTGTGATACATAACACAGGTTTGTTGCTAACTGATGACATGCTGTAACCAGTGGTTTGTTCTATAAATTCTCTAAAGAGCCAAGAAAAATCTTGCTTTTTCTTGTCTGAATTAGATTTTCTCAAGTTAATTCTACTGAATAAGTGCATCTATATTTAAATCAACAGACTATGAAAATGAAACACACAGTGTGGTAAGAACTAGCGAGAATGAAAGCCTTATTTGCTATTGAAAGTTTGATTGAACTTTGCCACTGTGGAGACCGGAAGTCTTGCAGTCATATTGCAGAGCTAGCATTGTAGCAAGGAATAAAACAGCAGTGAGTTGACTGATGATACTANCGGAGGGGAATGGGGTTGTTGGCATTACTACAATGCAGAGTAAACTGTACAGGAGAAATACGCAAGTGTGAAGAAGACCAGACTATTTTGTAGTTTTGCTGCTAGTGGAAGAACTTATTTAAACTAGCTCTACTATTATTTTCCATCTCTCTGCAAAGTAGCAAGAAGGAGACTTATGATTATCTCTACAGACATATATTTAGTTTGACATTAACAGATGACTATTTCATATTCTGACTTTGTGACTGGCAGTAACTTAGAACTTTGTCTAGATTGAAAGGGCTCATGTTTTGGTGACAACAAGGATCCTTTTTGTTTGAAACTGAGGCTATCCTTATTTTTCAAAACTGATGATATCTTTGTTTTATGAACAGCATAATTTCATTTTGATTTAAGGTGGGAAAACATTCTGTGTATGTTGCGTGTGGGTGAGAATGTGCTGTACAGTATTTGCTTAACTAAGAGAGGAAAGTTATTTTTTCAGATTGCCAGAATAATTATCATATTATTTGATGACTTGCAAATGGCTGTCTTGTCAAGTGTTTCAGTTAAGAACTTTGTTTTCACTCTCTGTATAACCAGAGTCAGTGTGTGATACTATCTTTAGTCAATTATTATATAGTCATTGTGATGTTACTAGATATTATGCAAATCTTGTGTGAACTATGTGTGATGTTATGCCAGAACAGGTGACCTCTGCTATTTTCTCTTGCAATGTGTATGCAAACATTAATATAATGTTTGTAACCATAAATGCCATTTATTCATGAAATTATGTAAGCATTGCCAGTGCTGCGTTTACTGATTTTTCAAGTAATGTGTTGTGCTGTACAGCTTTTTGTAGTTTGTGGCCTGAAAGAACAAGCTGAAAGGTACAGTACAACTGGCTAACTGATATAGTCTTTATTTATGAGTAATTGTCCCTGATATTTCTTGTTGTATCAGAACTATTAGCTTCAGTACACAGATTGGCATAATGAAAGCCATGGGTCAGTGGATTACTTAGTTGAAGGACATAGCCAAATCTATCTTAACTTACTAGAAAAAATGTTTATTATAACAAGTTTATTTGTTGTAATGAGCAGTGGCGATCAGTAGAATTTATTTGAAAAATGGGATTTTTTTTTTTTTTTTAATGTAG